>CM017801.1:27049947-27418988 GCA_008086715.1 Sitobion miscanthi | reverse complement strand
GGGGTGAGCTCAGTGTCGTCAACGTTGCGGGATTTATTTACATTATATTGGAAAAAACAGTATTGCCAGCGGGCCGTACCGGCGGACGCGACAAAAGCGCTGGATATGACGGGCGGTGGGCAATCGCGGCACGTCGATGACGGGCACTGCATGATGAAGGGGGAACGGGGAACAATTATTGCATAACACTGCGGTCATTTGTGCATTAGCGCGTGATATCTGGCTTTATTACTAATGGTTCCAAGAATAAAGGTGCGTTGACTTGTCAACAACGTTAGCAATAGGTGTGTTCGGGGATTATTATTATAATTTAGAAGGCTGAAAATTCCGTGACGTTACAATTTTAAGAGATTATTGTGGAAACATTGGATCCTCTGCCAAATAGTGATCTAAAAATATTGTGACAATAATCAAAAACATTCAAGCAACTTTCATCGAATATACATAAAATGTTTAAACTAAAACATGAATATTGTTAAAAAATTGTCAAAATATAAAATTGCTGTTTGGGTAGTTGATTAATCATGAGTAGGAATATAATTTGAAGCCGCTAGACTGCGTGACGCATGTTTCGAGCTTGGCACTTATTTACTCAAAATGTTACATATGTACAGCTGCAGGCTGCAATGGCACGTAGTACTATGTGCATAATGTGTAGGTACAAGTATTGTGTCCCATGAAAAATAATTATTTCGTCATGCGGCGTCCAGTTCTATAATTAAGCATGTTGTTCGCAGGTGTTCGACTAGAATAGCTATTGAACGTGAAACGTTGTGTTTTGAGGCGCCTATCAACGGAGAAACGATAACGATAATAATTTAAAATACTACTATTTCGACGATAACGAAAATATAATACTATAAACGGTCGGTTACTAACCGGTGAGAAGAAATAATAATAATAAAATTAAAATATTATAATAACACAGGACAAAAGAATATTATAAAATATCGTGGTCACAAAAGTCGGAACCTCCTTGGTGGCGGTAACATGTGAACGCCGCTTACAGTGTCCTTGCACCAGTCACGCGCGTGGTTCTTTGTTGTTCGCGCTCAGCATTAAGGATGGTCCGACACACAGTCTGAGCGGGACCGCCATTTGCGTTTACCGAGATTAATAATCGTCCGTGTGTGATAGCGTCATTTTGTGTGTACACGGTTTATCGTACCTATTGCCCGTCGGCCACCCGTCAACGATTGACACTCAGCGTTCCGAATAGTTTCCCGACGAATTTTTTTCGGCCGAAAACGATTTGCTCATCAGTTCCATCCGTACGCCGATATAGACGTCGTGAAGAACAGCAGCACCAACGGCGAAACGAAGGAGCCGCCGCCGCCAGCACAGACGACATCGACGACAGCAGCGTCGACGACAACGAAGACGATGTCCATAACTAGCCCAACGGCCACGATCACGGCGAAGATGACTACGACGAGCCCGACGGATATCTATCAGATGTGCCGTCTGTGCCTAAACACGTTGAAGGTGGACGAAGGCGAATCGGTGTTCAACAACCAGGTGCCATCGCTGTCGGAGAAAATCTACCGTGTATTTGGGGTAAGGGGGCGGGCACCCGCCTAAATCATAATAATCCTTTTCAATATTATTTGTATGGCGGGCGGCGTTCTTGTTAACAGGACAGGAAATATTGTCAACAGGCCGAGATAATACGGGAAAACACGAAAATGTGATGATGCATTCGGCGGCTGCCGATAATGGCGTTACGTGGTTTTATCATTGCCGCCGCCATTTATTGTTATTATTATTATTTCTCTCCCCTTTATCTCGCTCACTCCGTCTCTATCTATCCACATTTATTTATCTATCCATCCATCCGTCCGTTCGTGCGTACTCCAAGCGGCGTCTTTCGTTAACGCGTATCGTGCGTCTGCGGTGCGCGCGGCGGTCACCCCCCGAGGGGTACGTGCTCGCGTACGTCCGGACGATAATAATCGGCCAACGCGTCAAACCTGTCCGCCGTATTTCGGACGACCACTCGTTTCGTAACGGGCGTGCGCGCCCGCTCACTGACCGCCGCCGCCACAAAACGGCTCGTTTTTATCATTGGCACACACATGTGTTCGTACCACGTTTGCGTGCGCGTTATTTTTATTTGATATTTATTTTTATTTTCGTCCTTCCCGGTATCGGCTCTCGTTCTTGCTCAGTCGGCGGTTGTGCTCCTGATTTTTTTCCTATCATCGCGCCACCTGCGTTCGGGTCGGTTTTTTCATCACTCTTCCGTCCATTTTTTGCTCGAACTTATTGTTCGCCATCGACAGTCCCTTGCGGCACCCGAGATTCTGGGTCCAATTTTCAAAAATATTACTACTCCACCAGACAGTTGTAGACACTTTGGGACCTACCCACTCTCGCGCGTCACTGACGAAGATATACTATGTTGCACATCTTCTTAGTAGATCTTGATCCGTGTCACACATCATCGCCGCCGCTGTCGAAAACGTAAATGCGTCGCATATCTGGCGAATGTGTGTGATTAAAAGCGGCTGGTTTTTACTTTTCGTCGTCGTCGACGTTTCCAATAATATTGCATAATACCACTATAACACGATTGATCAGTAGGCAAACGATACTCTTTTATCTAGCCCTTTATTTATTCAACACATTTCGAATAGTAGTTGTTGTTGAGATATTACGTAATATTATCGCGTACAGTGAAGTTATAATCGTATATAATACAATAATAATAAACTACTGGGTAAAATTTACCCGGTAAATAATGACCATTATCAGCAATATGTATGTAGTTATAAAGATATTCTTCATTCACAATAAGAACTACGAACGGATTTCAGAACGGTTATATCATATGAATTGTGTAAAGTAATACCAAATAAGTTGCCTGATTAAAATATCTATATATTTTCTTGGATCAACAAATTGTCATGTATTATTATCATGTACACGCGCTATTTTTTTTTCATATGCATACTTCTTTAATTTTTAAATATAATATACAACTACAAGTAGGTACATATTTTATAATTCTATTTTGAGATTTTCTTCAAAATTAAATTGTTGGCCAACGTATGACGATTGTCTTAACGTCGATACTCGATAGCGATCACTTATTAGCAATATACAGTAAACACATTAAAAAAAAAATATCTTTATTTTAATTATATGCATAATTATCTGTGTAAATTATTGGAACTAGAAAGAAACGAACAATTTTTTTATTTTTCCTTAAAAAAAAAAGAACTAGTTCATTTTAATATTCGGTGTGTGGTGTTCAAAACTTATCTTAACTTTTCCGTTGCCCGGAATAAAAATTCTGATTCGCAGCAGTACATTATCAGCTAGGCGATCTATCTGCGGTAGATCGTAGACCCCGTGCTGTTTGTACGTAAGTGTTTGATTTAACTCTAAAGTATCAAAGTTATATCAAGTTTGTCGTTTTTACTTAATTACACCTACGGTTAGGTACACCTAATCTGCGGTGGATTATAGAATCAATTTATAAAATAATCTTATCCTAACCTAACCGTACTAAAATACAATGAATAAAAAAAAAACAAATTTAACCCTTTGTAAATATTAACCTATCTTCTTCCCAGAGGCCTAATTTACCCACTAACTAAATAAATACACAGACTATAACTATACAGACTAAACTCTGGAACTACTTATCAGATATTGTATGTATATTGACAAAAGATAGTAATACAAATCAACAAATATTCCCGTTAAACCAATAGCAAACAATATATTATACACACGTGGATGATCTGATAATTAGTTCTAGAGTTTAGCCTGTACAGAGATTTTCATTTCACATCTTTATAGTCAGATATTATATTATAATTTACACTTAAAAAGTAAAACAAATAGTTTTTTTTTTTTTTTTTTTTAATATTATTATAATAGTTTAAAAATTCATGGCAACCATTTATAAACAAAAATTTCCATCGGAAATCTCAAAATACCCGTTTGAGCACCTCCCGGGGTTGGTCCTCTTCCTTTTTAACTTAGCCTATCTTTTAAGTTGGGCCAAACTACACACAGTGTAAAAAATTTCATCAAGATCGGTCCAGTAGTTTTGGAGTTTATAATGGACAAACATTGTGACACGAGATTTATATATATTTAAGATAACATAGTCTCATAGAAAAAAATAATACAACAAATTGTGTATCAATTATTAAAACAAATGTGTTTCAGGTACAAATTACCGATGCTAAAGATTTGCCAAATAAACTTTGCTCAAAATGTTTGCAAAATACTGAACAGTGTTATAGCCATAGAGAAACATACAAGCGTCAGGAACGTGTTTTATATGACATGATTGAAAAAACAGCAATTGTAAGGATATTTTTTAAATATTCAAATGAAAAGATTTATAAATTTTTTTTATTCTAAATACAAATAGGAGGAAGTGTACAGTCCTGTGGATTCAAATCACTCTTCATCATCTGGTGTATCATCTGATCCTCGTTACATTAAGGCCAATAGTTCAGCTAATAACATGAATAATTGTTATAATTTTGCACCTTATGAAACATATGCATCTATAGCTTCTCATGGTAAGTTTTAAAAAAAATACACTTAAAACAGTGTGTATATTTAAATATACCTAGGTAATATAAATTGTAGGTATATAAGTTCATAACACATTTATTCATATATAGTTGAAGTTATTCAAGGGTGTGATGAAATGGCAGCAGAGGTGACAATAGCTCATGATTCAGAAGAAACAGTTTCAGGAGATGACACTATTTGTACTGACAACAATTATGAGTATGTAACATATAATGATGACGAAAATATTATTTTAGTTAGAACTGAACCAGACGACGATTATGATGAAGAATAGTAAGTATCATTTCGTACATTTTTTAATAAAAATTTATAATTATTTTTACTATTAACAACCAAACTGATATATTATATTAATAGTTTCAATGGTTTGTATGGAACTAAAAATGACGATGGAAATGAAAACTATGAACAACAAGAAGGACCAAAAGTTATTGCTAGTGTACAATCCCCAATCGTTGATGGTACCCATAAAATTGGCCAAAAGCAATTTTCTTTAGTCAACTGCATTCCAACATCCTGGGTAAGATTCATTAAATTTTATAAAATTCTAATATATCTATTATTACGACGGTGCTTTATTGTTTTCATTAGGATTCGAGTACGAGAAAAGACCGTCATAAACAAAGTTGTCCAACTAGAGCATTGGAATTAAGCGGTTTCCGAACACAAGTTGCTGGTGATGATACTAATTCATCAGATGAAAGAAATGTTACAAATTGGACAACTAAAAAAATCCATGCCAATTCCCCTGCTGTTATAGTGAAGCCTGCTTATGCATGGCCTAATTTACAAAGTAGTGGCCAAACACAAATATTTCAAACAAAAGTTAGTACTCAAATTTACAATAGTTCTAGTACTTATTATAGTACAATATATTTTATTTGTATAGAATCCTGATGGTACAACTTCTGAATTACGTCCTCAAGTTATGCAAGTTGTTGAATGGGCCAACAATCAGGGTCAATCAAATGTTCCTACAGATCCGTCAGATCGTTTGGGTATGCTGTTATTCGCTGCTACTCATATTCAAGAATTATGCACTGAGAGTGATGATGGTCAGTCTTCTGGCACACTCAAGGGCGCTACTGTGGTATGTGATAAATTAGTATCGTCAGAACAAAAAAGCAAAATATATCAGACACAAGCCACAATTAGGCGGTATTCAGATGGTCATCAACTAAAACAGCAAGTTAAAGACATAAATGCTTCACCAAATATACCCAGAAAACATACTGTAAGTATAATGATGAGTATTGTTTTATATAATTTTTATTTCTTGATTTACTTATTATAATCAATGTTTTAATTCAGGCTAGGGAATCATCGGTTCAGAGAATGTGCAGTAATTGTGGAACTACATGTTCAACAATATGGCGACGAATAAATAAAGACCCAGTATGCAATGCCTGTGGATTATACTATAAACTACATGGAAAAATTAGACCACCCACCATGAGACGTGACATCATTCATACTAGACAACGTAGAAAACGATCAGACAACGGTTAGCATTCTCGCCTATATTAATAAACTAGAAAAAAATCAAATATATTTCCTTCTTTATCTAAGAACCTAATATATTTCTGTTTTTAAAAAGAATTTCGGATGTCTCCTTTCTGTCTTCAACTAACACCCTCTTCTAATTACTTTTATTATTCACGTTGTGCAGTAAAACTATAGCTAAGTGCCAAATAATTGTATTTTTTTTTTTTACATTAATATATTTATGTAACCGCAGCATATTAAAAACTAAAATTAAGCAGTGGTCAGGACAATTATACAAGATTTTACGCTTTCTTTAGGTAAGAATGCCAAATGCGGTAAAAGGTGATGACACTCAGTCAAATTTCTTATTAATTAATATTCTATCATATTAAAAACTTGTAATATGCTTGTAATATGCTTGGATTTATTATTTTTTATTTTAAATTAGTTTATTGTTTATATTTAAAAACTGACCATAATTACTTACTTACCACAAAAAGTTTCACAATAAACGCATTATTTTTGTTGGCATGGACATTGAACATAATACTTTTGTAATTAATAATAATATGTTAAAATTCAATCGTGTAAAAATCAAATATGTTTAAAAATATTAAGTATTTATAATTTTTATAATATTTAGTATTTTTTAAAAAAATTAGCTGTCAAAAATTAAAAATATTGGGTATACTAAAAATGAGATTTAGTTTATTAAAAGAAAACGTTAAATCAACTTTATAGGAAAGTAGTATAACATTTAAAATGTTTTATATTATGCTTACATCTCTGATAATATTGTTTATTATTAATTATAGTACATAATAACAATTTAAATATTTAATTAATTGATACGGGATAATAATCTTAATTACATTTTTCATTATAAACATTTACTTATTCTAAATCTTTTTTTGTAACTAGTAAAATTTTAAGCTTGACTAGATATGTGATTAGAGTATTAAATGTATGTTTAAAAAATCCTGTTCTTCATGGTTATATTGAATTGGACCGTATTGATACTTTTTAATTTATGTTTTGTGATAGTTCAAATTTCATTCCAACTATAAGCATTTTCTGGTGAATAGTTATAAATGTTTGCTTTTTTCTTTATAATATTATTTAGTGGGTGGTGGTTGTTATTATGTTATTATCTGCTTAACTAAGTATTTAGTATCAGAATAAATTAGCCTGTTGAGAATGTAGTATCTTAAATTCTTTTATTCTCATTTGTAATGCTTAATGGAAATGGGTTCAAAATTGTTAATCGTGTACTGGCCTATGAAAATATTCCACCATTGCTATTATTATTATAATAAATATTTATTTTACTATTTAATAATGTAAGTCGAATAAGTATTGGTTGTGAATTTCACATGCTCACTTACAGCTCACTGTGAAATTGTCCGATTATGCATCAGAAGGGTTAATTTTATTCTTGTGTAGGTATGGACATAACCATGAATAAGAAAAAAATCAAAATTAAAAAAGAAGAAGACATGAAATTAGAAGAAGATTGCTATGAAGTAGAACAACCGCCATCGCCAAACGCAGCGGCTGTTCAAACTATAACTGAAGAACCTGTTCAAGAAGAAACACCACTAAATCTTGTCAGCAAATAATGAGCATGCATAACACGCATGGTTCATCATAATATTCTTCATTTTAAATTTTTTTTTTTTGTCCTTATTTGTACATGAAATATAGCTTAAGATATAATTTGAATTAAGTATCAATTCTGTATTCTTGTTCCTGCACACATTATATTATTAATAGATTTTAATATTGTGCTAAATCAAATTCAGTTTTGATCTGCATTTATTTTTCAATCCAAACACCAAACCATCATTCATAATTTCTTTTAAATTAGTTAGCATTCATTTCTTTTCTATTCCATTTTATTTATGGAGCAAAATAAATTTAATTAATGACCAACACATCAAAAAAAAAAAAACTTACTTGTAATAATATGTATATTACTGTATTCATGATCTGTTCAGTTGACTATTTTTTGTTTATTATTTTTGTCATTAATATTTTCTTCTAATAAATACCTCCTCATAAATACCTTTTTGTATATTAAGTATCTACCTCTGACACAACAAGATGATGATAGTAGGAGCTCTCTAATCTTAAGTTCCCATGTTTGTGGTTTCCTTGCCAGTAGCCAGATTTTTCAATGTGGGGGTGGGGGAAGCTTGAAAATTAGTTACAATTTTATTTTTATTTTGTCCAGTCTAATAATTTTAGACGTTTATTTTAGGTATTTTAAAATGTTTGTAACTTCTCAATTTTTTTGACAGAAAAAATGCTCTGATCATAAACTTTGATGCCTTATGTATGTTTTTGGAAGCAAATTATATCTAGTTTGTACTTTTAGTAGGTCAAAATTGAAAATGCTCAGTGCTTTTTAAAATAATTGGAGAAAAAAATGAAAATGCATTAAAATTGTTTGGTAACTAGCTGGGTTATACCGCGCTCACTTGGATTGTACTTGATTAATTAAATTTTTTTTTCTATAATGTCATTAAAAAATTATTTATCCGGTCGAAAAGCTCAAAAATGTAATACTTAAGTTTTTATCATATCAAAAATATTAACAATACATAGGCATTGTGGTTATTTTTCATAAGCATTTAAAGTTCAAATTTCATCAAAACCACAGTTAATTTGTAGTTCAAAACTTATAAAATATTAAATGCGTATAGCTAGTGCTAGACAATTTAATGCAAGGTCTTTCATACAAGTAGTTCATGCTTTTACCCAAAAATTACAGATAATTTTAGGGAAAATTGGTATGCAAATACAATGTTTTTTCAAAAATGAATTCATTCTGGTAAGACGTATATATGAAATGTATGTCTTGCTTACTATAGTTCTACTATAACCTTCCTACAATTATTTTTTGAATATAAATCTAACTTGAGTTGTATATACTATAATATTAATGTATACAAATTGAAAATTAATCTTACAAAATATATATTTATATATAATATAATATATATCTTATGTATTATTAATATTTGTACAGACTTTTTCTATTAACTTTGTATGTATAAAAACTGGTGTAATATTGTGAATAAAAAAAATTATTTAGGCAATTTTCATTCAAAGGGTAATCTCGTTTAATAGTAATGGTCATAACAAAATAGGAATATATTCTGATTTAAATTTAAATGAAAGTATTTAGGTCTTTGAGCTTAAGTTTCTATCAATGCATTATTTACTAAGCATTTAAATTACATACTTTTTTCTATTTTTAGAATTTAATGGTGGTTATAGAACATAATATATAGCTTTAATCTATAACTGGGCACAAATTTATGTCCACTTGAAATTTTGTTTAAAAATATTTGTCTTCACTAATATGGTTTTGAAAATTATTATTTAACAATATTATTGTAGAACTAATATAGTATAGTATTGTAACGTCTCCTCTTCACCTGGGCTCTTACCCGTTCAGGTGTCGTTCTGTTTATATTAACGAGGTCTCGGAGAATCGACCTCGGTGTGTGATATTATTACTAGGGATCAGGGTTACCTTATGTGAAGCAAAGTACTCAACGTAATATATATATATATGTATATCTGTTATTGAATATTAATGTATATTATTATTATCTACTACAAGTTACAACATCGAAAGTATACTTATAAATTATAACTCCGGGTGTGACGTGGGTGCCGATGTCCAAATGTGGGTTGAGGCGGTCGTCCACGGGTCCTCTTCAGGTCGTTGTCAGTCCTCGAGTTCCACTATCGACCGCCGACCATAGACTCTATCGACTACCTAACTGTAGACTCTCTCATAACTATCTGTCGCCAGGCGTCCAGGTCGGTTATTTACACGATGTGAGCTAAACATCGCGTCAGCATAATATATATTTCATACATATATATACACATTTGCAATTACTAACACTCAGCATATTAGCCGTGCTCAACGTAGGGAGTAATGTACGATGTCGATGACGATAATCGTTACAATATTATGTGATGTAACAGATAATACGATAGTGCAAAAATAAAAACAATATAAATACGACACTGTGGGCCGGTCGGTGGAGGGATATATTGTTGGCACGTATTGTATGGTATAATAAGTAGCTGTGTTAGTGGTGGTGTTGAAAATTCTGATATCATGTTCATTGTTCATCCAACAGCAAAGAATAACGGTACTCCAACTTCCTCCGACTGTATTTTCTTGCTGGACTGTAAAACATGAACTTTGTAGGCATACAAACACCAAGCCACCAAGGCAATGGTCATACGTATTAATAATATATGTTTATTACATATTATTTCTTGAAAACTTCTGGTTAGTGGAGTGAATTGTCGTTGGCTCTTCCGCCCTTGAATGCCGACACCCACGGCTGTCTTCACTTACCCCTTTCAGTTTCCTCAAGTTTGTTATAATATACATAATATTTAAGTATTAAGTATTTAGACATTTTTGTTTATATATATATAAAATACAATGTATTATAATAATAATTTAATAGGCACATTATAATTTAAATCGTAAAATATTTTTGTTTGACATCAACATTTTTGTTCAACGCATCAATACAAACAGTTGATATAATTACATAATATATATAATACTTATTAAATTAGGTACATATATTTTTTTTTTCATTTATTATCGTGTAAATTTATAATATTTAGCATTTTACATTAAAAATTTTCAAATATTTCCATTTATGATCACATCAGTTTAACAATTTAATCAGGTACCATTGACGTCACACGCAAACAAAACAATAATTTTACATTTGCATAATTTCAAAAATTACATTTTTTTTTTCAGTTACAGTATGATGGATAAGTTACAAATTAATTATAGAAGTTGATAAGACAACCAACAGAAAACATCAGTTTTTAATTAATACATAATGTGGACTGAATTTAAATAATACATACCTTACATATTATGATTATGTATGTATGATAGACACACGTATATACCTTTTGATTAATGAAATATAACTTCTATATTTCAATTAGTATTCACATTAATGATATTTAAAAAAAAATATGTTTATGTCTAAAAAAAATAATTTTATAAAATGCAAAGTTTCAAAATTGATGCATCCATCGATATACAAAAGTAAATTTGCATTTTTATACGGCACTATATTTATGGAAAGAAGAGTTTCTTAAAAACTTGTCAACGTATATGATGCTTATTTATTTTTGCGTGCGCTTTTACTAGTAAATTAATAATTTACTAATATTTTTTGAATTGGTATCGTGTTTGAATATATTTATTTCTTTGTTTTGTAAACATCTATCTGTACTTATATTGATTATCTTTTTTTTCAACATCTATTTTAGATTACATTTATATTATGTAAGACTATTGGTGTCTTTATGTTATTTCCTGGTATTAAAATTATACTATAATATACACATACTTAAGTAATCTTTAAATAATAATTTTTTTTTACAACAATTTCATTACTTTAAACAAGTTAGTTATGTTTATAATATGGCTTCTAATGACATTATAATTTAAGAGATATACCACTCAAAGAAAGATATTAAATCTAAAAATGAAGTAATAATAAACATTAAAAATATTATTTTATTAATTAAATATATTTTTACTGTTATTGGATTATTATATATATAGTTTCTTAATAATTAAAATGTATGCATCATAATAATATTATGAATATTATATAATATTATATGACTATGAATGTATTATATTCATAGTAGTAGTACCTATACATTTTGTTTGAGGGCGCTTAATTTTATTTTTCATTTACGAATTAGCTAATTTTAACTGGTTTATTAATTTCTCAACCATACTAATATATAAAACTGATCTTGAAATTATAGTTAATTATTAAACAAATTAATAAAAACATAAAAATATATGAGTATAGCATAACAATATTTTCCTAGAATTCAGAACATTGAAACTTTACAAATATTTTAAAAAAAGCGAAGTTCAATAATATTGCAATAAAAAAATTAAATAGACTTAATTAAAATAATTTATCTAACGAAAATAAAAATATATCCTAACATTCTATAGGTCTTATTTTTGTAAAGTTTTTTTTCATTAAAGCCTGCAAAAAAATGATGCATTATTGTCACAATTAATTGTGTTTATTGTGACTGGTTAAATTGTTTTGATTGTGATTTTCAATACTCATAAAACCTAATAGTAATTGGTATTAAATAATATAGATATGATTATATTATAATTTATCTCTGCATTTTATAACAAACATACATAATTACAACCATTATATTAATATCATCGAGTAAGTATCTAAAATTATTTATAATTTAATGCTTTATAAACCAAATATCTATATATAACTATGTTGGAGCTAAATAACTAATACAGTCGACTCGCAATAAAACAAATTTCAAGAGATCCAGAAAGAATTTGTTACAACAAGATTTAGCAATATTTAAATAAAGACACTAATTATTGATATGCAAATTAATAGCTTTTGTAGTTTTAAAAGAATGTGTCCTGTAAGGAAGACCTAATCTATATTATATTTATAAAAAAAAAATAATAACAATGACATGATGGTTAATTTATACCGCTTCATTCAAATATGAAATACAAAAAAAACCATCTTTAAAAAAAAAAAGTGTTTTTTTGCAACCCTAGTAATGTTTTAGGGAAGCGTTTCCCAAACTGGGGTCTGTGAATTATTATTATTAAATTATTGTTATTTTTATTGCAGGTCTCACAGTAATTTTTACCATACTCTACGTGATATACTCTAAAGGGACTCCGGTGGAGGAATAGTTTGGGAAACATTTGAAAAAAGTACAATGTTTTGTGGTGCTCTTCTCGTAGTGGGATAAACTTGAAATTTGAACCATATAGGTTCCCTATGGATATATTGATAGGTATAGCATATAAAGTATGAATTTAGGAATTAAAATTCATAACCCTTCATATTTTTTAGTTTTGGACATTGACATTTTATTTCGTATTTTTCCTATCATAAATTCCTATTATATTTTTCTTACAATAGCATTAATTTGGATTCTTTATACCTATGGTAATACCTATAGGCGCAATTTGGACAACTAATTTGGGAGGGCTAAATTTATAAAATCAATAAAGACCCACATAATTTTTGTATTATGTGGATTTAAGAATGAATATATTTAAAAACTTAGGGGGGCTTAAATAAAACTAGGGGGCTAAGCCCCCCCATCACAAATTGCGCCTATGGTAATACCTACCTAATGGTATTTGATTCTTGTTATAATAATATTGGAAATCTTTAATTAACTCAGATTAAAAGTATGCCTAAATTAGGTACAGACCTACATTGAGATTGACTATTTATCTTAATTTCTTGCAAATAATTTATTTTAAATCACAATTATTAAATAATTCATAAAGAATTTCAACATTTGGCTTAGTGGATTTTTGGTGAATGGGAGTCCATCTACCTACCTTTAATAATAATGCTGTAGGTAAATTTTGGTAATTTCTAGCTAAGAGTTCAAATGCTCTATGAATTCCAAAATTATGATATATTATACCTCCTATAATATTTTTTTTATTACTGGGAGTGGTTTGTATGTTTTAATAAAGTCCGAGAGTCTTTGGGTAAGTGATAAAACTGAGAACATTTGAATACATTTATTACCAAATCGTCCAAAGCTAAATGAGTAATATTATGGCCCAGCTGGCAATTATTAATTCTAATGCTGAATGTGATTTTATCCAAACATCCTAAATCTACTAAGTTTATCACAGGAAACATAATCAGTCATACCAGGATTGACAGAATTTCAAGAAAAATTGTAATAATATTTTTCACTACATAAATCAGAAATCATATTATTGCCATAATTTATTCAAGTGGGTGACATATTATTTGCAAGTGAACTTTGTTGTGCTGAACCCACTATTATGAAAATGCTTTCACCATCCTCATTACTTCACGAAAATAATGTTGCAATACATAGTCTGATCTTTTAAGTGCTGATGATATCATAGAGAATCTCAAAAAAAATATAAATATAATAACAGCTTATCTACAGACATTATACATAATAAAAAAACAAAAAGAGATTGGAATATTGGAGACAAAAAGCCTGATGTTCATAAAATTATTCAATTTTTAATTAAATATTTATATTTTTTAGATATATGTGATGATAATCAATTTAATGTATGGCATTTCTATGTATATTGTTTAAAATTTTTTTTTTTTTTAATATTTTGTTTAGAAATTTAGATTATTAAATTTAAAATGTTAGCCTTTTAGATCTGAAAAATAGTATTGGACAAACAAAGTTAATTGATGGCGATGAGGATTCTTTTGATGATACAGATACTGACCTTATTTGGTGTGTTAAAAGAAAATTAGATAATTTAGGAAACAATAACTCTGGTATTGAACATAAAGAACTGAGTTCTAAGAAAAAAGTTTATGTTGACATAGATGAAAGTAATAACTTATTATTATTAATATAATAATTTTAACAGCTCTTATAATTTCAGATGAATATGATAATGATTATGAAGATAAAATATTGGTGACACCAACCAAAATAAATTGTACTAAGGAATTTTTATTACAATCACCCAGTGAAAGCTGGAGAGTAACTAATTTAAAAAATCCAATCTCAGTCTCAAGAGAAACCTATTTCCTGACAACATTAATAAATCAGGTGAAATATCTGACATTTTTATTTATTAATTAATAAGTATAATATATAATATGTAGGTACCTACTATTTTCATAAAATGTCTATACTTATTAAAAGAAAAACTTGCTTATAAAAAATAGTTGGGTCTTAGATTATACAATTTTGGATATACGGACAATTAGTCCCCACATAAAAATGCTATATGCAGACAATCGATCCTGTCATAATTTTATACACGAACAATTGGTCCCTGGCTAATATTTTTCCTTGAGACAATGAACATTTTGTAGTAGCATTTTACTAGGTATTACTTACAAACACTGTGTATCAGTTTTAGTCTTATCACATTTTTGAATAGGTAGTTATAATTTTTATAGTCAACAGATATCACAATAGATATAGATACAAATTGTATGGGTTATAAAGTATAACACCACTAGCATTACAATACTAACTATTTTTAGCAAACTGTAATAAAAATTTTTCCTTGAAAAGTAATAATCTTTTATTGCTGACTAACCAATTTACCTTCATATTTTTGACGGGATATTCTTGTCAGAGGAATAGTTCAAATTATATTAAACATTGAATATTTATTATTATAATTATTTGAATTATATTATATAATAACGTTTTATGCTAAAAATGTTTTGTGTTTAACTTTTAAGCCGGGGACCAATTGTCCGTGTATATAATTATGAAGGGGACCAAGACTTAGTGTCCTAGATCCACATTATTGTACATATCTTTTTATAATAAATTATTTTACCATTTTAAAGGTCATAAAGTTGAAGTTAAATTTTAAAATGTTTGTATTCTTCATACTATATAAATATTATTTATACTTATATAGGTTCATAGAATTTCATTGCTGATTGTTAATAACTAATAAGGATCTTGGCAATAGTGTTTGGCGTATTATGAGGAGGTTGTTTAGTGATCAGTTCCTTGTCAACTATTCCCAATATGGATTCAAAAAAATAAATATCTTTTGCTAATTTATCCTGCTATTGTTTAATTATAGGTAAAGTAGATTAATTTAATATTTATCATACACTTTTTATTACAATAAAACTATAGTCGTAGTCTTTATACACAACCATTAAACACTTTTGTGCTTTATATGTACAGATTCTCTAAGAAATCATAGAATAAAAAATGTTATATATAATAAAATAAGAAGTAAGTTAGTGTACAAGACCAGTACAGAAAAATAAATAGATTCACCATTAGCAATATGGTTGTCTCATGCCATTTTCAGAGGAAAAAAAAAGAAGACAGTTCATATTATATTATATTTAACAATATTTTAATTCTTATGAATACAAATTCATCACTGTTATTTACGATTTAATCTTAAAACTACTAGCTGTACCTAATAAATCTTAGCAAAAAAATAAAAAGTATACTATTTTCGTCATCAATTTTATAAATATATGTGTTATAATAAACAGTAACATTTTTTTTCATTACTTAACATACATATTATTTATTCGTCCTAACGATATAAATTCTTATTTATAATGAAATTAAACAATTATTTATACAGAATTTTTTTTCAGTATTATTAAAAAATAATTATAATATGCATTGTATCTATCGTATTATGTATAATTACATATTAATATTCTGCAGTGGTCTGCACAGTACAATATTGTATATGGACATTATATAATATAATATACTTTGTTAAACAAACATCGATAACCTAAAAAATAATAATGTTCCAGTAAGTTTTTAAACGAATACTATAACCAAAATATTTTAATAGTTTGTCATCAAAGTTTCTATAAAGTTATTAAATATTATTGGCTACAAATAATATAATTATTAAAGATTTATAAACATTAAATTATACTATAACAATATTATTGATTTTAACATTGTTCGAAAGTTATTTTTGTGTCAAAAAAATTGTTTGAAAATGTTACATTAACATTTAACATTTTTTTTAGAGCTAAATGGAAACGTTATAGTAATTTCAATATTGATTAATTAATATTCCACTTTTATTTTGCCAATGTTTTTTTGCTGTCTGGGATATATGTAGGTACCTAAATAGTTTGAGTTAATTTTAATTTTAATTATAAAAATTATAGTTGAAATGTGTAGTATAAAACAATTATTCGGATATATATTTAAAATTAAAATGAATTTTATTTAGACAAGCTTCTTATCTAGAATGCCAGAACTATCAATTTAATACCTAAATCCTGAAATACACAATTAACGTCACATCTATAGTAGGTGAAAAGACCCACAGCGCACTTGTCCATAAAAATGGTTTGATCTCCACATTGTATTGTCACTAATTTTTCATCTTTATCATTTTTGATCCCCCCCAGAATATTTACTCACGAGCCGCTACTGACGACCACTTGTCCTTTCATGACTATCACGCAATTTATATAGTATATTATAATATAATTTATATATATATATATTATATGACATACCAATATTAGTTATTTTTATTATTGCTATAAAAATTTAACGAGACTTCATTGAACAAATTTTCACGTACCTATTGGCCATTAATTATTGTAGTATGTACCTATATTATTTATGTCAAATATCATAATATTATTATTTCTTTATTGACGGAAAAACTACATCAACAAAAAATTATAAGTACATAAAAATTGAATAGTAAATAACAGAAATAATAAAAATTATATAATGTACGAATAATATTAAAATTGACATTTAATTAATATCACAAAATATACATTTGGTATTTAGTTGTACACTTATAAATAACTATTAACTAAAATTAATATTCATAGTATTTCCTATGACCCCCACTACTTTGATCTTCGTCTGCAGGATCAAAATCAGTATTTTTAATTGATATATCAATATAATGTTGTATACTTTATGACTAGTAAAGTTAAATTTATAGTGCCAAAAAGTATTTTGTGGTTTTACAACCGAATAGCATATTAAGTCAGTTAACCGAATTTAAAAGCCAACCGCTTCTTGTATTATAGAAAAATAAATATAAATGGAATTTTCATTTTTTTTTCAGCCAAGCTAAACAGAGTCTAAATAATAAAATATAGACTGAAAAAATTTTTATGCGGCGTATATTTATTTTTTATTAATATATTTCTGACAACCAGGGACGGATTGTCAGGGGAGACTTTGAGCCTACGTCTCCCCTTAAAAAACAACAAGCGACTTTTAAATAATAATTAATTGGAAATTAAAATGTATAGAAGTATTTTTATCTGAATTGAAAATATATTGAGTATATCGTTTTTTTTCGTTTATTATTTGAAGTCCACAAAATCTAAAACCTATAAATAGTAATTTTGTATCTAAAGCTTCCACTTATACCATAACTATACAATTTGATTTCTAATAAAGATTAAGGACCAAAAGTTAAAGTAAAAATATTTAATCATATACAAATGCAAATAAATGAATATACTTTTTTTTTATTAAATACCTATAACAAATCAATATTTTTTTTGTCAGTATTAATAATAAAAATGAAATATTTTATACATACTCAATTTACTAATTTAAATATTACAAATAAAATTATGTATAATTATAAAAACTAAAAAAAAACTATATTTAAACCTAACTTATATATTTATTTTTATTTTTATTTTTATTTTAGAAGATAGTTCACAGACTGAAACACCAAAACTGCTAAGAAACTTGTGGAGATACCGATAATCATTTGGCAGCCTATTATTTTACATTGAATGTATACAAAAATAAATAATCATTAATAGACGTGACAACAATAACATCACTTTTATACTTATTATGAAATAATTTCAAATATGTCGACTTGTGCAACTATCAAATATAATATCCGATTATTAGACACTGAGATATTATATAAATGGAGATATCTGGTTTACTTTTGATGTAGCCATACATTTTCTGATACCATTATAGTGTTTCCTAAAAAAAATATTTTAATTGGAAATGTCTTGTTATTGCTGCCACGTCTTCATGTTACAACAAAATATTGGAAAATCTAACTTAATTATGAATAAAATTATAATATAAATTTAACTTAAGTTTTACCATAAGATACCTAGTATTTAGTAACGTTAAATTGCTATGAGTAGACTTATATAATTTATAAACTCATGAAGATAAAATTAATGCAAAGGAGAAAGTCTAGGTATATAAATAATCTAAAAAATTAATCTACATTCTACAATAGTCTAATATATCTTACATTTTTCAAATGACTGAATTAAATTATTTCAAATTTAAAAGCACACAAAGTATTTAACTTAAATTTAATGAAATCTAAATATATGTAATGAGGCTCTATCCTTAAATGTCATTGGCATCAATCATTGACAGTATATACATTTAAAGGATTGAGGTTAGGATGCAAATTTTTTGTTCCAGAAACAGATTTACCATTAGACATTATAACATTCTTGTGTGATAGTAAGTGTTTTTCAAAGTTTTTCCTTAATACAAATTTTTTATGACACTTATTACATATCATTTGTTGTTTGTGTTGCTTTTTATGGATATTTAATTTTCCGCGTGTAGTGAAATGTCTTTTGCAATCTTTACACTTATGATATCTCTTAACATTTGCGATATTTGGAGAAATATATCTTTGAGATTTTACAATGCCACTATTTTTCAATCTATTTTTCATTTCCTTTTTGTTTAGTCCTAGTTCTTTCTTTGAAATTTTTTCACGTCTATTAGTATGATATCTATAATGAACATGTATTGCTGATTGAGTTTCGAATGATCTAATACATAAATTACATTGGAACTTGGAACTACTCTTTAAAATGTTATTTGGAACTACTCTTTAAAATGTTATTACAAATATCAAAATGATCAAGAAATTTAGCTTCAGACCCTGTTTTAAACATGCAATTCAGACACTTCCATGATTTGCATTTTCTTTTTTGTAAAGTTATATTGGGATCCGTTACACAAAAGTTTTGAGTTAACTTTTTGGATACATTTTATTGTAAATTTACTGAAGTAATAGTACTGCAGGATTTTTTTGCCAATTCCGAGGTTGATTTAGAGTTCTTGTAATTTCTACTTGGATTTATTGTCAAATTACTTTTGGACGAAGACTGAATTTCTGAAGGATTTACAGATGAATTCCTCATGCATAGATAATTATTATCATGTTCTGCCTGATGTGCAAACAAATGCGCATTAAGAACAAATTTTGCATTGCAAACTGGACATACGTAAGGTTTACTTCTATGCAGATATTTATGGACTAAAAATTCTTCATATTTATCAAAATTAGCATTGCATATTTTGCAAATAAATTCATTTCTGCCAACATTTTTCATATAGCTTAAAAACGTAGTATCGTCAGTTATAGATATAATTTGGTTCTCTTGTTCAATTTTTACTTCAACCACATCAGTAGCTTCAACTTCATCATAAATCAAAAATTCCGAAGATTGCCGTGGAGTATTATTGATTGTAGTTCTAAGATATATAAAACAAACAAAACAAAAACAATATCAGGTAATACAGTTTAAATATATACAATCAAGTACCTACTCAATACATTTGAACATATTGTAAGAATTTAATTAAACAACACAATGTGAAAGTTTTTTCTATAAAAAATTTATTGGACTTCCAGCTTATGCGACATATGTAGTGACTGGGTTCTAGACTATCAGTTTATCAGTTAAAGTAATTGGTTAAAGAAAAGTGGTGTTATGTACTATTGCCATTAACATAATTTACCTATGCTTGGTTAGGTTAGCACTATGGTTAAATGATGCTGGATAAAAATATTTCACTGTGACTATGGTTCATGTTCACACTCAAAATATTAAGAGATTTTGGAGATTAGTTAGGTGGAACACTAAGTCTTAAGAGAAGTGGCTATACATCACATAAATTTACACTTGGCAGAATTCATATCCATTGTCTGTCAAAACCCAATGAATGACATTCCGATTAGATTTTGAGAGACATAAGCCATATTATCCCCTCCCCCTCCTCCCTAGAAACAGTATGAAATTATATATATATTTATTAATATTATATTTGAAATTTGAAATATTTTTAAACAAAAGTTACACATCAATACTTTTTTTTAAATATAGCAGTACTCTGTTTTATTAGAGATGTAAGTGCTGTAAATTCACAAGGTTAATTTTAACCGGTATTAAACTTACTGTAACCAACTTTTTTTTAACAAAAAAGTATGTTGTCTGGACCCTCTAATTAAATTAAACCAAAAACGACTTTTCTGAATTGTAAAGATTTTTTGTCAACCGATAATATTACAATTTATTATTGTACTAATCATATTTTCTGTGTTCTCAACACTGTATGGTCAAATGTCAATCGTTATGATTTATCAATTGTCGAGCATATGTGTTGTTATGACTATTTTATATTTATATTTTAAGATGTATTTTCAAGTTTCTAGTCCTTAATGTATCAACAAAATTAACCTAAACTAACCACCAGATAACATAACATGTTAAAAAAAAGATAAATTACGAAGATGTTTAAGGTGTACAAGTTGATGGTTAATCAGCATCAAGTATTTTTATTTTTTGTTTTTTAATTTATATATTTATATATTTATATATTCCATATTTTATAATATAGTAGGGTCTACTAGTCTTAAGTTCAAAGTATATATTATTTTAAATTAATTATAATATTCAAATTTAAATTTTTTTTTTTTTTTTTTTAATGAACTTATTGCTAACATCATTATTTCAACACCCGAGTCAGTTGTATATGAATCACTAAACAGGACTATTAACCTCCATACTGGAGAATATATTGCTCAACTAATAAGTCATTGATTCTATTGGAAAAAATGGGTATTTAGAGGTGGTAATAGACAACAGAGATGCTATAAAGAATGCTTGGCAAATACTTCTAAGTGATAATCATTATGAAAATGTACCTATTGCTTACTATTAATGCTTTTGTCACACTCTTATTTTACTAATACATGATATTGTAATATTAGAGAGTTTTTCTACGGTGAAAGGAAATGTAATAAATGTTGTATAAACTATTAATTATTACACATTTTAAAAAGTACTTATGTTACCACTCAAAAATCAAATAACCATGTATTGGGAAGTTTGAAATTGCCAGTACAAACTCATTGAGGTTCAATTGTGTTTTATTGTGGAGTGAAGTGAAAATTAACATGTTATTGATAAATTAGGAAACATAAAAATGATTGTTCTTGATTTTGTATTTTGGAATAAAATTGAAAATATTATGTTGATCTTGTTTAAGCTTATAGCTGATTGGATATTAAAACTAGAATTTAATCATTCTTTTTTAAGTAATGTTTTATATGCATTGAATGACTCTTTGATGACAAACAGTTCACCTATGATAGATTGGGTAACTGATAAAGAAAAAATAGTCAGTTTTAAAAAACTTTAAACAAAGGAAAAATATGGCTCTTCATCCAATACATTATGCTGGTTCAATATTCAACACAAGGAACTAACTTAACAAATGCTGAAGATATTGCTGGAGTTGAATACAATTATAATGTTACTAAATCTTTAATAAAAGAACAGTGCGGAAATATTTTGACGGAATTTTCAGAAAATCGTTCACGTAAAGTACCTTGGATTTTGTTTGGTCTGTAGTATAAGAATAATTTATTTATTTTCCTTGGTGGAGGTTTTGTGGAAGTTCATCTATCAGTAAAGTAGCAACGGAAATAATGTCTTTGTCATGTTTTCTGAGGCAACATACAGATCAAATAGTACTTTTTCCCTTACCTATATACAAAAAAAAAAGGAGCTGGTTATATTATTTGGATCTGTGTTATTGATTAATGATTATGTATATCGATCTGAAAGTGTGAATGTTCGGCCATTAGATTTAATGTTAAATTGCAAAAAAAAATTATATTGGTAGTACCTTCTTGATCTTGTCCCCTTTTTAGAGCCTATGATTTGTACAATAACAAATGATTTGTTTGAATAATAAACACTGTGTAAGTATAAAAATTATTTTTCAATATTAACATACCCGAAATTTTCAGTACTAGCATCTTCCCGTTTTATTGATCCAGAAAGAGTATTCTTTTCATTTAATGACGTATTCTCCTTCTTATGATTTCTAAATCAACATAATAAAAAAAAAGTTTACAAATTATACATAATTAGGTATATACTATGCTATTATGTTTTGGAAAGTTGTGCTCACTTGAGAGTATATTTTGTTATTTCATTTTTGGTAAGTGGTGTAAGTTTAACGTAAGCGTTGAAATTCATATTGTGTGGCTGTTTGTCAGTTTGTTATCATAAACACTAAATAAATAAATGAATTAGGTATTTATCTTACTAACTCCATTAATTATATACAATTTATTATAAGGGGTATATTATATTTCAATTTATACTATTAATTTATAATATACATATTTGAATTGCATTATTAATTGGTAATATGTCAAATGTACACCTACTATTAATTATTAACTGTTATTTCAACCGTATCAAATTATTTTACAGGATTATTTATGCAACAACAACTCTTTTTTCTATAGAAGAAAATGAATATTTTTCAAACATTTTTAAAGCACAACGGCCCAGTCAACTACCTTTGCGTTTCACAATTTCAAACATGTTGTTGGATGAAAAACACCACCAGATAACATTACACGTTCAAAAAAAGATAAATGACGAGGATGTTTGGGGTGTACAAGTTTATGGTTAGAGCTACATCAGGTTACAATTTTTAAAACAGATGTACTAACTAAGTGTCGATAATAATTTATTTGTCTACATACCATAGATAATATAAGAATGGATAGGATATGCCTATACCAGTTTCATATGGGGCCGTGTGATTTTTTGGGGAAGAGAGAAAGACGATATGGGGTTTTTTTAAGGTTATGTCCAAAAAATCGTTTACAATATTTGTTAATTTCAAATTTGTATTTTGATTGTTGTGCCTGAAAATGGAAATTGGAATACTCAAATGACTCTAAACTCTGCGTACATAATTAATTGTAATTATAATATAGAATAATATAGATCGTTAATTATTACTAATTTATCATTAATGTTATTTATTATCATTTATAAATATTGACCTTATACAATATTAAAACGCATCACAAAATTTTCTAGTGATAAATTCTTATGTCCTATCCATTCTTATATTATCTATGCTACTTACCAATTGTTGAGTGGAAACAAAATGTGTACAGGTAAAACGTACGGTGTTGGTGTGACGATGCTCTCTGAACGGACGAATACGGCCCGTGTATGGTTCGGATGTAGGTACGGAGAGTAAATCAAGTTTATATTATGACCAATATAGGTAGCGCTTGACACTGCGGTGGCCTTCCACCACCCAACCACCAGCGGTCCACCGCTCCTCAAACCACCACAAAAGTGTGACCAACTCAAGTGGCTGTGCCACCCGCTACCCGCCAACCGTTGGCACTACGCATCGGTTCGCATTCCTTACGCCCATATAGTCTTGTGCAGGGTGGCCAACGGTCAATGGTACCTGATTAAATTGTTAAACTGATGTGATCATAAATGGAAATATTTGAAAATTTTTAATGTAAAATGCTAAATATTATAAATTTACACGATAATAAATGAAAAAAAAAATATATGTACCTAATTTAATAAGTATTATATATATTATGTAATTATATCAACTGTTTGTATTGATGCGTTGAACAAAAATGTTGATGTCAAACAAAAATTATTTTACGATTTAAATTATAATGTGCCTATTAAATTATTATTATAATACATTGTATTTTATATATATATAAACAAAAATGTCTAAATACTTAATACTTAAATATTATGTATATTATAACAAACTTGAGGAAACTGAAAGGGGTAAGTGAAGACAGCCGTGGGTGTCGGCATTCAAGGGCGGAAGAGCCAACGACAATTCACTCCACTAACCAGAAGTTTTCAAGAAATAATATGTAATAAACATATATTATTAATACGTATGACCATTGCCTTAGTGGCTTGGTGTTTGTATGCCTACAAAGTTCATGTTTTACAGTCCAGCAAGAAAATACAGTCGGAGGAAGTTGGAGTACCGTTATTCTTTGCTGTTGGATGAACAATGAACATGATATCAGAATTTTCAACACCACCACTAACACAGCTACTTATTATACCATACAATACGTGCCAACAATATATCCCTCCACCGACCGGCCCACAGTGTCGTATTTATATTGTTTTTATTTTTGCACTATCGTATTATCTGTTACATTACATAATATTGTAACGATTATCGTCATCGACATCGTACATTACTCCCTACGTTGAGCACGGCTAATATGCTGAGTGTTAGTAATTGCAAATGTGTATATATATGTATGAAATATATATTATGCTGACGCGATGTTTAGCTCACATCGTGTAAATAACCGACCTGGACGCCTGGCGACAGATAGTTATGAGAGAGTCTACAGTTAGGTAGTCGATAGAGTCTATGGTCGGCGGTCGATAGTGGAACTCGAGGACTGACAACGACCTGAAGAGGACCCGTGGACGACCGCCTCAACCCACATTTGGACATCGGCACCCACGTCACACCCGGAGTTATAATTTATAAGTATACTTTCGATGTTGTAACTTGTAGTAGATAATAATAATATACATTAATATTCAATAACAGATATACATATATATATATATATATATTACGTTGAGTACTTTGCTTCACATAAGGTAACCCTGATCCCTAGTAATAATATCACACACCGAGGTCGATTCTCCGAGACCTCGTTAATATAAACAGAACGACACCTGAACGGGTAAGAGCCCAGGTGAAGAGGAGACGTTACAATACTATACTATATTAGTTCTACAATAATATTGTTAAATAATAATTTTCAAAACCATATTAGTGAAGACAAATATTTTTAAACAAAATTTCAAGTGGACATAAATTTGTGCCCAGTTATAGATTAAAGCTATATATTATGTTCTATAACCACCATTAAATTCTAAAAATAGAAAAAAGTATGTAATTTAAATGCTTAGTAAATAATGCATTGATAGAAACTTAAGCTCAAAGACCTAAATACTTTCATTTAAATTTAAATCAGAATATATTCCTATTTTGTTATGACCATTACTATTAAACGAGATTACCCTTTGAATGAAAATTGCCTAAATAATTTTTTTTATTCACAATATTACACCAGTTTTTATACATACAAAGTTAATAGAAAAAGTCTGTACAAATATTAATAATACATAAGATATATATTATATTATATATAAATATATATTTTGTAAGATTAATTTTCAATTTGTATACATTAATATTATAGTATATACAACTCAAGTTAGATTTATATTCAAAAAATAATTGTAGGAAGGTTATAGTAGAACTATAGTAAGCAAGACATACATTTCATATATACGTCTTACCAGAATGAATTCATTTTTGAAAAAACATTGTATTTGCATACCAATTTTCCCTAAAATTATCTGTAATTTTTGGGTAAAAGCATGAACTACTTGTATGAAAGACCTTGCATTAAATTGTCTAGCACTAGCTATACGCATTTAATATTTTATAAGTTTTGAACTACAAATTAACTGTGGTTTTGATGAAATTTGAACTTTAAATGCTTATGAAAAATAACCACAATGCCTATGTATTGTTAATATTTTTGATATGATAAAAACTTAAGTATTACATTTTTGAGCTTTTCGACCGGATAAATAATTTTTTAATGACATTATAGAAAAAAAAATTTAATTAATCAAGTACAATCCAAGTGAGCGCGGTATAACCCAGCTAGTTACCAAACAATTTTAATGCATTTTCATTTTTTTCTCCAATTATTTTAAAAAGCACTGAGCATTTTCAATTTTGACCTACTAAAAGTACAAACTAGATATAATTTGCTTCCAAAAACATACATAAGGCATCAAAGTTTATGATCAGAGCATTTTTTCTGTCAAAAAAATTGAGAAGTTACAAACATTTTAAAATACCTAAAATAAACGTCTAAAATTATTAGACTGGACAAAATAAAAATAAAATTGTAACTAATTTTCAAGCTTCCCCCACCCCCACATTGAAAAATCTGGCTACTGGCAAGGAAACCACAAACATGGGAACTTAAGATTAGAGAGCTCCTACTATCATCATCTTGTTGTGTCAGAGGTAGATACTTAATATACAAAAAGGTATTTATGAGGAGGTATTTATTAGAAGAAAATATTAATGACAAAAATAATAAACAAAAAATAGTCAACTGAACAGATCATGAATACAGTAATATACATATTATTACAAGTAAGTTTTTTTTTTTTTGATGTGTTGGTCATTAATTAAATTTATTTTGCTCCATAAATAAAATGGAATAGAAAAGAAATGAATGCTAACTAATTTAAAAGAAATTATGAATGATGGTTTGGTGTTTGGATTGAAAAATAAATGCAGATCAAAACTGAATTTGATTTAGCACAATATTAAAATCTATTAATAATATAATGTGTGCAGGAACAAGAATACAGAATTGATACTTAATTCAAATTATATCTTAAGCTATATTTCATGTACAAATAAGGACAAAAAAAAAAAATTTAAAATGAAGAATATTATGATGAACCATGCGTGTTATGCATGCTCATTATTTGCTGACAAGATTTAGTGGTGTTTCTTCTTGAACAGGTTCTTCAGTTATAGTTTGAACAGCCGCTGCGTTTGGCGATGGCGGTTGTTCTACTTCATAGCAATCTTCTTCTAATTTCATGTCTTCTTCTTTTTTAATTTTGATTTTTTTCTTATTCATGGTTATGTCCATACCTACACAAGAATAAAATTAACCCTTCTGATGCATAATCGGACAATTTCACAGTGAGCTGTAAGTGAGCATGTGAAATTCACAACCAATACTTATTCGACTTACATTATTAAATAGTAAAATAAATATTTATTATAATAATAATAGCAATGGTGGAATATTTTCATAGGCCAGTACACGATTAACAATTTTGAACCCATTTCCATTAAGCATTACAAATGAGAATAAAAGAATTTAAGATACTACATTCTCAACAGGCTAATTTATTCTGATACTAAATACTTAGTTAAGCAGATAATAACATAATAACAACCACCACCCACTAAATAATATTATAAAGAAAAAAGCAAACATTTATAACTATTCACCAGAAAATGCTTATAGTTGGAATGAAATTTGAACTATCACAAAACATAAATTAAAAAGTATCAATACGGTCCAATTCAATATAACCATGAAGAACAGGATTTTTTAAACATACATTTAATACTCTAATCACATATCTAGTCAAGCTTAAAATTTTACTAGTTACAAAAAAAGATTTAGAATAAGTAAATGTTTATAATGAAAAATGTAATTAAGATTATTATCCCGTATCAATTAATTAAATATTTAAATTGTTATTATGTACTATAATTAATAATAAACAATATTATCAGAGATGTAAGCATAATATAAAACATTTTAAATGTTATACTACTTTCCTATAAAGTTGATTTAACGTTTTCTTTTAATAAACTAAATCTCATTTTTAGTATACCCAATATTTTTAATTTTTGACAGCTAATTTTTTTAAAAAATACTAAATATTATAAAAATTATAAATACTTAATATTTTTAAACATATTTGATTTTTACACGATTGAATTTTAACATATTATTATTAATTACAAAAGTATTATGTTCAATGTCCATGCCAACAAAAATAATGCGTTTATTGTGAAACTTTTTGTGGTAAGTAAGTAATTATGGTCAGTTTTTAAATATAAACAATAAACTAATTTAAAATAAAAAATAATAAATCCAAGCATATTACAAGCATATTACAAGTTTTTAATATGATAGAATATTAATTAATAAGAAATTTGACTGAGTGTCATCACCTTTTACCGCATTTGGCATTCTTACCTAAAGAAAGCGTAAAATCTTGTATAATTGTCCTGACCACTGCTTAATTTTAGTTTTTAATATGCTGCGGTTACATAAATATATTAATGTAAAAAAAAAAAATACAATTATTTGGCACTTAGCTATAGTTTTACTGCACAACGTGAATAATAAAAGTAATTAGAAGAGGGTGTTAGTTGAAGACAGAAAGGAGACATCCGAAATTCTTTTTAAAAACAGAAATATATTAGGTTCTTAGATAAAGAAGGAAATATATTTGATTTTTTTCTAGTTTATTAATATAGGCGAGAATGCTAACCGTTGTCTGATCGTTTTCTACGTTGTCTAGTATGAATGATGTCACGTCTCATGGTGGGTGGTCTAATTTTTCCATGTAGTTTATAGTATAATCCACAGGCATTGCATACTGGGTCTTTATTTATTCGTCGCCATATTGTTGAACATGTAGTTCCACAATTACTGCACATTCTCTGAACCGATGATTCCCTAGCCTGAATTAAAACATTGATTATAATAAGTAAATCAAGAAATAAAAATTATATAAAACAATACTCATCATTATACTTACAGTATGTTTTCTGGGTATATTTGGTGAAGCATTTATGTCTTTAACTTGCTGTTTTAGTTGATGACCATCTGAATACCGCCTAATTGTGGCTTGTGTCTGATATATTTTGCTTTTTTGTTCTGACGATACTAATTTATCACATACCACAGTAGCGCCCTTGAGTGTGCCAGAAGACTGACCATCATCACTCTCAGTGCATAATTCTTGAATATGAGTAGCAGCGAATAACAGCATACCCAAACGATCTGACGGATCTGTAGGAACATTTGATTGACCCTGATTGTTGGCCCATTCAACAACTTGCATAACTTGAGGACGTAATTCAGAAGTTGTACCATCAGGATTCTATACAAATAAAATATATTGTACTATAATAAGTACTAGAACTATTGTAAATTTGAGTACTAACTTTTGTTTGAAATATTTGTGTTTGGCCACTACTTTGTAAATTAGGCCATGCATAAGCAGGCTTCACTATAACAGCAGGGGAATTGGCATGGATTTTTTTAGTTGTCCAATTTGTAACATTTCTTTCATCTGATGAATTAGTATCATCACCAGCAACTTGTGTTCGGAAACCGCTTAATTCCAATGCTCTAGTTGGACAACTTTGTTTATGACGGTCTTTTCTCGTACTCGAATCCTAATGAAAACAATAAAGCACCGTCGTAATAATAGATATATTAGAATTTTATAAAATTTAATGAATCTTACCCAGGATGTTGGAATGCAGTTGACTAAAGAAAATTGCTTTTGGCCAATTTTATGGGTACCATCAACGATTGGGGATTGTACACTAGCAATAACTTTTGGTCCTTCTTGTTGTTCATAGTTTTCATTTCCATCGTCATTTTTAGTTCCATACAAACCATTGAAACTATTAATATAATATATCAGTTTGGTTGTTAATAGTAAAAATAATTATAAATTTTTATTAAAAAATGTACGAAATGATACTTACTATTCTTCATCATAATCGTCGTCTGGTTCAGTTCTAACTAAAATAATATTTTCGTCATCATTATATGTTACATACTCATAATTGTTGTCAGTACAAATAGTGTCATCTCCTGAAACTGTTTCTTCTGAATCATGAGCTATTGTCACCTCTGCTGCCATTTCATCACACCCTTGAATAACTTCAACTATATATGAATAAATGTGTTATGAACTTATATACCTACAATTTATATTACCTAGGTATATTTAAATATACACACTGTTTTAAGTGTATTTTTTTTAAAACTTACCATGAGAAGCTATAGATGCATATGTTTCATAAGGTGCAAAATTATAACAATTATTCATGTTATTAGCTGAACTATTGGCCTTAATGTAACGAGGATCAGATGATACACCAGATGATGAAGAGTGATTTGAATCCACAGGACTGTACACTTCCTCCTATTTGTATTTAGAATAAAAAAAATTTATAAATCTTTTCATTTGAATATTTAAAAAATATCCTTACAATTGCTGTTTTTTCAATCATGTCATATAAAACACGTTCCTGACGCTTGTATGTTTCTCTATGGCTATAACACTGTTCAGTATTTTGCAAACATTTTGAGCAAAGTTTATTTGGCAAATCTTTAGCATCGGTAATTTGTACCTGAAACACATTTGTTTTAATAATTGATACACAATTTGTTGTATTATTTTTTTCTATGAGACTATGTTATCTTAAATATATATAAATCTCGTGTCACAATGTTTGTCCATTATAAACTCCAAAACTACTGGACCGATCTTGATGAAATTTTTTACACTGTGTGTAGTTTGGCCCAACTTAAAAGATAGGCTAAGTTAAAAAGGAAGAGGACCAACCCCGGGAGGTGCTCAAACGGGTATTTTGAGATTTCCGATGGAAATTTTTGTTTATAAATGGTTGCCATGAATTTTTAACTATTATAATAATATTAAAAAAAAAAAAAAAAAAAACTATTTGTTTTACTTTTTAAGTGTAAATTATAATATAATATCTGACTATAAAGATGTGAAATGAAAATCTCTGTACAGGCTAAACTCTAGAACTAATTATCAGATCATCCACGTGTGTATAATATATTGTTTGCTATTGGTTTAACGGGAATATTTGTTGATTTGTATTACTATCTTTTGTCAATATACATACAATATCTGATAAGTAGTTCCAGAGTTTAGTCTGTATAGTTATAGTCTGTGTATTTATTTAGTTAGTGGGTAAATTAGGCCTCTGGGAAGAAGATAGGTTAATATTTACAAAGGGTTAAATTTGTTTTTTTTTTATTCATTGTATTTTAGTACGGTTAGGTTAGGATAAGATTATTTTATAAATTGATTCTATAATCCACCGCAGATTAGGTGTACCTAACCGTAGGTGTAATTAAGTAAAAACGACAAACTTGATATAACTTTGATACTTTAGAGTTAAATCAAACACTTACGTACAAACAGCACGGGGTCTACGATCTACCGCAGATAGATCGCCTAGCTGATAATGTACTGCTGCGAATCAGAATTTTTATTCCGGGCAACGGAAAAGTTAAGATAAGTTTTGAACACCACACACCGAATATTAAAATGAACTAGTTCTTTTTTTTTTAAGGAAAAATAAAAAAATTGTTCGTTTCTTTCTAGTTCCAATAATTTACACAGATAATTATGCATATAATTAAAATAAAGATATTTTTTTTTTAATGTGTTTACTGTATATTGCTAATAAGTGATCGCTATCGAGTATCGACGTTAAGACAATCGTCATACGTTGGCCAACAATTTAATTTTGAAGAAAATCTCAAAATAGAATTATAAAATATGTACCTACTTGTAGTTGTATATTATATTTAAAAATTAAAGAAGTATGCATATGAAAAAAAAATAGCGCGTGTACATGATAATAATACATGACAATTTGTTGATCCAAGAAAATATATAGATATTTTAATCAGGCAACTTATTTGGTATTACTTTACACAATTCATATGATATAACCGTTCTGAAATCCGTTCGTAGTTCTTATTGGGAATGAAGAATATCTTTATAACTACATACATATTGCTGATAATGGTCATTATTTACCGGGTAAATTTTACCCAGTAGTTTATTATTATTGTATTATATACGATTATAACTTCACTGTACGCGATAATATTACGTAATATCTCAACAACAACTTCTATTCGAAATGTGTTGAATAAATAAAGGGCTAGATAAAAGAGTATCGTTTGCCTACTGATCAATCGTGTTATAGTGGTATTATGCAATATTATTGGAAACGTCGACGACGACGAAAAGTAAAAACCAGCCGCTTTTAATCACACACATTCGCCAGATATGCGACGCATTTACGTTTTCGACAGCGGCGGCGATGATGTGTGACACGGATCAAGATCTACTAAGAAGATGTGCAACATAGTATATGTTCGTCAGTGACGCGCGAGAGTGGGTAGGTCCCAAAGTGTCTACAACTGTCTGGTGGAGTAGTAATATTTTTGAAAATTGGACCCAGAATCTCGGGTGCCGCAAGGGACTGTCGATGGCGAACAATAAGTTCGAGCAAAAAATGGACGGAAGAGTGATGAAAAAACCGACCCGAACGCAGGTGGCGCGATGATAGGAAAAAAATCAGGAGCACAACCGCCGACTGAGCAAGAACGAGAGCCGATACCGGGAAGGACGAAAATAAAAATAAATATCAAATAAAAATAACGCGCACGCAAACGTGGTACGAACACATGTGTGTGCCAATGATAAAAACGAGCCGTTTTGTGGCGGCGGCGGTCAGTGAGCGGGCGCGCACGCCCGTTACGAAACGAGTGGTCGTCCGAAATACGGCGGACAGGTTTGACGCGTTGGCCGATTATTATCGTCCGGACGTACGCGAGCACGTACCCCTCGGGGGGTGACCGCCGCGCGCACCGCAGACGCACGATACGCGTTAACGAAAGACGCCGCTCGGAGTACGCACGGACGGATGGATGGATAGATAAATAAATGTGGATAGATAGAGACGGAGTGAGCGAGATAAAGGGGAGAGAAATAATAATAATAACAATAAATGGCGGCGGCAATGATAAAACCACGTAACGCCATTATCGGCAGCCGCCGAATGCATCATCACATTTTCGTGTTTTCCCGTATTATCTCGGCCTGTTAACAATATTTCCTGTCCTGTTAACAAGACGGCCGCCCGCCATACAAATAATATTGAAAAGGATTATTATGATTTAGGCGGGTGCCCGCCCCCTTACCCCAAATACACGGTAGATTTTCTCCGACAGCGATGGCACCTGGTTGTTGAACACCGATTCGCCTTCGTCCACCTTCAACGAGTTTAGGCACAGACGGCACATCTGATAGATATCCGTCGGGCTCGTCGTAGTCATCTTCGCCGTGATCGTGGCCGTTGGGCTAGTTATGGACATCGTCTTCGTTGTCGTCGACGCTGCTGTCGTCGATGTCGTCTGTGCTGGCGGCGGCGGCTCCTTCGTTTCGCCGTTGGTGCTGCTGTTCTTCACGACGTCTATATCGGCGTACGGATGGAACTGATGAGCAAATCGTTTTCGGCCGAAAAAAATTCGTCGGGAAACTATTCGGAACGCTGAGTGTCAATCGTTGACGGGTGGCCGACGGGCAATAGGTACGATAAACCGTGTACACACAAAATGACGCTATCACACACGGACGATTATTAATCTCGGTAAACGCAAATGGCGGTCCCGCTCAGACTGTGTGTCGGACCATCCTTAATGCTGAGCGCGAACAACAAAGAACCACGCGCGTGACTGGTGCAAGGACACTGTAAGCGGCGTTCACATGTTACCGCCACCAAGGAGGTTCCGACTTTTGTGACCACGATATTTTATAATATTCTTTTGTCCTGTGTTATTATAATATTTTAATTTTATTATTATTATTTCTTCTCACCGGTTAGTAACCGACCGTTTATAGTATTATATTTTCGTTATCGTCGAAATAGTAGTATTTTAAATTATTATCGTTATCGTTTCTCCGTTGATAGGCGCCTCAAAACACAACGTTTCACGTTCAATAGCTATTCTAGTCGAACACCTGCGAACAACATGCTTAATTATAGAACTGGACGCCGCATGACGAAATAATTATTTTTCATGGGACACAATACTTGTACCTACACATTATGCACATAGTACTACGTGCCATTGCAGCCTGCAGCTGTACATATGTAACATTTTGAGTAAATAAGTGCCAAGCTCGAAACATGCGTCACGCAGTCTAGCGGCTTCAAATTATATTCCTACTCATGATTAATCAACTACCCAAACAGCAATTTTATATTTTGACAATTTTTTAACAATATTCATGTTTTAGTTTAAACATTTTATGTATATTCGATGAAAGTTGCTTGAATGTTTTTGATTATTGTCACAATATTTTTAGATCACTATTTGGCAGAGGATCCAATGTTTCCACAATAATCTCTTAAAATTGTAACGTCACGGAATTTTCAGCCTTCTAAATTATAATAATAATCCCCGAACACACCTATTGCTAACGTTGTTGACAAGTCAACGCACCTTTATTCTTGGAACCATTAGTAATAAAGCCAGATATCACGCGCTAATGCACAAATGACCGCAGTGTTATGCAATAATTGTTCCCCGTTCCCCCTTCATCATGCAGTGCCCGTCATCGACGTGCCGCGATTGCCCACCGCCCGTCATATCCAGCGCTTTTGTCGCGTCCGCCGGTACGGCCCGCTGGCAATACTGTTTTTTCCAATATAATGTAAATAAATCCCGCAACGTTGACGACACTGAGCTCACCCCACCTCAACGACCAAAAAGCTCCAACACCAGCAACGGCCGGACGGCCAACCACTCTGTTTTTTCACGCTCACCTGGTCAGACGTTTTGTTTTTTCGAACGGCCTACGAACGACCACGACCAGCTGCTAACATCGCCGTCGTTTTTCCACAAACCTCGTGTCCAGTCACATCATTTTGTTTTTCACGAGGTCGTCACCAGCCAAAATGATGGGCTAAGTAAACCACCGCGGGCCCGAGGCGGGTGAAGCCACCACCACGTCATTCAACAACAGCTTCAGTCTTTGTCGTAATTATGTTTTCCCCCCGTTTCACCCCTTGTAAAAGCACGATTTATAGGCGTCGCAAGACGCGTGTCCTTTTAATAATATTTTCCTTCCCAAGTTGTCGCAAGCTCCACGCTCCGGCGTACTTTCAAAAATATCCTTGAAACTGAACAAAAAGATACTATTATGTACACCTCAGGTAACCCGGCGAGAGTATACCATGAGTTATGTGGCGTGCGGTCTCCCGTGGGCCAAAATTTTAACATTATATTTTATAATATGGATGTTCAATATTCAAATTATTACTACCAATGAACTATATACATTATGATGTCTTGCGACAGGTTCCGTATTCATTATTATTTTTCCCACACCTGCCATGTGCCCAATTATTATATTGCTATATTATTATGCAACTCATACTTTATTATTCACATGTGTGAATGCCAAATTATTATTATAACTGTTATTAAACCTATGCGAAATACACATACGTGATTACCTAAAAAAAAACAATTATTACTCTTATTATTATTAATTTCTAAATTAACTTTTCTTTCCCCAACATAAATCTTGAGCTTTCAATAGCTCATGCGTGTATCAAAGCCTGTGAGTTCCACCGACTTGACCCACGGGTCTCACGCAGTACGGCTCACAGATCACGAGGAAAGTGTTCCCCTTTCCTCATGGGTAGTTTTTGTGAAATGAAAAAATCACAAACTCTTACAAAATATATAGAAAATATTTAATGTGTTTCTTGTGAGAATATTTTTTCAATAGTTGCAAGAACATAATATGTGAGTAATTTTCAGAATATTGTTTTTAAGTGTTTCTAATATGTTATTGATGGTGATTATAAAAATATTCAGTTTAATGTCGCGATTACATTATATGGAGGTAATTTTGATAATATTATCCTTCTATATTTTAAAAACAATCAACTCAAATATTGTGAAGATGTTAAATGATATTATACATGTTTACGCTCCTTACTACAATGTGCTATACAATTTTTTAGTACAGAACAGGAAATTAGAATTCAAAAAATTGTGTAATATTTCTGATATTATATATATTAAAACAAAAATATATACCTAAATATAAAATTATATTATACATTGCTTTCCTAGCTATTATATAATCAGCTTATAATAAAAATTAAAAAAAATAAATATATAAGTATACAATTATATTTGCTGGTATACTTGGCTTTCTTAGCTACATCATAATCATATAGTATATATAATATTAACCCTCAACTACCGACGTGTAAATTAGTGACATAATTGACGACGTGCCGTCTACCAGACCGCATATTCATGTACTTAGTCTAAATGACAAAATATATGAGTTTTAATGTAACAAAATCTAAATTATATTTATTTGAAGTACTCTTAACGTTATCTATACATAAAAAAAAAATTAGGTATTTTTACACAGTCGAAATAAAAAAAAAATAAAAAAATTTTCCTTTTTTTTTTTTGAAAATTGTTAAAAAAAAAAATAATATACTCATATTATTGAAATGAAACATAAATTATTTTCTACTATACTTCATACCTTAATGATATAACCTGAAAAAAAATTATTTACATTTAAAAAATAAAAATTACAACGATTTAAATTGATATATTTTTATTACGAATTTATCTACCTTTAATTTTCTTCTGAGACTCCTATACATTCTTTACAAACTTTTTTTGAGCATTCCAAACATATGGGTTGTCCACATAAGTAGCAAGGATACGATGTCTTTTTTTTTTTTTTGGTGGGCATAAATAGCACGTTTTACGAGGATTTAGTAGGTGATTGTGTAATGGAGTACTTGACAAATCTTTTCGTATATTCAAAACGCGTCTAATATTTGATTCTATTTCTTTGTTTATTCTCTTATTTTGAAGTCTTCTTTCCATCTCGGGTACAACTAATGAATGTGCTAATTTTTTCATAAAATTAATTCTAGCAATGTCATTAAAATCCTCATTGCTTTTATTAACAATATAAGCATTCACACCCGAAATATCTAGTATACGCAAAAATATTGCCATTGGCCATCGCCGAGTTCGTCTTCCAGTACAATAAATAGCACATTTTTGGTCTAAGCTGTCTACACCTCCTTTTGTTGAGTTATAAAATTCTATTATTTCAGGTTTACCAGTATTTTCAATTGAGCTGTCATGTGCATAGAAGATGCTAAAATCACACATTTATTTGATTTTGGAGTAAAAGAAACAAGAGTAATATTTTTTGTGAAAGCAAATAATGACGAGCCGACCTGACGATTTTTTTTTAGGCAAAAATTCGGGAGGAATTTCTCTTTTATTTTTCCGAACAGTACCGACATAAGTATTCCCTCTCTTTTTTAATTCTTCAATAAGTTCAATTGACGTGAACCAGTTGTCTGCAGTGATATTACGATTAGTTTTATTTATTGGCTTTGTGAGACGTAAAACAGATTGAGTAGATTTACAAAATTTTCTATCATTTTCATCTAAAGTATTTCCATCAGAATCAAATCTGGTTAGGTTAGGTTACTGATAACCTATAAAGAAATATTATTATTACTATTACCACGTTAATATAGGTGTATTTACTCTCACCAGGCACGTGAAGCTCTAATGGTAATTTATTTATAAGCGTGTTTAAGCGGCACGGCACCTTATTCTTGGTCTTTTTCTTTCGAGCGAGTGACATCGTGTACTGATCACGTTCTCAGTGTTACAGGGATATTTATTTAAACATGAAATTCATTAAACAAGATATACAATCAAGTCGACTCACGTGGACCCGCCTACTTCGTATAAAAAACAAAGACATGGTGTGCTTCTACCTAATACGATTAGAGCACTTATCATGGGTCCTTCAGGCTGTGGGAAATATAATTTAATATTCACATTATTAACACATATAAACGGTGTACGATTTCACAACGTCTACATATATTCAAAAACATTGGATCAACCAAAGTATAAATTATTGAGCAATATTTTATCAGACATTAATGGCATACACTTATTTACGTTCTATGAAATGAATAAGTTATCGAACCTGAAAAAGCTTTACCAAACCCTATGTTTATTTTCGATGATATTATTACTGAAAACCAGAAGATTGCAAGGACTTACTTTTCCAGAGGAAGACATAATTTAGTAGATGTTTTCTATTTAGCTCAGAGTTATTCAAAAGTACCAAAACAACTTTTGCGTGTTAACGCAAATTTTATTGTATTATTTAAACAAGACGAGACAAACTTAAAGCATGTTTACAACGAACATTGATCTGGTGATATGTCATATCCCGAGTGTAAACACTTTTGTACTTCATGTTGGTGTAAAGGGGGATTCGAATTTATCGTTATAAACAAAGACAGTGAACGTGACAATGGTCGCTATCGTCACGGATTCGATACGTTTGTCGTTATATAAACTATTGTTTTTTTATAAAACACTTCATTCACAAATATGTCGTCTAAAAGCGAGGTACTCGGAGAATTGATTAAAGCTAAAGAAAATATTAAACGCAAGTATACTGCATTAAAACATGGAAAAGCTGATATTCAATCTTTTGTATCACAAGCACTTCAACCAATAATCGAACCTCTGAACAAATTACAGACTTTTAAAGTCGACGATGATATGGTTTCCAACGCGTCCGACAGTCGGTTTACAAATTTTCGTACGTTGGAAGACCAGGAGAAAGATAAAGTATATGGTCCAAAAAAAAATTCTCAAGGCATTATCAAATTAGGTACAGAAGTAATACAATTTAAAAACGGTACAATAATTGTGGAAGAAAACTCTTATTCGCTGACACAGGGGCTTGGCGAGTTATTGTGTTCCAGATATCCAATGCAATACATCGCTAATGATTTAATTACATTTAAAGAAATACTGATTCGTACTTCAGCACATTTAACACAGGACGGAACAAAAGTTAGGAAGGGTGGTACAAAGTATGAGCAAATTATTAGCAAGCTATTCACCTCGGGTTCGGGTGTGAAATTACAAACACATAATTTAGTATAATGGAATGATCCAAACGAGTTGGTTGTTAGGTTCTTCTAGCCTCACAAGCTGCCGGTTATACAGGACTTTCCAACGAAATACTTTCAATTTACGAAGAATTGCATGAATTGGATTTAATAAAACGAATTCCAAATGTCTAAACGCGATATAGCGAACGAACTACAGAAACCAGCAAGAAAAAATTACATAAGGCGAAGAGTTAATGTGTATGGTAAAAACGACCTATGGCAGGCAGACTTGATGGAAATTATACCTTACTCTAAAAAGAATAAAGGCTATAAATATTTTCTAACCATCATAGATTGTCACACAAAATACTCTTTCGCTATACCTTTAAAGTCGAAAACGGCTAAAGAAGTTTCAAATGCAATGTCAGAAATACTACTCAAGCGCTCGCCAAAACTATTACAGGTCGATAACGGTAAAGAATTTTACAATGCTACATTCGATGCGTTGATGAAGAAACATAATATACATAAATATTCGACGTATAGCACAACGAAGGCCTGTGTCGTTGAACGCCTAAACAGATCAATTAAGGAAAAAATGTATAGGGGGTTCACTGCACGACGAACATATGAATGGATTTCTATTTTACAATCTCTGATTAACGAATATAATAATTCAAAACACAGAACAATATCTATGACACCCAAACAGGCTGATAACAATCCTTCTTCGGTGAAATTAAAGCAACGTCCAATTGTTAATGAAAAAATTAAATTTAACATTGGTGACAACGTCCGTGTCAGTATATATAAAGGGGTATTTACAAAAGGTTATTTGCCGAGCTGGTCCACAGAAATATTTAAAATTACCAAAATAAATAAAACATCTCCCACTACTTATCAACTACAAGATTATATAGGGAACCCGATTTTAGGTTGTTTCTACTCTGAGGAAATTCAAAGCATCAATCTCCCAAACGATTATTTAGTCGAGAAAATTATTCGCAAGAAGGGGAAGCAGATGTATGTAAAATGGTTAGGGATAATACACACAATAGTTGGATAAATACAAGTGACATTAGAAAATAGTATCAGTCGAGCTCTAGACATGAACTTGTTCGGATGTTCACAGGCTGGGGAAACAAAAACATTTGTAACAAATCTTGAACAATCCGTCAAATCATATTGTACAAAACTAGATAATTTCGGATATTTACTCGAGGAAAATGATAAATCCATTCAATCACAAGAAGAACAAATCGAAACACTTCAATTAACGTGTGATGATATATAAGAGCACCTTATAAAAGGCGAAGCATTGTTACAAAATATCAAAGAAAATACAGACAAGTTGAAAAAAATTTCTGAAGTACTATCATCCAAATAATAATAATAATTTCTACCGCCATCATTGATTTTCATTGCATTCTCGGGAAGGATTATAAATACATGATAAAAGAAATGTCTGTAGTAGATGTAGAAACATGGGCCACCCAACATTGGATTTTTAAAAATTCAAAATCAATACAGGATAATAAGAGTTGGAAAACTAACAAGTGGCTGAAACGCAATTATCACAAACTATCTTTGGAATATGGAAATGCCGAGTATGAAGAACTAAGTTGAGTACTGAATTCGTTAAAGTTCAGTTTCATATACGTCAAAGGCGATTAGAAAAAACTACTTCTTTTAGAGTATATTCCTCACATCTTGATCATCAATATTGACGTTATGGGATGCCCTCCACTAGAACAAATATGCGACGAAGAAACCTTTCCATGCTGTATTTTTCATATGGATTCCAATCCTAAACAATGTTCATTTTATAAAGTATTCAGTCTAAGAAAATGGTTTGTAAATAATTTGTAAAAATAAATATCTATTTAATTTTTTTTATACCAATGAGTTATTTCTTTATCCTATACTATCCTAACTATAATCAATTCAATAATAATAAATATAATATCCACAGAGATACTTTACAAAAATTTAATATCTACATGGATATTTTACAAAACAAAAAAAAATAATAATATCTTCAGTGATATTTTACAATATAAAAACAATTCATTTATTATGAATAAAAAAAAAAAACTATCTGTCTAGCTCAGCTTCCGGAAGTTGCATTAATTCGGCTTTTGCTTGTTCTAGTGTTCTGGTTTTCCTATAATATTCAGAAATATTTATAGTACGATAAATTAAAATATATATAATTATTTCTAACTCGCTCTATAGAGTAGGTGTGTATTTTATCCTTGAGTATAACCCTCTTGTCGTCGAAACTATTATAAGTTAATTTGTTTGATATAATGGTCTTCAATTGATGTTTGAACGAACGGATTGAGACATTCTCCGTCTTCGCATCCAAGGCTGCATCTCCAAACGGACAGCTATAATGATCGTTGAAGTTCATGTAGTTTTTGACTACATGTCCGCGGATTCCTTTCGCCCTGATCTTCTCCTTGCCATTTATCTTATATGCATAAGACTTTGCTCTGAGTCCACAAAAATGTATCATAACCTCTGAATTTGTCTCATCGGAAAATAAACCTGGGATTTTCTTTCGTTCAGCAATGTAACATAGATGATCTTGTGGTAAGTCAGATGTAGCCATTCGATCGAGATAATTGGAATTATTCTCTAGGTCTCTGTAAAAATCGTCGGTTTGGATATCAGTGAATCTAAAATGACAATATAAATTATATATGAAAATTAGTTTAGTTTGGGAACATTTACCTGTATCGGTATACATGAGCTCAATTTTATCCTTATAATGAGTCTGCATAACGTTGTAATGATAATCATACATGACGGTCTTAGACATTTCCAACATTGCAAAACCTGATAAGAAAAATATTAAAATATAGTTGATATAGGTAAATTAGTTATATATTTACCTATATATATTGGTTCGCAAAACTTAATAATTTTATTTTCCAATGATATGGCGTTGAGAGTTTCGTCATACGTAGTACAGTGTTTGAATGTTGTAAGATTAATAAGTTTTTGCAAACGTTTTTCACTACAAACAAGCTCCATTTTAATTCTAAGCCTTAAATTCTCTATAGTCTTTTCTTAAACGTTGTAGAAAATGTCAGTAAAAGAATTGAAAAAATAAATAAATATAAATATACCGAAAACAGCGTTGTTTAAAAGTTTAAAAAAGTCCTTTTCAAAGTCGTTCCTAGCTTTTTTCCGCATCTCGGTGTTTAACTGTATGTATTTTTTAAGCCAGTCCAACTGATTAGGTCAAACCACCATGAATTCTTAGAATAAAAACAAAATATTTTACCACATTATTATTTTTTTTTTTAATAAATAAGCTAGCCTCACCTTTCTCGAACATTAACAAAATATCATAATCCGAAATCAGTTCAAGTTGTTGACCAGTGTATTTAATCATACAGTCAAAACTAAATCCTGGTGCCGTGTAGTAAAATGATGGGTCCAAATTGTAAGTGGTTATACAGAGGTCTCGGAAATTTTCAAACACATCAGTCAGCAGCAGCACGTCGATTTTTAAATAAAGATCAGAGTATTCCCCGAGTGTTTGACAGGTGAAATGGTTCCAAACTATGTTTGCATGCTCAAAATCCTCATGTTTTATATGTGATTCTTCTAACGAACTGTAAATATCTTTTTCTACCGGTAAACTGGTTTCTTCAAGCTTATCCCAATCATCTGTATAGTCGTACAGGTATACCTCCTTACGGGTAACTAGTGGCAAATGCTGCGTAGAAAAATGTTTTGCACTGTCTCTAAACTTTTCAAATCCAGGTGTAATTAAATTTTTTGAAAGTGTTGATAAACTAGAGGCCATAAATCTCATTGTATCAATAAATCTTAATGTGAAGGAGTTGTTTATGTATTTTGAAAACGTAATAAACTTTTCTTCGCTGTTTGGTATTACCAAGATAGAGTTTGTATCATAACCAAGACGAGTAACAATAAAATGTGTGTCATAATTTGATAAATTATGGAAAAATACCGGTACAAAGTTAGGTGTTTGAAGTCTAAGATTACACGTATTGCATAATGATTGTTTAAATTTTCCCGATAAATGACAATGATCAACCACTTGATGATTTTCACGAGAAAATTTGATCTTGCATAAATTACAAGTATTACATGTTGCATGTGTTGTCCGCTGTTCAACAGTGAAAACTATAGGGGTGTTTGTTTCAAGCAGTTTTTCAATTTTTTGACCTATTTCCACAATACTATCTACAAAATGTTTCACCAAGTTCTTATTATTTTCATCTCCACGGTAAATTACAGGTGATGTTGGAATTTCGAATTTTTCAAGCAGTTCTACCGGTATTTCTTCATTTGCTTTAACCATAAACCCGTAACTCATGGTTACGTGATCTTGAAAATCTGTTGTTTTTTCTCCAATTTTCTCATCACTTTTCTAGAGAATTGCTTCGAAATCCGCGTAAATTACTATAGGGTGAAGCTGCGTTTTATCCCATGCAGTAAACTCGAGTATTGACCCGGGTTCGGGTATCTGAGGTAGTATGGGCTTATGTTCCTCACATATTAATTTATGCTACTCAAGTCCTACAACTCCGTTTAATTTATATTTGTATTGTTGATTATCGAATGATACCAAGCATCGTTTACAGAAAATTAATTGCCCATTATGTTTGGTTTTTTGTGAACTGACAAGTCTTGAAAAATTAGAGATGTAGCAATAGTGGCTGTTTTCGTCCTGGTCTGAAATTAGTAAAAGATCAAAGTGATTGGGTTTTTCCTCGTGTACTACTTTTAGTGGAAATACTTTATATTTCGGTAATTTTGGTGGTTGAAATTGTTTGTCGATACCGTAAACATTGATAGAGACGTTTGGATTATTTTTTTCAAAAATTTTAACTTGATGTAGAGGTGTTGGAAATGATAGATTTGTAAAATTATATTTTTCTTGGTATTTAAAATAATTATCAGTAACACGATGTTTATTATTTCCTGTCACATTTCTTGCTAGGATCGCTTATTATGCGTTTATAAAAACAAAAAATTGCTAACCTTCAAAATTATAAAGTCCAAGATTCTCAACGGTGTCTAGAACATCCAAGCATACATTATCATTCACGTTACTCCAAAATTCGTCCATCGTGTTATCTTGTATGGGCGATAAGCGATCATTTTGTCCGATAAGATCTACGGTGTCTAGAACCTCCCAGCATTTGTTTACGTTATTCGTAATTTCATTCATCATGTTATCTCGCACGGGTGATAATCGAACATTTTGTTTATTTCGGGCAGTTGATGCGCGATCTTTACGAACGTATGATGTACCGGGTTGTAAGTCCGGTACAAAAACGTGTGGCGCGATTTGTACTATACCTAATAAAATATTATAATATAATAATAATAAATATTTAAAGTGAATACGAAAAAAAAAATACATACCATGAGCATTTTTGGTCTTGTAACTGAACGTAATACCGCACCTAATACACGGGAAATGAACACCCTCATGCGTTTTTCTATGAGCTATCAAATTACGTTTCATCGTGAATTCCGAAGTACATTGATTGCATTTAAACATTTCGAGATGTGTTTTTCGGTGAGCGATCAAATTTGTCTTGTATACGAATCCTAAAGAACATTGAGCGCATTTAAACATTTTAAAATAATTAGTCAAGAAAAATTAATACGTCATATAATAATTACATGCGTAGTATTGACACAGTGTGATCGATAGAGATGTAGTTTTATATGTATTCAAGAAAAATCCCTACCTAAGGCCTGTCACCACCGCCGCCAATCCCGGTCATGTGATATAATACAGGTTGCTGGTTTGTTGTATATACCGGGTGTGTTAATACCCGTATAGTACAGAGTTCAAACCGCCTGTTTTTGAAAATACTATGAAATCGAGTTTAAACGTATAACAGAGGATTGTATAGTTACCTTTTTCTAGATGCGATATAATAATTGCATGTAAGGAAATATATTTAGGAACTAGACATAAAAATTACCATAATAAGGGTAAATTTCATTGCTATTATGTTATTATTCCAGTTTTCGGTGCGACTAGTTCCAAATGTGACCTCCCTTAAATCTAATAAACTGTCTAAACTTAAATTACCTAATTATATATCTAAATTATATGCTATATTATTATTATTACTATTAATACGGTTATGACTATTTACATTATTTAAAGCTAAACCTAAATATTCTAAATTATTAATAATATAATCTAAGTTAGGTTTACATTTTAATTCTAAAATTCTATACACTAAAAGCCCCCAATAATTTACCCCTACATCAGTCTGTCTTAATTCTAAATGTCTTATGTCATAATTACTAATTTGTCTAATTTTTAATAATATACCCTCCAATATTGCCTTATTATACCTTGTGGCCGTATCACACTTCCGTATAACAGATTATTATTCCAAATTTGGTGACCACGGTCACATTCTAATTCATATGTTTGTTGAAATATTTTACGGAACAAATATTCAAAGTCACAAATAGAATTGTTGCATAAATACACCATAGGGAGTTGGCCCAGTCATGCGTATAAACACTTTATATTTGGTGGAGTTGTTATCCGCCTAGCACAAAGGTCGACGCCGGGTTGTGCGGCGATCAATTATAAAATACGACAACGACAGTGTATAGACGAGGCCCGAGGTTGTTGCGTATGCTACTAAGTCGTGGTCGCTGCGTACAATTTCGCCATCTAACAGCCGTGTATATTCCGCCTTTTTGTGTGGTTTTCATACTTTTTGTTTCATAATTACGTCGGGGAGTGCGCGCGGTTTCGCCGTTCTAAATCCGACCGTTAAGTCTGTGCGTTTTCGCCGTCTTAAGTATCGTACCTTCAACATCTTCCTCATTGTCCTCATCACGCGGGTCAATCCATCGTCACCATCTCAAGTCTCCAGGTCCCGGTCATACCAGATTATGTGCATTATCACGGTGTCGTGAGTTTTTTTTTTGTATATGTTTATTTTTTGTATAATTATTGAAATTTATGTAAAATATTAAGCTCGTGATAGCAACATATTGGTTGATTATTTTTACCTGCCTAATCCCCTTATTCAATACGGAACCCGCACAGCGTGTCCAATCTCCCGATTATTATTAAAGGGACTGGTACGTGTTACAAGAATATTTAACTAAATCATACTTAATAAAACTTAAATTTGTACTTATATCTAAATTAAATTTCCCCCAAACATAGTCACACCACTTAACCCGCCGAGACATGTGATACATTTTATGGAAGTTTTTTTTCCCCTACATGCAATACAATTTTCATTAAACTTCCGGTCCTTGTATTAAATTTTCAAGCTTTTTTACCCAACAAATACAATTTTATTGATATTTGTAGAAAAAAAAACTAAAAAAATGGAAACTGAAAATGTCCGTAAACAGCTCAAAATAATTTAAAATATTTGGAAAATATTATGATGTATAGAAAATGCTAATATTAACATTCAGTCAACATTTTATGTACCTACGTTCATTTGCTTTAGAGTTACAACAAAAACCAAAATCGATTATCTCGAAAACAGATTTTGCGTAAAAATTCCCGTTTTTCCTTAATTTTTCTTTTGTTTTTTACGTCGTGTTTGAAAACTACCGAGGAACTACTTTTGACCCCCAAAGTACCAACTAGATTCACTTTCCCATCATAAAAGTTACTGTTGAAGAAAATCCAAGCAGTTTTACTGTCCTAAAAGTTGATGACAGACACAAAAAAAACAAAAAACAGGTGGGTAAGTGGATGTCGCTCTGCTGTACTGTTGGTTACAAGTGGGTCACTGTAATGGGTGGTATTAAATTTGAATTCTAATGATGTAATTATTATGATATAAGTACATGTTTGCTAATTAGTATTTCTACAATTTGAATAAGTAGGTATGTATTATTTATCTCTTTATTTTTGTACTTACCTCACTGATGAATAATATCTATAAAGCAATAAGTACTTTTTTTCAAAATTCTGTGGCAGATGTTGAAAATAATAAAATAAAGTAATGTAATAATGTAAAAAACAGTTTTATTAAAGACTTTATAATAATAGTATGTCAACCTAACCACAATATTTTAGGTATTGTTAAAATCTATAGTAAAACATATAGGGATTAGGTTATCAGAGAAATTAGGTAGTAAAAATAAAAATTAAGTAATTTAATTTTTTTTTAGATACAGAATAAGAGTTTAACTAAATAAAAAAGTAACGTGGCTAATAGGTATACTAAAAATTTATATTAAGAATCATATATAGAGTAAGTTGAAGAGCATAATAGTAAAAGCGTAGTTATCTAAATAGTAAGATAGGAGAATTATTTTATTATAAGTGAACATAAGCAATGTTTCGATAAATAAAAATATTTAATGGACAACAAATTTTACATAAAACGTAACGTAAATAACCAAATAACAAAAGTGGATAGCACAAATATATTATATCTGAATGAATATTTTAATTCCGAAATAAACGAAATTAATCTAATAAATCTATTACGGCAAATCGAAGAAGTCGAGTTAGGTAACTATTTTCCAAATTCCAGGTTTGGAAAGATACCTATGTCGGCAAAAATTGTTCAAAAATTTACACTGTGCACTCTATATGTAGTTGAGACTTTAAAAAAAGAAGATTTTAATCAATTACCAGCACAAAAGAAATTTGAGTTTATAATTTCCCAGTGAACAGTAACGTGGATAAATTTATTAAATAAACCGGAAATAGTGGGCTTCTTAGATTTTTGTAATATACATAGTGACATCTCATTAACAATTAGTGAATTAAGGAATCTTGCAAAATCAGCATTAAAAAGTCTTAGACGACGAAGACAACGAAGATAGCTTAAACGAAACAGATTTAACTTTTACAGAGGATAATTTACAAAATAGCGATCAAAATTTGTTGAACGTAGCGGTTGTTGAAGACGATTCCAAAAAAAAAAAATGAACCAGAAAATATAGTTACTGTTAGTATTACACCCCAACTCCAAAATCTTCTTTCCGAATTACAAACGTCAAGTCAGGTAGACAATAAGTCCAATAACGATAAAATCAGTACTAAATATAATCAAAATTTAAAAGTCAACGAAAGAGCAGTACTAGTAAATCAAAAGTTTAATAACGATTTTACAGCAGATCCTATACATTTAAAGGTAGAAACCCACAATAATATTTCGGGTGAACAGATCAACACTAATAACAATGTTGAAAAAGTAAAAAAAAAAATCTTAAAAAGTAAACACAGTATAAAAATGGCATTTAACCATAAACCCGATATTTTCTCAGGAAAAGAAAATGAGGATATAGATAAATTCATAAAAAAATTTGAACTAATAGCTGTCGTGAACGAATGGGAAGACAAAGACAAAGTAATTATTCTACAACTATATCTTAAAGACTCAGCAGAAAATTTTTTTGAACAACTAAAATCAAAAAACGAAAATATAACATGGAACGAAGTCAAAAGTGAATTAATAACAGAATTTACATTAGTAAGAAATAAACACTTACTAATGGCAAAATTGAAAAATCTGAAACTAGCAAAAAAGAAACATATAAAGAATTTATAATTAAAATAGTAGATATATATTATAAAATAAACAAGAATATGACTGAAGAAGAAATATGTGAACACATTTTAAAAGGAGTACCCAAAGAAACTTTTCAGTTAATAAGGTTAACAGATAATACATCGATCGCAAGTTAAAAAAAACTCTAGAGAGACTAGAAGTAACAAAACTATTAAGATCGGAGGATAAGATAAAGGGAGAAGTAAAGAAATTAACTAGAAAAATAGAGGTATTAAAAAATCATATAAGTCAAATTAAAATTGGACAAACTCAAAATAATATCCCCAATAGTAACAACAATTATCAGAACGAAAGGCAAACTACCTAACAATATTTATCATATCGTTGAGCAAACTAGCTACAATTATGAATTCAGCTTTTATAATAGAAATCAACTCTAATAACCACCTATATTTAATAATCAAATGAATTTTATCAAAATAATCCAAGACCAAACTTTTATTCGAATTACAACTATCCCACAAATAATAACCATAGATGACAATCACCCGATTTCCTAGACCAAATTTTTATCAAAATTATAATTATAATAATACAAATAATAACCAATTATACAACACATAACGTCCTACACAAAATAATCAGGGAATAATACCCCATACTAATTATACTTATGGAAATCAACAAGGGCCATTAATATGTTTTTAGTTCATAGTTCCACAGATAACTGGGTCTGCACAAAAACACCAATATTTTACCAGCAACATACCTTTAAATATCGTCAAAAATACAAATACAAATAATACTATTTATACTTATTATTATAATAATAAAGAAAAAATTAAAATAGAAATACAAGGAAAAATAAATGACAAAACTACTAGATTGTTATTAGATATAGGGGTGAGTGTAACAGTTATAAACAATAATACTATTAAATGTAATAAATTAACTTCTGAAAGCGAACTCTACCTTGAAACAGCGAAAAATTCTACACTGAATATTCCAGGAACAACTGTGGTTCAGATAAAAATAGGAACGATAGTAATAAATCATAAAATAATAATAGTTGACAATCTATGTACACCAGAAATAATGAAAAAAATTAATACAATTTTGGGCTTAAAAAATAATTTAGTAACGTTTAATTATAAAAGACCGAAGCAAAATTAAAAATAGAGCAGGAAGACAAACCAATAAATACCTTAATAAATACCTTAATAAATACCTTACAAGACACAAGCAATTTTACACAAAATAAGCAAAAAATTAATTTTCAACAATTTCTATTACAAAATTCAGAAATGTAGGTACCATGATATTATAGGTAATATATTCACTGAACAAATAAACGATGCCAGTGCACATTGTGTCAGTAAAGATATCAAAATGAATGCAGGGATTGCACAACAGCTTAAAGAAAGATTCGAATATGTAGACGAATTAAAAGCACAGAATAAAAAACTTAGGGAAATAGCATTTTTAAAGAAAAATAAACAATGGATTTTATATTTAATATCAAAATGCGCTTATAAGGATAAAGCCACCTTTTAACATACTACAAAATTTAATACAGTTTTGCATAAATCAATCAATATATAATTTGGGATTACCCATAGTTTGTTCGGGGTTAGATAAAAAAGAATGGGATTTAAATTCAAAAATGATGAAATTCACGTTTCAAAATACAGATATTTCAATAAGAATTTATAAATTAGAGTCCGAACATAAAATAGAATGCAAGAATGTAACACCTGAACTACAAGCTATTAATAAACAAAGAGAACAACACATAAAAAGTAGCAACACACAGCAAAATATAAAATACGACGGAGTGGATATTATACAAAACGGATTTGATGAGTTAACACATTATGTAGAATAAGAATTGGAAAACATGAATGAAAATTTTACTGGCACAATATTATCTCAGACAAGATTAATAAACACACTCGTAAAAAATAACGAAAAAAAAAACTGATATGTAATTTAACAGATAATAAAAAATTAGAATTTGATATAAACCCTGAGTTGGAAACAAATCAACAAGTAAAACTAAAAAATATATTGACAAAATTCGCGGATAGTTTTGCGCAACATGATATGGACCTAGGATCCATTGATATTGAAGATATATCAATACCCACAGTAACTGATGACCCAGTAAATTCACCTCCATATAGATTGGCATTATGCGAATAAAATGAATTACAGAGACAAGTCAATGAACTCTTAAAAGCAGATTTAATTATACCATCTAATTCAGCATATGCTAGCCCAGCATTTTTAGCTAATAAGGCGGATAAGACAAAAAGATTAGTAATCGACTATAGACAAATAAACAAACAAGTGCCTCATCAGAATTTCCCAATCACGAATATACAAACAATATTTGATTGTCTTGAAGGGTCGAAATATTTCAATATAATGGATATGCGACAGGGATTTTTGAACATTCTACTGGGTAAAACAGACCGATATAAATTAGCATTTATTACCCCATTTGGATTATATGAATAGACAAGATTTCCATTCAGATATAAAAACTCTCCAAGACAGTTTTCTAAAGCAGTGGCTACTGCTCTCTCTGGACTACTTTATTTGGGCACTATTAATTACGTAGACGATATTATAAATTATGCAAAAACATTTGAAGAGCTACTTATAATTTTAGAAAAACTACTAGAACGAATTAGAAAAATAGGGTTTAAATTGAAATCAAAAAAAATGTAAATTTGGATATTTTGAGTTGAAAATACTAGGGCAAATCGTTAATCAATATAGAGTTATGCCAAATGAGGAGGGATTGGCAACGATAAATAAATTTCTTCTTCCAGAAAATATAAAACAAACAAGAAGTTTTTTAGGATTATGAAATTTTTTTAGAAAGTATACGTTGAAATTGTAGCTCCTATAACAGATTTAACTAGAGGCCACTTCGAATCAAAAAAATCACCGGCAAAATGGATAAATTAACACACAGAAACTTTTAAAATACTTAACAAACCCACTGTTGTTAAAAAATTTCAGCCCAAACCTACCAATAGTCATATGGACCGATGCAAGTAAAATAGAAATAGCAAATGTTTTATTACAAAAGGATGAAGTTGACGAATTATTACATCCCGTATCATACATTTCACGACGTGTCACTGCCACTGAGGAGAAATATAGTGCAATTAAACTAGAACTATTAGCAATAGAATATGCGCTCGAAACCTTTAGACCATATTTATATGGCACAAACATAGAAATATGGACAGACCATGCGCTGTTAAAATATTTAGGCAATATTAAATCACTATCAACAAGAATACACTCTGGCCGAGGCTTACATTTTGCAAATAAATTGGTGAAAGACTTACTAAAAGCGCTAAATATAAATAACACCAACTCAATTGCATACCGTCCACAGAGCCAAGGCCAGACAGAAAAGTTTAACGGGACTTTGATAGATATGATTAGCCACATTGTACAGGAACAACCAAAAAAATGGAGTCTATACTTAAAATATGTACTATTTGCATATAACACAGCAATTAATGATACCACTAAAAACACACCGTTTTACCTATTACATGGATATAATCCAAAATCCACATTTGATCACAACTTTATAAGCACAGAAACATCCCTTAAAATTTTACTGGAATTAGAAAAATTAACAAATATTCGAGACGAACTCCCAAAATTATTAGCGGACAGATATTTAAAAAATAAAAAGCATTATGACTCAAATAAGGTACAAATAAAACTTAAATTAAACGAAAAAGTACTGATTAAAGACGAAAATAGAAAATCTAAATTTGCTTACAGGTACAACGGCCCGTTTAAAATAATTAAACAAATATCGGACATAACTTATGTAGTGGAAATAATTAAAAACGGACAGTTAGTAAACGAATATAAACATGTTTGTCAGTTAAAAAAATATAAAGAACGTTAAATACTGCATTAGAATTGTAATTATAGTATAAAATGTAAATAATAAACATAACGTACCTATAAAAAATATGGGAAAAGAAATAAAATTATTATCAAATATGTTTGCCTAATAAAACATACAAAATGTTTTTATTACAACACATAAAAAAGTGAATTGGAATTTTGTTATGTATAAACATATTAGGAATACCACGTATTAAATTTTTTTAAATGAGGCAAGTAAAATTGATAATGCAAACACACGCAAATGTCGAATCGCAATACTTGAAATAGTCTACGAAGTACTAATAAAATAGCAGGTCAGTAATTAAATCAATAATAAGCAAAATAAAATAGTTACTAAAAAGAAATACAATAAGAATCAAACCTCAATTAAGTTACGTACAGCAAACATAATACAACAGTTTTTATTTTTTTTTCAAATATTTTATGAATTTTGTTCCCCGAATAGCATTCTAACAATTTTCAGTACGTAAAAAATATTGTGATAACACTTTACCTTCATACATGATAATTAATTAATAAATTTAAAAATAAGTATTAGTCTATTTTTTTTTTGTTTTGTTGGTTTTTGTTTATAAAAAAAAGAATGTTACTCAATTACATAGAGCCAATATATTTTTTATTTTTCACTACCTTGACAACAACATATGAACGAAATGAAGACGATCTGGTAATAAAAAAAATAACTAATGGATCAGGTATTTATTATGAACAACTATCTAAGTTACAAACGTATACAGGTACATTTAATTTATTAATACACATTTCAATGTATTTAGAAAAATTTCGAAACGTAGATGAACTATTGAATAACAATACGAAACTATGTAAAACTGAGACTCATAATATTACCTCAATCTGTAGCAATTTTTTACCCACCTTGCATACAACACGAGTAGAGTTAAATAAACGATATAATAGCTTAATGTCGTTACAGAAAAGTAATAGATTTAAAAGAGGATTAATTAACGCAATTGGAAATTTCGAAGAGTGGGCTTTTGGTAGTGTAAGTGACGATAGTTACCAAGAACTACAAAAAACAATACAAAAAAATAGTGACTACACCGGTAGAGCAGTATCCATAATAAAAACGCAAGCGAAAATAGTACAATCTACCATAAATCAAATCACAAACGTATCGTCTACACTATCCCAAAATTTTCAAGAAATACAAACACAATATAACCTTATAATCAAAAAAATTAATAATAAACAGAATAATTTATTAGAATTAGAAGTAAATCAATCATTGATTAACTATTTGTTAAACTTAAATTTATTACTAACAGAATTCTCATTTGAAACAAATGAATTAGTTGACGCATTAACATTAGCTCGACTCAATATTTTATACCCAACTATATTAAATAACGACGAACTAAGAGATAATTTAGAAATTATTAAAAATACACTCGATTCGACAAAAACCCTCCCGATCAATATTAATAGTACAAATTCAATTGAAAAATTCTTAAAACTCACTAAAATAAGTACACAATTTGCAAATTTTCAATTAATATTCATCCTAAACTTCCCTATTTGTAATAAAGAAGAATTTATACTTAACCGAGTGTGGCCAATGCCGATAGGAATAACTGCATCCCAGTTCGTATTTATTCAACCACATAACCCATACTTAGCAACCTCACAAACAAAAATTAATTTCTTTAACAGAAAACGACTATGCTAGTTGTAATACACTTGGCCATACAAAATATTTTTTATTAAAAAATGTCGTATATTTTAAAACATACCCAATATGTGAAGTTCAGCTTTTTGATTCCAATAATTTAATAAAATTACCCGAATACTGTGAGGTAAGGCATGGTTACTTCAATAATGCCCATTTTGAAAAATTACTACGTAAAAATTATTTTGTGTACTGGACAACGAATGAAATTGTAACAACTATGGTATGTCCAACAACAACATCATTTTGTAAGTTACAGGGTACAGGTATTTTAAAAATGCCTCAAGACTGCACTGTATACACACCATCCACAATATTAACACCACTAAAAGACACGAATATGACAATTTTTACAGATTATTATCCTGAGTTTAACCTCCTAAATTTAGATCGAATAACAAATAAAATCAAAATAATACAATTATCAAACATATCTTTTAACTTATCGAAATTAAAATGCCAAATCTCAAAAACTTAAGAGAATCTACCAATAACTTAGACTATATAGTTACTGAAATAGAGAAAGAAAACAAAAATAACTATACAATTTCAAACAATATCATTCATCAGTATGGAATTTATTTATGCGCTTTAATGTTAGGCTATATAATTATTCATATAATGATAAAAAAAACTAATATGGTGTTATGTAGGGGAAACAAATAAAGAAATTATGAATAGTCAAAGAACGAGGGATCAAGATAGAATAGTGTAATTAGAGTAATATTATTAAATAATCATTTGTGTACTTTTCTTTTTTAGCATAGGATAAATTTAATTTTTTTATTTTATAATGACAACCACAAAAAAATGTGTAAGCAAAAAAAAGAATGAGGAAGTTTACAAATTGAGGTGACTACGACCAAACCATAAAAACCTCGAATCCAAGACATATTATGGTGGTTCAATCAAGACCTTTCATAGCGGTACAACGTGCACCAATCCGCGGACAGACCCCGATAACAAACCTCCCTGTTTCAGCACTGGTTGAGGCCTTGAGGGACCTTGAGACCTTGAGAGACCGGTGACATCCAAACGACGGAACGGGTGAATTTTGGAACACTTATATCGTACATGAGTATGATGTGGATCTGTATTGTAAATTTATTATAAGACATATTGTGTAAAAAAAAAAAAGAGTATGTGAAAACATGCGTTAGGCGTATAGACAAAAATATATAAAAAGGGTTCACATACAAAATATTATTATAAAAAAAAAAATGGTAGTAATAAACTGGTTGAAATTTTACAATAACACAAACACAAAAAAAAACACGTCATTGAAACTTGCACGTAGATTTGATTTTCATTATATACATATTATTCGATTTTCAAAAACTGATGAATCAAGAAAAAATTGATATAGGACGCTCGCCATTCAAAAATACAATTAATAAAAATTATCACACGTTTTAACGCATTGGTAAGCCCCAGCAAAGCAGAACTAATTTAAAAAAAGTAAAACTAACCTTAATAATATTTTATTAAATTGTAAAAAAAGGGGTGGTGTTTAAATGAAACATGATTTATATTATAAATTTTTTTTAAATATAGTACATTTAAAATTTTCAAAAAAAAAGGAAGGGGGGTAATGTAACATAAATACTATGTTACATCATTACGTTTATTTTATAAGCATCATAATATGCACAATATACATATTATGCGCTGACTATATTTAGCCCCTCCGGTTAAGGTGCCACTTATATATTTTATGATTGTAAGGCTCCGGCCAATATTGCTATGTAAGAAAAAGGTAGTTCTCCGCGATTCCATCACGTGCACCAGAACTCCGTACAATCCTACATTTTTGGTAACTTTGTTCGTAAATCGTAAGTAATAATAAATTTGTTTGTATTAATAATAATTTAGATCAATCGTTATTTATTTGTAATATTAAGATCCTAATACCTTTCATGATCCCGAGCTGCGGTAAAAATATATTCAAAAGGACTAAATTCTTCCCTGAATATCTTATATTTAATGGGTCATCCCCGACCACGTTACAGTTGGATAGAATTTGGAGATTTAGATGTTGTTTGAATGTCAAAATATTTTGGTTCTTAAACTTTCTAAATACTTTTTAGAATATCTTTATATACCTGAGTTGTTTGCTTATCGATAAAATTTTTTATGAGTGGAACTATGGAGAGTGCAAATGATGTATCGGCATCGACCTTTTGATGGTTATTTAAAATATTAATTAAATTATCTTCAAATGCTGGTTTTTTCACCACTTTTTTTTTTTGACTGATGTTGACCGATTGTTTCTTCCTTGTTGTTATAGGCTGTAGGGTTAGGTTTAGGGCACTTTTCTGTAACTGCTACAATATCTTCATCTATTTCTTCAAAACCTACATCTTCATCTCTTTCATCGCTATGCTCTATGTTACTTTCAGTCCTATACAAAATATTAACTAATTAGCAAAGAAATACATTATCTAATTAAAACTAAAATAAGTAAAATAAGTAAAACAGTTAAATTATGTTTAACTTTTTAACTTAACTAAATTTGTTAATTTCCATTTAACTTAATAAATATACCTTAATTTAATATTTAAAATATACCAAAACCACTGCAGATAATGTGTGATCAAAAAAAATAGAAAAGGATACACTTAAATTTATTGTATAAACATGAAAATATGTATCACAATCGCTAAACATATGAACTAGGTGGTAATTGAAAATAAAATGAAAGAACTTCAAAAGAGTTAAGTTAATATTTTTCTCTATATTAGCTATTAATTAATTATATTGTTTATTAAGTATTGACTTATAGTTTACGTTTGTAACTTTGACTTAATTTAACTAACTCAGATAATTTTTTTTTATTTATTTGCCAATCTTTGTAGATATGTATTAATTTCAATTTAGTTAACAACTGTTTGTAACCAGTAGTTAATTAATAGTAGAACACTTTTAGGGAGTATCATTTGGGCCAGTCTACTATAACTCACAGTCTATTTTTCATTGTTGGTCTTAAAAACTCAAGTTTTTGAGAATATACAACATTTTCCTGGGGAAGGTGTCCCTAAATTACTTCCACTTCTTTTGCAATTCAGCAACTGTAAAAACACATTTGCAATAAAAATATTAATATATGCTAAGTATTCATAAAATAAATTTCAGTTACTCAGAAAATACTAGTTTGAATTTGAATTTAGATGCAATAAGAGCATGCAGTGCACTATAGTTGCTTGTTGCATGTGAGTCATAGGGAGAAAAAATACAATGAGCTGACATCCTCTAAACAAATTCAATCAACAATTTACAAGACAAAATGGATGTTTTTGATAAAAAAAATAAGTTTGTATCTGCACAGGATACTCATAAAATTATTGAAAAAATCTAAGTATTGATATGGCTTTTGAGTAAACATTTAAAAATTCAAAAAATAAGAATTTTAATAAATAATAATCAATAAATTTAATTTAAGGATAATAAAGGGGTGAACATACTTCAATACTTGGCAAATTATTCAGTACCTATATTATACTATGACTGCTTTTTTAAATATTTATTATTATTTAAAAAAATTATAATCAAATAAAATAATTAAAAAATGTAGGTATTGGTTTTAAATGGAAAAACTGGTTTAATGTTAATTAATTATTTTTAGCCAAATTGGTCTTTTACTGAGCTCTAGAAGTTTTATCTCTACAGTATGTTTCATCTTACTTTTTGATCTTTTGTCTTCTTCTTCCAGACTGTCAAAGTTACTGTAAGTAAATTTGGCTACTCTTGTCCAACTCACGTGCCTCCTAATCATATTGTGGTATAGTTTTGATTCTAAAAATTGATTTATTCATTAATTATTTATTTAATTACTATAAAATGATAAATTTATTATTGTATACTATGTTAAATAAAAAATGATAGGTAGTTAAATTGTCCAACACCCTCACCAGTGACCAGCTACACAGCACACACAGAAAAATATAACAGAATGTCACGTATGTAATTTTTATAAAAGCTAAATGATGAGTTTTATCAATTGTTTTTTTTTTAATATTAATGAGAATTGAGAGGCATTGATAAAAGCAGTCTGGTACAGTGGCTCAAATAGTGAACATTTTCAGGGGGGGCTCAACATACATATTGAACAAAATGTATAAAGTATTTACCTTACAATAAGTAAATACATCACTTGCATCAAGATATGTAAGGTAGATTCAAAACGTAAAAGCTACCAGTCAGTGGTGGTATCAGATATATTTTATAATTTGATTATAGGTAGATACCATATTTTCAAAAAGTATTGCTTAAAATGTTAGGGTATAATATACTATATTTCTAAATAAATAATCAAAAGTATACCTATTATATTACTATCACAAATGCACTTCAGTAAAACTTCAACAGCATCATCAATGTCGCAGGGTTTTTTTAGACAAAGTTTTAGATCAGTTTTCTCAGATAAGGTGTGACCAAATTTTTCCCAATCTGTTCGATATTGAGATAGCATGGATGAATTGAGTTTATCGGGAGGTTGGCAATTTACTGAAAGCAAGACAGGTGAGTGGTCTGAACATGGGTCTAATAAGTTTTGAGTTTGTGTGTGTAGGCTATTTGGAATTTTGGCAAGAAAGATATCTAAAATATCAGGCATTTTATGATGAGATGTGGGCCAATAGGTGAAATTAGGTGGTGCAAGAATTGAGATGTTAGAGTGGTAGGCAGTTTGAAGGAGAGAGTTACCTCTAGGGTTAGATGCACGGCAGCCCCACTGAATATGCTTAGCGTTAAGGTCACCACCAACTATATAATTATTATTTAAGGTGGCTAGGAATTCAGTAAATTGATCCGGTGAGATTTTGTGTTTAAGAGGGTAGTATGCCGCTGCTATGGTAATAGGTACATTGTTGAGCAATAAGGAAACTGCACACGATTGGATGTGATTTGTATGGAAGTTAGGTAGTGGAGTATATGCGAGTGAAGCCCTAATAAATATAGCTGCACCAGCGTGGGCAGAGTTGTCTGGATGATTTGCACGGTATGAATGGTAGCCAGGAAAGTTAACATGTATTGGTAAAGTGAGTTTCAGAGATAAGTACTACATCTATTCTTTTTTCCTGAAGAGTGATAAGAAGTTCGTTTCTATGGTTTTTAAGTCCATTGGCATTCCAAAGTAGGATTAGGAGGGAATTAGAGGTGTATGAATTATTTATCATTTTTGGATTCAATAAGTTTAGTGATGACAATGGTCAGGAGGTTTATTAAGGGGTTAACTATTGATTTAAGTTCATCTAAGAATTTGGTAAGCATGAAATCAACATTGGTTGGAGAATTATCAGTATTATTTTGAGTGGTACCGTTACCTGTTACTAAAATTGTAATACTAAATACAAATTCTGAATATACAGCGGAGGTTGTATTAATTTAAAAATATCATTAAGTATATGAAATATAATCCTATTTATATCGCTACTTAAAAGTTTCAAGTGCCCACGAATAATATTTTTAATTTACAATAAAATAACTAGAATCCCGACCTTAAAATTCGCCGTCAATTTTATACTCTCTTCTTTTTTTATCAAATCTAATTATTGTACAAAAATTGTATAGATTGTAGATGTATTTAAATAAAATAAAAAAAAAAAATTGTTATTTTTCATTTAACTATCTAATTTCATCTAAATTTGAACTTAAAATGTTAATTTTATGTATGTAATACTTTAATATTTTTAAATAGCTACAATAACAACTTGCAAACACCTTGGTTTTCTCAAAAATTTTTTTCATTGATATTCATAATGCTTTTACGTCTGTATTATAATTCAATTATATGCTGTAATAGTTTTCTATTATATATATATATTTTTTCCTCTGAAAATGGTTCTTTTAATGAGAAATGTTATTTATTTTGATAACACACAATGGTAAATCACAAAATCCTTGTGTGAGAATTCGTCCAAATTTGAACATGAAATAACTATGAAAAAAAGGTTTCTTATAGAGTGTTTCCAAAGTAGTAAAAAAACATTAAAGATACTTATTATTCGAGAATTGTAAATAGTTTTTTTTTTATTTATATTAATTTATTGATAGACGCTATTTATTATTCAATATATTATACTATTAATTATCTACGTTCTATGAGCAAAGCTTGTGTTGAATTTAGAGGCTTACAATTTACTTAGACTCAAATACAATCTAGTTAAAGCGATTATTCAACAACAAATTTTAACATAATATAACCAGTTGATAACAGTTTATTTTACATAAGTTTATTCGCCTACCTACATATTATGTCCTTATATTAAATAATAAATTCTAATATTTAGACAACACTTTCAAAACATACTAGATACCTAAATGTAATTGTAATTTTTCAATAGAATACAATATAATTTAATTAAATAACAAATATGCGTTACACTATATATAAATTACATATACTATTTGCAATTTTCTATTAATTGTACGAAGAACTAACATAATTTCTCTGGTAACATTTAAAGTTCAAATTATTGAGTGCAGAAGTGTATATTTCATGGTGAAATTTCATAATTCAGAAATTATTTTTAAAGCTTTTTTAAATAAAATTACATAAAACAAGATATTCTATTAGTAAGTGCCTATTAAATATGTGTTTCATTGCAATTTCCCTTCAAATATTCAAAAGACAACAATATATTTTATTGCCATTATGAAAACATTTTGGAGTGAAAATATAGTTATTAATCATTATAATATAATTGATGGATTCAAATTTAATTATAGGTACTTAAACATATTGATTTTAATAATAATTTATTTATTGTTTTAGATACATGTATTCTAATAAACCTGAAATGGTGGTTTTCATATCTTCATAGATTGAGTCTCAACATTTTAGTAGCTACTTTAAGCTGATGGAATCAAAAGGAGCTCATAAGGTTGGGATGGGGAAAGTAAAAATATAGCTTTTATTTATAACAATTTTAGATTTTATCGTTACAATTCAAATTTTTTGTTCTAAATATAAATTACTAATTTTGTAGATTATCCCACCTTCTGAATGGATACCAGGAACAAAGCGCTACAATGAAGATGGTAGTTCAATTTCAAAATACAGAAACACCAAATGAAATGGGTAGAATTAATATTACACATTATAACATTACACCACAAACACTCATATCCAGGGCTTCTAAGTTCGTGCCCTAAAAATGCCTAAATAAGCATGCATTTATGCATTCAAAATTAGCTAAATATGCCTTAAATAGTTTAAAAAAATATGCATTAAGAATTTAAAAATATGCACTTAAAAAATGCTTACTTAAAATCATAAACAATTTGTGAAATAACATGAATCATCCATTAATTTTTTTATAATTATATTTTATTTTTTTGTCACATTTAAAAAAAATTGTTTTTAAATACTTTTCTTAAGCCTTCATGAACTGCGTATAATGTATGTCTTTGTCAGTAATTCATTTTAAATCTGAAACTTTTAAAACAAATTTATTCATTAATACTGATATATCTAATTGTGATGTGTGCCCAAAACACTAAAACACTGATAAACTGAATAAAGTAATTATTCTATGTAATAAAGCGATTTAATTTTAATCATTTTATGTTCTAAAACCATCAAAATGAGAGGGCAACCTTTTCTATCTAAAAATAGATCATCAATCAACAGACATCATAAATTGACAAGGGAGAACATCAACCTAATAATAAAAACAATAATCCACATATTTAAAAACAAACCCAATAAACAAGAACCAATCCTGAATGAGCTCAATGAGAGCTTTCTGGCACATACTACGGAAATTTCTATCTGCAACTTATAAATATAAAAAATAATAGCATAATTACACAAAAAACCTAGAATATATAAACAAAAATGGTAGACTAACAAACTTAGACAAAATGGACAGAATTATATGTAAAGAATCATACAATGACACCTATATTCATGATCCTGTAAGAGACGTTAACCTCACTAAATGCATATTCAACCATCTAATATTAAGCACAGAAATTACATTAGAAAATCTTATATGATAATCCTTAGCCAATTAAAACTAATATTTTCATACATCAGCCACTTATCACACAACATTCTTTCACACCAATAATAATAATAATATCCAGTCACACAATAATTATAATTATACAGTTGATAATTTGTACTAGTTGTGAAGTAAATATGTTTTTGTTTTTACTTTTTACTTTTATAATATTATAATGCTAATTAGTCTTATTCTCTATCCCCTTTTTTAGTGTGTTGATTTGTTAATTCACACTTATAACTATAATAATTCAGTTGATCTTAATGTTTAAGTTATAGGTTATTGTTTTGCTAAATGGTATCCCCTTTAATTGATTAGGATTCCCACTTAAATTTTTTAATGAGAGGGTTAATCCCCAGTTAATTTATACTTATGAGTATGAATTTCGTTTATTTTGTAATTTTGTAGATAATATGTTGATAAGTCTTAATATTATATCCCCTTTTTATTTTTTCTTATAATTATAATTATTGTTAATTCTAGTATTTACAGATTATGTTTTCTTTTTTTTGTTCTTTTTTAATTAATAAACTAATAAGTCTTAATATTATATCCCCTTTTATTTGTGCTTATTATTATGATAATTTAATTATTGTATTATGACTAATGATAATTATTCTTTCTATTGAATAACTGTTGTTAGTATTGTTTAATAAATTATGATATCTTTTTTTATTGATATTTTGTTCATTTATTTATTTACTTTTGTAATGTTGTTATACTTGTATAATTGATATTGGTAATGATCATGTGATTTGATATTTATATCTGGTGTGATTTAATTGATGGAAGTTGTCTACAGGATGTTTTCTTTTTAATATCTATCCTGCCTCATGGAATGTTTGATATTATTCAAAAATTTAATGTAATAAAATGTTTTTACTGTGTATTTTTTAATTATATATTGTGGTTATACAGATTTTATTAATTGTAATAATATTCTCGCATTAGTTTTTTATAAAGTGTCTTACTACACTGTACAAACAGAAAGATTTCACGTGCACGTACAATTTATGTAATAGTAATATTACATCAGTATAAAATATTTTATCCAAGTTTTGTACATCGAATTCATTAAAAATAAGCTTTGTACTATAAGATTTGGGTTTGCTTAATAAAAATTTAATAATACTATTTACTGTGACTTTTTGTTTCTCAAGGTGTGCATCGTAAGTACAACCCCAAAACATTATTCCATAACTAAAAATAGATTGAACCAAAGCAATGTAAATGATTCAAAGTAAATATTAAAGTAGCGTTTAACGTCTTTAAAAATGAAGACAAATTTGCGTAAATTGGAGATTAAATTATTAATATGACGTGACCACTTTAATTTATAATCTAATATAATACCAAGATATTTATATATTTCCACTTTTTCCAAAATATTACATTTACAATTTATGTTGCCTATTGCACAAAATTTACAAAGAAAAGAATGTCATTTTAGCTCAAAGTTATGATTTTATGAGTGCTCTTTGATTTAAAAAATCATATATTTAGATTTAGAAATATTAAGCATCAACATATGATTATTAAACCATACTTTAACACAGTATAGTAGTAAATTTGCTTTTTTATATAAATCATTATAATTTTCACTACGTTGCAATATGGCGGTATCATCAGCAAAACAAGAAATGTTTAAGTCATCATTTAAATTTTATAGACTATTTATAGAAATAAATAATAAAATAGGCCCTAAGTTCCTTGTGGTACCCCATGCGTAATATTAACAGGATCACTAATAACACCATTTAATCTGACAACATGTGTTCTATTTCTTAAGTAGCATTTGAAAAGATTTAATGTAGAACCTCTAATACCAACATAATAAAGTTTTTTTTATTAAAATATCATGATTAACCGAGTTAAAAGCTTTTTGATTATCAAGAAAGATGCCCATCACATTATTTTTACAATCTAGGTTCTCATGAACTAATTTATTAAGAATAAGCAGATGATCCATAGTTAATTTACTTGGAATAAATTCAAATTAATTACTAGAGAAAAATTTATGTCTATTTAAAAAATCTAGTATTCTGGACTTTTAAAAATTTTAGATAGTGTTAATGATAGCAAAATAGGTCTTTAATTCCCACAATATTGAGTATTACCAGATTTGTATAGAGGTATTACAATGCATTTTTTAAATGAGTTTGGGTAAACACCAGTTGAGATTATTAGATTGAAAATATACTGAATAGGTCCAATAATATTATTAATAGTATTTTTTAATAATATAATATTTGTTATTCCATAATCAAAGAATGTATTGTTAGGTTTAATTGATGAAATATATTTTATTATTTCTGTCTGTGAAATAGAGGTCAAAAAATTGAGTCTTGTATAAAACATTTTTTATTTAGCCAACTCCATGGTTTTATCAAAAAACAATTTTTATCAAAATCATATTCTATGTTTTTTTCTAATATTTGCAAGATATGAAGTCCAATTTTTCGCTAGTCATCAATTTTATTAGAACTAAAAGACACAGAATTGTCTACTGTTTCAATTTAAGTAATTAATTTGGATATATCTTTTCTTATCAATACAATATTTATTTCTTGATTGTTTGATGAGTTATGTATTTTTTACGATTAGTAAGGTTCTTTTAATTTTTAGAAATAAGAATGCATAACTCACATAACCAGGAAAGCTTCTCAGATTGCGACGTGAAGTTAAATGATGACTTTGATGAGAAAAATTATTTATTTCGTGAAACAGATCAATCTTGAAAACAGAAGAACGGCTGCGGTAGGTTAAACCAATTTGTACATAGTTGACTTGAACAATATGTACGTAAGTTTTTACAAATAATTTACTTGTCGTGTGACTTGTAATATTCATAATTTTGAACAATAATAGTAATGACTAAGAACTAACAATTATTGTTAATTTTTAAATAATAATAGATAGATGTCCAAAAATCTATTGGTCAGTTAACCATATATTTTACGTATAATAGTCACGTTTTAAAATCACTGTCAAAAAGAGTATTAAGTCCATTTAACCCGAATATTTTTCTTTATCTCCTAAAGACATCTTAGTGAGGCACTGAGGCGGTTGGTTCATTTTTATATGATGACGCATTCACTGAGTTCCGTAAACGTCATTAATTGTATTGTTTTAGAAAACACAAAACACTCATACACGTCATAATATGACATAACTATAAATATAATTTATTATTAAATTAAAGCCATTGACCGAGACTCATATCACTTACAGTCTACCCATCTGGGGTGTCTCTATGCAAAATTAAAAGAACAGTTGCAGACTTAATGTTCTTGTTTGATTTACTTAATGGTAACATTGATTCCTCCTAGTTTCTTTCCCTGGTTGGTCTTAACTTTAGTAATCACGGTACGAGGTGGATTCGTTACACTAGCACCACAACCTAAGCTATTTTCTTCGAAATTGGTTCCATACTTTAGTAACCGATTAGCAACCATTCGTAACCGAAAATTTGGAATTCGTAACCTAAATTAAGTCCAGGAAAACTGTTTTTCCCAAAATGAATTAAATTAGTATAATTTTATATAAAATAAATTTTTTTTATTATTTCTTATATTTCAATTTTCTTACTGAATATGAAAAAAAAATATTTAAAGAAATATTGTTAGGTATTAAAATAGTTATTTTTTTAATTCTAATTAACCTATTTAATATATTATTGTATTTTATATAAATATTTTATTTTTTATTCATATTTTTTTTTTGATTCACATTAAAAAATAAAATGATAAATTAAAAGGGTGCTTTTTATGTAATAAATTATTTTTTATTTTTTATTCAATCAAAAAATTGATTTTTTAATCTAATTTAAAATAAATGAAAACTTAAAAAAATTGTAATTTTAAATTTAAAAAATTACTTAAAAACATTTTTAAATATAAAACATTAATATTTTATAATTTTTTTTTTTTAAGTCCTCAACTATTGATATTAATATTAATACTATTTATTTATTGATGTGATAAAAATTATAATAAATAAAGATAAGCTGATGTTTATTTTGTTTCAAACTGTGAAAATTAAATTTCTTTTTCAATAGTTTAAGTGGTAGTGCTTTACTGTAACACACTTGTTTAGTGCTGAAAAATAATATTTTATTTTAATAAAACAAGTTATTTGTTTTAGTAAAACACAAGTTTATGTGTTGAAAATATATGTAATTGTAGTTTGCTATTTGCTTTTTGTTTTTGCTATTTACTTTTTAACGATTTTCTTATGATCTTCTTTATGATGTATTAAAAACCCTTAGTTCTTATTTTCATAAGTTGTTATAGGATATAGTAGCTACTATAGGATAACTTATGTTCTAAAATCAAGTATAAAGTAAACCATATAATAAATAAATAAATAGCTTTATTTGTAGGTTTTCTATGTAACAGCTTGTAAACTTTCTTGATTTTTATATATTTTTATCGAAACTAGCTCGATAAAAATATGTAAGGATAGTATCATATCTAAAGATCTAGAGGGGATGGAGGAAGGAACATTATGCTGCATTTTGGGAGTTATTTTATTGTCATTTGTCTTTTACTGTCTTATTATTAAACATAATTACTCTCTAAATGTAATGGTAACCATACAAAATATAAATATACAATTTATATTATATGTTTTTTAGGTATTTTATGGACACAAGTTATAGGTAACAAAATTTCAACACCACTCAACATGATCATAACTATTTTTATTACTGCTGAAGGATTAATGAATGTGAGATATGCTGATGACAACAGATCTATTTTTAATGATGCCTCAACTGATCAATTAGATAAAGAACAAGTCATTACCTAATTTTGGTATTTTTTTAATTAAATACTTTTATTTGTATAATATAAATTATAAATTTAAATAATGTTTGTATCGAAAAATATTATGTATATTTTCCAGATCAACCTGAGAAAACATCAATTACAATAACAAATGTACCGAAATCAGATTCTACAAATTGTTCTATTGGTATAATTTATATTATTTTTAGTCAATTATTACCAAGGTTTTGAGTTATTTAGTTATTTTAATATTTTACCTATTTCCCATTTCAGCTGTTCGTGTTATAAAAATAAAGCAACAAATTATAATTATTCAGTGGTTAACAAATCATTCAATTGCCCAAAATGTCAGGAAACAAAATTATATTATACAAAGAGAAGACGTACAAACTCACATTGAACATCATATGGGAACATCATATATATAATAATATGGAAATAGTTAAACCAGAAGTTAATATTAATTTAATCAAACCATTGTGTAGGACTGGTGCTTGGGTTTTACTCAAAAAAATAATTGAATTAAAAAAGGAGATTAATGTCTGGGTGTGCCCTACTTGTCAAAGTGAAATAAATGATGAAGATTCCATTTTATGTAATTCCTGTTTAACGCTGTACCATAAACAATGTGTTAACGTAACATTCAAAAAGAAAAAAATCAAATTCTTGGTTCTGCTTATGTTGTTATAATAAATTTGACTAACTGACTATATTAATTTCAATATAATTATATTTATCATACAGAATTGAATCCAATGTCTTCATTATTTATATAATTACATAATACCATATTATATACTTATCTTATAATTATTTTATTTAGAAAACGAATTTTGTCCTTCTGCGTCGGTTGTTTCGTCCAAATAAACCCAATTTTTTTTTCATCTGCTACATATTGAATTATTTTATTCATGGTATTATTGTAACATTAACTTACATAATTTTTTCTTATTGACGATCTATCAGTAATTGATATATTGGTATACTTCTCTAAAAAATCTTTTAATATTGGATTTTGAGGACCTCCCTCAAAATGAAGCACTGTAGGTAATCCTTTCATACTGATATTAGAATGTAGAAACTTATAATATATAAATATGAAATTATAGAAACATATTAATAATAAAACATAAGTTCTCAACAAAAGAAAACTTAAGAATTAAGACAATGTGTTTAAAATTATACTAGGATAGTAGAATAGTTAAAAAAATCAAAACAAAACAATATTATTTAAGAAATATACGTCATACTAAATTTAATTTGAAAAATTTAAGGATTTATACTTATTAAATATACTATTAAAAATGATATATTCTACTCAAATGTGAAATATAAATTAACTGCACAATAATACTAAATAGCCAACTTTTAATTAGTAATAAATAATAAAAGAAAATATATTTTTGTAAATTAAACAAATTATTGTATAAAATTATTGGTGTACATAAATATATAATACACAAATTATGAACAATCTATTTTAGATTTAAACTTCTATCTGGGGATTCTGATCAATTATATATTAGTTGATATTTTTAAAATGGGTACAAATATAAATATTACAATTAGTACTATGTCTATACAATAATAACTAATAAGTATGCTTAAACATTATGAAAACAAAATAAATTCAGTTGACTATTAAGTTGTTTAGTACACAGGCGTGTCTACTAGGCGTGAAAATCAAATTGCCAAAAATATTTGATTGCTGCAATACAACATTCCATCTTTGCTGCCTTTTTTTTTAATCCTATAAAATAAAAAATAAATGTAGAAAAAACTGTTAGAATAAATAAACAATATTTACTATAATTTATTTGTATTATTTTATGTTATTTTTTATGTTTTTATATGAGTACACTTTTTTTTGGCAAAACTAAAACTAATATTAAGTTTCTTTTCATTATTGATATGTTAAGCCTCTACATCAAAGGTATTTATTATTAATTCTATTTATTTTTGTTTCATATTGTTAAGCGATTATATAAAAAATCATATATCATACTATCACTTATCAATTTATTTTATATGGAATTTCTAAATCTATTTTCAATTAAAAATAGAGTAATAAAGAAAAATAATATTTTTACAAAAACATTACCTTGTCCAGTGAATGGAATGTTGTCTATTTCACATTTCACTTGAAAAACTGATGGCGTTTTTGAACTAATAAAAGTTTCAATAAATATGACACCGGGTTTCATTTGATTTAATAACTGTACTGGATTGTAGTTTTTTGGGACTTCGGGAAACTTTCTCATAGCATTAGTCTAAAATAAAAGGACATAAGTTGTAACTTACAAAACTATAACATAGTGCGGAGTACATGTGTATATCAACTAAAATATAAAAGTAATACAAAATATGAATAACAAATTACCGTGATTTTGTATTGAAGATCATGTAAATCAACTTCAACATGGAAATCAAATTGCCAAAAATATTTGATTGCTGCAATACAACATTCCATCTTTGCTGCCTTTTTTTTTAATCCTATAAAATAAAAAATAAATGTAGAAATAACTGTTAGAATAATTATAAGAAATGCCACTTAATTAATGTAAGTTACTATTCTTGCTTTCAGTGATGATTGTTTTTACTTTCAAAAATAACTAAACGGTTGTCTTACAAATTATATTATATTCGTTTTATTACATACTTTTTACTTATTAGGTATGCAATTCACTATTAGACGACATTACAATATACAGTATAATATTTTGGACATAACCTAATAAAATAATAATAATACTCATAATAATAATGCTAATGATAATAACACTATTACTGCTCGGCTGTCCCTTGGATTAATAGATAGATAAATAACTATTTATTGATACATAATATAACAAACTAGTAACTGAATACATCATAAATTATAATACACAATCAAATACAATATAATAACACATTAACATTTGTGCATAGTAACATAATAAATTCAAATAATTATTAATTTATCTTTTTAACCCAATGTCTCAAATTATCAGAACTAATCACACCCTCATAAGGCACTTGAGTGTGTTGAAATTCCTCAATGTCCTTGATTACAAACCTATCATTTGGTAGAAATGTATGTATCACATATGGATCTTTAAAATATTGTATTAATTTTTTGTTTATACCTACACTAATATTTGTGTTTTTAATCATAACAAAGTCTCTTTTTTTATACAAGGTAGGTTTTTTTTATGTTTTTGATCTAAGTATTTTTTATTATACCATTGATTTTTTAATATATGTTCTGCTGGTTCTCTTTTTATATCCTCCAAATTCCTTTCCTCGTCCAACTCTAACAATAATCTTTTAAACACATTCTCAATCGTACCACCTTGGTGAACACCAAACAACAATTTAGATGGAACTTCAGCCATAGATGCACATGACATATTACTTAATGCATACTCAACTTCATCAAGTACTATTTGCCATTTATTTAACGTTACAATTTTTTTTTTGACAATATTGCAGTTATACACCGGTACATTATTTTTACTTGGCCATTTGCCCGAGGTGTTGCCGTTGCAACCTGCATTAACTATACTTTTGCTTGGGTTAAAAATTCTTTAAACGCATTCAATGTGAAAGCTGACCCTCTATCTGAAACTACCCGCCTTGGTTTACTATAACACTTGAAATAATCACTCATATGTTTAATTACCTCTACTGTGTTAGTAGTTCTACAAAAGTGTAATCTAATAAATTTTGTAAACGCTTCAACGATAACTAACAAATATTTATTTCTCAAGTAACCATAATGGTCGATATGGATTGTATCAAACGGTTTAGGAGTCTAAGGAATAAAATGCAACTCACCTGCCTTCTTACCATATACTGGAGAATATGTTATACATTTCAAGCAATTTAAAATAAGTTTTTATACATTTTCCTTCAAATTAGGAAACCAAAATGTTCTCAAAATCACCTCACTTATTTTTTCCATTCCCAAATGACCATATTCTTCATGCACTGACCTTATCTCGTTGATTTCCATACTACTTGGGGTATAAAATAACAGCTCACTTTTGTATTTTCTATATACCAACTATTTTTCATTTCAAAGTATTAATCTTCTGACTTACTCAACCGCTCTTTTAACTTGTCAATATCTTTATCTTCAATTTGTATGATTGACAATGTTTGCTCAAAAGTATTTCCAATTAATATTAATACATTGGTATTCCGGTTTAATGTGTCAACATGTTTCATCTTATTACCTGCTCGGTGTTCAATATTAAAATCATAATTTTGGAATAATAAAGCCCATCTTGCTATTCTGGGATCCCAATCTTTTTTACTCATGGTCAACTTGAACTTCTTACAATCAGTGAACACTTTAAACTTAATCACATTTAGGTAAACATGACAACTCTTTACAGCATATACTAATGCCAAACACTCCATTAGGTTAGGTTAGGTTTTATTTAGCTTCAACTTCAGTGGTTCCCTTACTATATAAAACACCAGGAGCATTAGATCGTCTTTATGTTTTTGTAATAGGATTAACCCATAACAAATGCACTAGCATCGCAGTCTACCTCTGTTTCAGCTTTAGGCGAATATAATGCCAGAATAATTGACATTTATACCAAATTACTCTTTAACAGTTTAAAGACCTGCAAATCCTTCTCCCCAAACTTAAACTGAGCTCCTTTTCTTAATAACGCATACAAGGATACTGCTAAAATAGAGAAGTTTTCAATAAACCTTCTGAAGTAACTAACTAGTCCTACAAAACTGTGCACCCTGGCTATTGATTTAGGAGTTGAAAACTGAGTCACCGTTGAAACATTTCCCGGATCGGGTCTCACTCTATCCTTACTCACTACATAGCCTAAATATGTTATCCTCGATTGAAGAAAAAAACATTTATCTTTCCTTAGTTCTAGTAAATTTTTGTTACATGCTATTAATACCAATTCTATAATCTCTAAATATTCTTCTTTAATTTCTGTTGTTATCAACAAATCATCCAGATATACTAAAAACCTCCCAGCTCTTATTAAATCTCTAAATACAGTTTCAATGAACCGCATAAACGCTGAGGGTCTATAACAATAACCAAACCATAATCGCACAAACTCATACTGTCCTAAAAATGCTGAAAATGAAAGATACTTGGACAATTGCTCTGATACTCTAACATGAAAATATACATTTTTTAAATCCAACTTGGTAAAGAATACCTCTGCCCTTAACTTGTCCTGTAAATCATCTATATGAGGAATTGGATAGTGCTTTTTCTCCACTATTTTATTCAACTCTCTCAAATCAGCACACATACAATATGTATTATCTTTCTTTTTCACCAATACTATGAGTGAACAAAATTCGGAATCTAATAAATACCTTGATTTAATAAATCACAAATTATTTCCTTCACTGAATCCCTTTTCGCTTCGAAGTTGGTAATTAAAAGGAGTATGGTCTTTCAAAATTATCCGGACCTCATAGTCTATTTTAGGGGCTTCTAGTTTTAAAGCTTTTTTGTTAAACACTTCTATCAGTTTACATTTATCAATAAATGGCACCTCAACTACATTTAATTCAACATCATCTCCAAACTCATACTTGATTAACCCTAGATTACACAGAAAGTCATTATCGTTACTTATTTCATGTTTTGTATTTATTGTCATCATACCAGCTTCACCAAACCAAATATCCATTCCTTTAATAAAATCTCTACCCAAAATACACTCAGATGACATGGTGTGATCATCTATAACATAAAATACTTGTTTCTTATTGTAATCAACCAATAATACTGTAGTATAAGTGACTGCCTCAATATTCAATTGTGATCCATTAATACCCGAAGTGAAAATATCTATCTTAAAAGGTTGTCCGTTACTAGTTACACAAATATGAGACTTAATCAAAGAAATAGGACTACCGCTATCTATTACTGCATCGATAATATAATTATCTTGTATACTTACCCTTACATAATATGCTGGCTCCAACAATCTAATTTCTCTTGATGATCCGGTATACTTTTGCTCGTTCTGTTCTTGAGATTCTTCCTTATTTGTATCTTTTATTTTTTGCTCCCGTTCTGGACAAGCTGACCGTTGATGGATGGTTGAACCGCAACCATAACATGCTCCTTTTGGTCTGGTTGGAATTCGACAACTTGGTGCGATGTGCGCTCTGGACCCACAGTTAAAACATATGCGACTCATTGCCATCCCAACACCTTTTTGGCTCATTCCACTTGCACTTTCTGCTTTTTGCTTAGAACCTTCCATCTTGGCCATCGGCGTTTCCTTTTGAACTTGAAAAAAAGGTTTACTCTGAAACGGTCCATTCCTCTGTTCTACTATACGTAAGTAGTTCATGATATTAAAAAATAATTCATCTTCACCGTTATGCGTACAAATTAACAAATGCTGGGATAACTCCTTTGACTCCAAAAACTGTTCTTTTGTATCAAAGAAATCTAGCTTCAGATCTCGGCACAACCAAATTTTCTTGTGGTAGTTATCTGAAATACTTTTATTTCTGTACTGCACACGAGCTGTCCATGCTTTTCATCAGCTGCCAACGTCAACGTTTCTTACAAATGTCGACTTAAATTGTTGATCAAATTCTGTGCATAACACAAATTTCCGACCAACATACCATTGTCATGCTGGACCATCTATGTTCACTCTTGCAGACTCCAACTTGAGTGCTTCGAACCAGCGATATAATTTTGCTACTCCACACAGTGTACTCATCCAATCAGCAACTTCATGTGGTTTAAAATTTCTGTTGAATGTTGGTAACGTTTTAGACATATCGGGTGGACTGTAAACTTTTGGTTGTTTATCCTTCGGCACTAACATGCTCATCAGCATCTCATTCTGTTTGATCAATGTTTGCACCAAGAGTGCAATTGGGTCTTTCTTACCGTTGTCCAGGCCTAGGATCACTATCCAGATCTCCTGCTCAGTGTACCTAGTCCCATCGTCAACCCGTCTCTCTGAATCAATTGAGTTATTCATCACTTATATTTGCTCGAATCTCACTTCTGATATAGGAAAAGCAACTTAATTAATGTAAACTACCATTCATGTTTTCAATGATGATGGTTTTTACTTTTAAAAATAACGAAACAGTTGTCTTACAAATAATATACTCGTTTTTTTACATAATTTTTACTTAAAAGACGTACAAGTTGTATAGTACAACTCACGCTCACACGACATTACAATATACAATATGATATTAGGAACATAACCTAATAAAATAAAAATAATAATAATAATAACAATAATAATACTATCACAGAATAAATGAACAATATTTATTCTAATTTATTTGTATTATTTGTTATTTTTAAAACATAACCATTTTTGGTTACTTACCATTTTATATTAAAGAGGATTTTTAAATCTATTTTCAATTGAAAATAGAGTAATAAAGAAAAATAATATTTTTACAAAAACATTACCTTGTCCGGTGAATGGAATGTTGTCTATTTCACATTTCACTTGAAAAACTGATGGCATTTTTGAACTAATAAAAGTTTCAATAAATATGACACCAGGCTTCATTTGATTTAATAACTGTACTGGATTGTAGTTTTTTGGGTCTTCGGGAAACTTTCTCATAGCATTAGCCTAAAATAAAAGGACATAAGTTGTAACTTACAAAACTATAAAATAGTGCGCAGTACATGTGTATATCAACTAAAATATAAAAGTAATACAAAATATGAATAACAAATTACCGTGATTTTGTATTGAAGATCATGTAAATCAACTTCAGCATGGAAATCAAATTGCCAAAAATATTTGATTGCTGCAATACAACATTCCATCTTTGCTGCCTTTTTTTTTAATCCTATAAAATAAAAAATAAATGTAGAAATAACTGTTAGAATAAATAAACAATATTTACTATAATTTATTTGTATTATTTTATGTTATTTTTTATGTTTTTATATGAGTCCACTTTTTTTTGGCAAAACTAAAACTAATATTAAGTTTTTTTACATTATTGATATGTTAAGACTCTACATCAAAGGTATTTATTATTAATTCTATTTATTTTTGTTTCATATTGTCAAGAAATTATATAAAAAATCATATATCATACTATCACTTATCAATTTATTTTATATGGAATTTCTAAATCTATTTTCAATTAAAAATAAGTTCATTGAGTAAAATAGTAATATAATATTATTACAAAAATATTACCTTGTCCAGTGAATGGAATGTTGTCTATTTCACATTTCACTTGGAAAACTGATGGCGTTTTTGAACTAATAAAAGTTTCAATAAATATGACACCGGGCTTCATTTGATTTAATAACCGTATTGGATTGTAGTTTTTTGGGTCTTCGGGAAACTTTCTCATAGCATTAGCCTAAAATAAGAGGGCATAAGTTATAACTTACAAAACTATAACATAGTGTGGAGTACATGTGTAAATCAACTAAAAAATCAAAAGTAACACAAAATATGAATAACAAATGACCTTGATTTTGTATTGTAATTGTTATTCCGTTGGGTAAAAAAGGGAAGAAGATTGTAGATATTACATATTTTTGTTCAATTTTCAACCTCAACAGTTTTAGTAAATGCATAGTTACCTACTGTTTTTAATCGCTATCTAGATTCCCAACCAGTATCAACAACTTGTGTTGACAAATTAACAAAATACAATGAATTTTTATTTCGGCTATTATATTTTTTATTTTGTGATATAATCTTTTGAATTGTAACTATATAATTTAAAAGCTATTCCGTTATACAAAAATGTGTGCGTGTGCACCACAATAATGAATAGTGAAATTTAACTAATATAGAAGAAACTTGATAAATTGTCAGTGCGTGAACCTGGACTAAGATGGTTATTTGAATAGACGGTTAACAGAAAATTAGCCATAAATGTTCATATTTTCATGAAAAAATAATACAAACATACATACTGTACAAAACAATCCGTTATCCTCTTGTTTTTTCGAGGCTTGGGCTTTTTGAATGGCAATTTTTCGTATTATACGGAGAAGTAAGACCTGCATTGCATATGCTGTTTTTTAAAGGATAACGGATAACAGAGGGTGACGGTTAAAATAGTGATTATTAATCAAGTTTCTACTGTAATTATTTTATTTTATTATATTGATATCATAAAATCAAATATATAAATATAATATACCTTATGCCAAAATAATATATAGAGACCTGTATTCCATTTATTTGTGTATGTAAGTTGTTGACATTAGTTGGATGTTATGTTTCTCACTGACCATGGCCATGTATACCATGGCCCGGAGTCTTGACACAGCGTTTATTGTCTATTTAAGTAATATCGACTTGAAATTTAAAATAATGTATTTTAAGGTACCAATAATTACAATTATTCATTAAGTAATATAAAATATTTTATAGAGTATACAGAATATCACATTTACTATTTTTATCAAATAAGCATATTCCTTGGTAAAATTAGAAGAGGTAGAGTAGTGTATACACTTGTATATCTATGTATCAAGTTATTACAAAGTAATGTGAAAAAAAATATTGGTTTTTTATTAAATAAATAACCCGGCGTTGTCCGGGAAAAAAATTGTGATTAATTAACTCCTTTTGAGTGTAATTTGCGGTGAATGTGGAAGTAAAATCATATTATATCTTAATTTTTAGCCATCCCGTGTAAAGTTGCCCGTGAGTCTCGCTTATAGCTATGCGAACATTATATAATTATCAGGTAAACAATCTACCTGCGTAAGATTGCAAACACAGCGAGGTGACTGATAAAATATAGCTTATAGATTTGTAGTTCAAAAATGTGTTTTTACAGTGTACCTAAAATAGAATTGAAGTCATAGTTGATCATCCCAGATTTTTAGGAGTATTTAATATTTATATATCAATATAATTTTGGTGTTATTTTATTTTATTTTTACGGACAAATCGGGGTAATTTTAGCTTTATGAAATAATTTGCATATATAACCTGCAGCCAAATGCAACCATTAATAAACAAAAAAAGTTTTAATTTCCACCGTAAATCTAATGATCTCTGTTTGACCACCTCTTTAAAATACGAATATTAGAAAATCCATAAAAATATCTTTTTATTTTACATAAAATCTGTAAGGTTGAATTTTGAAAAATCCTTTCTTAGAGGTTTTTTTGCATCATAAAATGAAACTACTGCCTAAATTTCTTAATCATAGCTTTACATAGATTCCACCAAGTTAATAGTTCTAATTTTAACACAGGTACTCCTTTCAATTCTACCAAATTCAAAATTGATCAATTTGTGTTAACTACTGTTAATATTTAGAATAAACTGTAAATAAATGATTATTCACCTTTACCTTTCGTGGTGATTTTATTACATTTGGCTGTTCTTCTTGTAAATTAATAGCTTTCGAAACATGTTGTAGTTTCCATTGATCCATTAAGTTATACATAGCTAATGAAGCAAAAAGTAGCAATGGAGAATCCCCCACATGAACATCTTTAGGTTTTTGAACAGTACCATTTTCTCCATCTTCAATCTCTATTTGCATGTGAGATTCTTCTTTTATTTCTAATTAAGTATATGACAGTATTTATATATTTATATACATGTATATACTTTATGAGCAATATTAAAAGTTAATTAGTTCATTAATTTCAACCTACTAGATCGCTTACTTATTTTTTTAGCCAACATAATGCGCAAGAAATTTTCACATGCCTTTTGTTTGGCCTGAATCTTGGAGATATGATTTGCAGTATACATCTGACCATCAATCTACATTGTTTTTTAAAGTATAAATTATAAAATATTACAATATTACGCAAAAAAATGAAATCTAGCACTCTAATTCAATTATTATATTCCAATATTAATCTTACCTCAAGTGTAGCAGTGTAACCCGTAACATTATTATTTATTGAGTGCTCTTGTAATTGAATTGGTACATCATTGAACAACTCAGAAATAATCATTAATGGATTTTTGTGAGATACTAAACGACGCATTTGAGCATTCAGATGATTTTTCCGTTCTTCCTTATTAATTTCTAACACAAAAAATTAATTTATAAATTTGAAATAATGAATTCATACAAATGACAATAACTTTATTTAAAAGGAATTGTATACTTTGTATACTGTATACTTCTGACTTCTCACTAATTGATCTTTCATCTTCAAGTTTTATCTGTTTATTCTATATAGAGGATGAGACAAAATATTAATTTTTATAATATAGCAAAGAAGTATTTTCAGTTAGCGCAAGACACATATATTTTAGCAGATAATACATCAAAATAGTTTAGCATAAACAATTATAATAATAATAGCAGTAATGAAAATTAACTATAATTATCATTATTATTATTATTAATATTACAGTGTTTCATCTGCCAAGGTACCAAAAAAGCTATGACACAATCCATCACAAATTATGACAAAATATCATTGACTTGGACTGTAAATAAACACAAATTTATGTGTATATAGAATCCTACTTGTCATATGATTTGATAAATAAAGTTCAATTAATTATTGGGTGTTATTATTAGATATAATTTTAATTTTAAATACATAAATGTAAAATAAGTATTTATTATAAAAAATTTAACATCGCTCAAGGCAATGGTAAATAAATTTGTTAATAAATTTTTAAGAATGGCGATAATAGTGATTTGATGTATATTATATATATATATATAAATATGAGTATGTGACTGTAACGATTTTCGTCATCGATATCATACATTACTCCCTACGTTGATCACGGCTAATATATTGTGTTAGTAATAGCAAATGTGGTCACGCAATATATATTATGCTGCGTAGGGTGTTGTGTTAATGACCGACCAAGACTGCTGGCAGTCTATAGTTTTATATTTGAGAGTCAATAGTTGATAGTGGATGATCGATAGTGGAAGTTGATGGATGACAGAAACCTGACGAGGACCTGCAGACGACCGGCTCAACCGACATTGGATATCATTACACACTACGGCCCGATCGGTAACCCTCATTTATATTATAAGGTTGTAATAATATGTTGTAGTATTAATAATAACAGATATGATATATACATGTTACATAATATTATATTTACGTAAGGTAACCCTGATCCCTAGTAATAATATTACACTCCAAAGTTGAGTCCCCAAGACCTCGTAAATATAAACAGATTGACACTCAAGCTGCATACGAAGCGACCAGTGGAGAGGAAACATTTCATGACCATTGCAATCGCTAAATATAAAAATTTTGCTATATACCTCAAAATCATTTACTGGAGATATTTGAGTAATTGAGGCTCTTAGTATTTGAGTTTGAACAACTGATTTAGGACATGTTGATTGTGATGGTGCATCATGCAAGGGCATGGCATGTTTTTGAATTTGATTTTTCATTGGAGTAGTAATTTTCTAAATATAAAAACAATTATAGTTACTATATTAAATACAATAAAATAAATAATATTAATATTATTATCATCATAATCATTTTTGAGGCAAGAGAACAAAAAGCTAATTATCAATAAATAGTGGTTAACCTATTATCAATTATTAAATTAATAAAAACTTTATACATTTAATATCAATAAGCATTTAGAATATTTAAGTTAAATAAATATAAATAGGGTGAGTAAATGTACCTATATAAATTACCTATTATTTAAATAAATAAAAAAAATAATATCACAGTTTTTAGAAGACTCAATTACTAAGAAATAGGCAATAGAAGAAGCAGCTTAATCACAGTGCCAGTTGATTAGGTACTAAAAACTCTTTTACTAAAACATGCCTCAAAATAAATAAATTAAAAACTATCAATAATATTATGTTTAGGTACTATTTATCTCTTGAATTATTTTTATCAAGGAGAAAATTTGTTTTGTCATTAAAATTTGATTTACTGATGTGGATATTCTTTGTTGGATATATATTTATTTCAGTAATTACAATTATTCAGAAATTGAAAAACAACTACACTCAATGAATAGCACACGAGCTTTACAAATGATAATCTAATACATTTAGCATTTGACCATTTACTTATTATAGAACTATTTGATCAATATTAGGTAAATAAAAATAGGCACATTTAAATTTATAATAAGTACATGTACACATCTTAACAAGACTAGTATTGTATGCATAATGTATACCACAAAGTACTAGGCAAGTATTTAGTATTCAATAGGTAATAAAAGAAATATTAATGATATTACAACAATGAAACTAATTTTTAAAGCTTACTGGTGTTATACAATTTTTCACATTAGACATTGTTTGCTGTTGCTGTTGTTGTAAGTGTAACTGCTGCAGTTGGTATTGTGTTTGTCTGAAAGTTTCAATCCTAGTAATATACTGATTACCGTGACTACTGCTACATAAAAGATAACAATAATAAGTTAGGAAGTATTACAATTAAATTAAATCATCATTATTATTTAGTAGGTATATTATAATTTTGCATAATTTCTGCCAATTTCTATACTAATTATAGTAAAAGAATTTCCAAATCATAGGATATGTCCGCAATTATTATAGTGTATATACAATTATTATTATTATACTTATTTTACTCAGCTGTAATTAATAAATTGTCATATATTACTTTGATGACATTTTTATGTAAGAAGGCCTAATATTATATTATATTATTTGAATACACAATTGGATTTACAAAAATACAATATTAAGTAATTTTTACTTCAAAATATTAACATTGTCATCGATTGACATTTAACATAATAATATTGCATTAGGTTTGCCAACAGGGGCGGTCATTTTTATTGTATAAGAATTTGGTCAACGACTACCGTCATTCATTCAAGCTTGAAAATATTAAAAAGCATTTCTACTTATAGAGAAAATATTATAAGAAATTATATTAGTTTATTATTTAAAATGATAAATGTTGAATGACTATATATGATTTTTTTTTTTTTTATTTACCATTTAGAAGTTGTAAACACATAGTTAGATATCAAAGATTTTTTACTTCACATTTTAGCACAGGTGCTGATACAGATGAAGCATACAATAAAATCAAGAAATTTTTAATGCATGAAATAACGATTACATTTGGGACTAGAAACAACAATATTGTAGGTTTGATACGGTCACGACCCCCTGGCCTCTACAACAAAGGAACGTGTCTGTTCCTACGGTAGCAAAATATAAAAAAAAGTAGGTATGTAACAAAAATCGATTTTCAGTACCTACTAGAACTTCTAATGTTGTACATGACTGATTTTCCCACAGTGATATTACTTATAAACGAAAGTATTCCGAGTTGTCGACGCAGAGCACTTTTTCCAGAAGATTGAAATCTCGAGACCTCTGACTGAAAAATATACACTCGTACTAGGTGGTGGCGAACGGATCGTTGGCGACCGGAGAGTGGATTTATACTAATCTATGGACTGGACTACTGAACTAACCTCGAATTGGATCAACAGCGATTATTATCCAGTCGACTTCCGAATAATAAACTTCAATAGCGACGATACTATTACACCACTACAGTCTACAACCGTGGCAAATAGCGTGGGCGTTGTAAGCAAATAAAATATGGCTGTGCAGTTCCGTACTTAAGTGTAAACAAAAAAATTAAAATAAATGTTATCAACACTTAATAATGTACCGTATACGTAACCAGCATAGATAATATAAGAATGGATAGGACATGCTTATACCAGTTTCACATGGGGCCGTGTGCTTTTTGGGGAAGAGAGAAAGACGATTTGGGGTTTTTTTTTAAGGTTATGTCCAAAAACTGTTTACAATATTTGTCAATTTCAAATTTGTATTTTGATTGTTGTGCCTGAAAATGGAAATTGGAATACTTAAATGACTCTAAACTTTGCATACATAATTAATTGCAATTATAGTATAGATTAATATAGATCGTTAATAATTACTAATTTATCATTAATATCATTTATCATTTATCAATTATCATATCAATATTGGCCACCAGACAGTAAATAAAATCGGTTTATATAACCCTCATAGATGAAGAATATCATATCAATTTGGCTTGGGATAAACAAAAAATTACATTTATCACTGGTCGTCGAATTTAAAAATGTTTAATATATTATATTATATTATTATAATATACAAATACAATTTCACAACTGAGCAAGGCCGTATCTGAGGGGGTCCAGACTCCGGTTGGTCTGGACCTCCATCCCCACCGAATTTTTTTCGATACGTCTTATTTTTAACCGAATATCAAAACATAAATTCAATAAAATTACAATATACATGTTTTGGACCCCTCCCCCCCGAAAAAATTTCTCGATATTGCCTTGCAACTGAGTATAATATAATGAATAATGACATACAGCAAACTATTTTACATATAACGATTCATTATTTGAATAATTGACAATGGTAATAAATCATGATTCGTTTTTGTTTATATTTGATGTCCATAAAATTGAAATCTTTATCTCATATAAATATTGATGAAGTTATATTGTGAAATTCAAAATAAATTACTACCTATCATAACAATATAATGCATATTTAATATACACATACAATTAATACTCATGACTGAAATGTTGTATCCAAGCAGAGTTATTTTGTTCTAAGGATATATTATAATATATATTTATTTGGTATAATCGTATAAATAAAATCAAAAATTATTTTTAAACTTAATTGAGTTTTATATTGTACCAAAGAATTGTGTATTATTTATAGCATATTAGGATATCGATTGTGTAAATTACGACACTGCAAGTCTCTCGCATTTAAAAAAAACAAATATATTTCTGACATTATATCTAATTACATTAAACTATTAATATAATTCACAGACCACGTTTACTTAAGTTTAATTTATATTTTTACACTAACCATGATCAAAATCTCAAAAAAGTAATAATATTTTAGTATATAATAAATAATAATGTATATAACATTTTATGTATAATATAGACCAGTTTTTAACCTTTTTTGAATGTCTGAACACTTATTATTTTATAAGATTTTTGCGTAACACAGCCGTAAAACAAAACAGTATTTATACAAGTTTTTACATTTTATAATATATTAAACGATGTATATATAGCACAAAACAGTTTAAATACATATTTATCACTAAAAAATATAAAAGTAATGAATACAATTTAAAAAAATTTCAGGATCTGTGTAACACCAATGATTAGACTATTGTGGTTTAAGTGTTAAACTGTGTCATTATTATTATTGTTATTATATTTAAATTTAAATTATTTATGGTAAATCTATGTATTAAATATTATAACTATTTATATTTTACACTGTATCTCTGAACCACACTGTATATTTAAAATTAAATTGGAATTATATACTGTGATATAAAGGTTATTATTACTATTAATATTAATGTATTATTTGTCTTAGACAAATTGACATGCAAAGTTCATTTAACAATTTGAATTGGAATATTCAATTTGTACCAATTAGTAATTTAGTTATTTATTGTGTTAATTATATGTTAAATATAAAATCTTATTTAATTATATTTATTAGAATTATAAGATAGAAAATACATTTATCATAACAACAGTAAAAACAACAGAAAGAGGAAAGACACAGTTGGATTAAAAAATAAAAACCAGTAATATATTAATATTTTATTAGTAACTTTATGTAACAAAATCATATGCTATAAAAAATATTAATTTCTGTTCAATCAAGGGGATCTTGACATAAACTATGTATTAAAAAAAATCAAATATCATTCATTGATTTTGATAGTCCAATTTAAAGAGAAATTTAAATAATTATAACTTTAAATAGGGACACTCAAAATATGGTTAAGTGTATGTATTTTAAGCTTAGGTTACCTAACATGGACTTTTCTTTTGCAAGGTATGAAAGTAATGTACTTATACTTAAAAAACATAATTAAAGTGGTTTTAATTAAAATGTTTCTAGTAAAATAGATGTCTTTCAAAAATCCGTCAAAGTAACTTTACAAGTTATTAGCATAAGTGAAGACAGAAATAAAATTCTTAAAGAGTACTACACTCAGAAGTTGCAGCTCTTAGAAACGATTGCCATTGCCAAAGAGAGGAAGTTGGTTTTAATGGAAGCAAACATATGTATTATAAATAAAAATTCAAATTTATAATTGAATATTCTATAAGACAAAGATATTTAATTTAAATTTAAATTCCAAATGTTTATATGAAAAAACTAAGGATCATTATTATTATTCTTAATTTGTGATACATTTTATGGTATAGGACTACTCATAGCTAAAAGGCTGAGGTGATATTTGTTTTATTAAAGTTAAAGTTGAATTGTAAATGTTTATATAAAAACTAGGTATTGTTATTATTATTATTTTTGATTTGTGAAACATTTTATGCTTATAGACCACTAACTACTATGAAGCTATAGTTACATTTAATATACATTGTTAATAATATATTTAGATATAAATTATCTAAATAAATAAACTATTGATGTTTTAACTATTTGTCAGTTTTCTGAATTTATTTAAAATATGAATTAATTATTTGCTGTTGCATTCGTTTTCCTGCTATTAGCTCTGTATTTGCACGGGTTGCATTTGGTTCATTAATAGCTGGATTATTTAAAATGCCATAGTCATTTTCTTCAAATTTGCCATCATTGTCTATAATAGGTAAATTGTTGCTTATACATATATTATGAAGCACAGTACAAGCATTTATTATGCTTGATGCTTTTTTGGTGCATAATGTAGTATTCTATGCTTAGTAAATATATAAAAAAAACAAATTGGTCATTTTTATCTTTTAGTTTAGGTAATATACATATATAATAACATTTTAATAATACCTAAAATGCATTTTAAGAACACCATTACACCCCTCTATCAGTGATCTTGTTCTACACAACCAAGTGTTGTACCAAGCTTCTGGGGTGTTTGGTTGATATTCGGTAAGTGGTGTCAATAGCCACGGTCTTAAACCATACCCAGAGTCACCTATTTAAATTACAAATAAATAAGTTAACAAGTTAGTAAGTTAGTAGAACCAATAAATTAGTATCAAATTTGTAATTTGATTTAAATTGATGTAGCTACCTAGTAAAAAATAAGATGTATGTCCAATTGAGTGTAAATGTTTTAATAGTCCTAATACAGGACTAACATGCCAAATATGACTGTCATGTGTGATTCCAGGGAATTTTGAGCATACATTTTAAATTTTCATATTAGAGTCACAAATCTTTAACACAGCATAAAAAATATTTAAATTGTAAATTTTTTTCTTCCAAAAGTTGATTATACTATAAAATAGATTTACCAATTGTGTGGTAATGCTATGATACCCTTTACGATTAACATATACATGTTAGGGATAAATAATGTCCTTTGACTTTGGAGGTACTATGGCTATGTGAGTCCCATCAATAACTTCTATCACACCAGGTATACCGAATTTTTCATAAAATCTAGTAATGAAAGTATATAAATGCAATATTTTCTAAGATGTTCCAATAACAGAATACTTAGCCAAAACGGACGTCATTGAGTTCTCCAAGGGAACTTGGAAAATTAATATATTTATTTAATATTTCTGGAAATTAAAAGCATTTATTACCTCAGTAATGCATCTGCTAACAGAAGGTTGACTTACAGCAGAACCTCTATTTTCCCTTATATCTTGTTGATAGCTCCCACTGGCGAAAAATCTTAGAGCAGTTAATAAGTTAAAGAATAACATAGAAAAAACATTATATTATATAATTACAATAGTATTATATTTGTAAAACATTGTTATTTATTTCAAAACTTTCTTCGTATACTTAATCCAGCATTTGTCACAGAACTAACCATAAATGGAGTCAGAATGTCTAATAATTCTCGAACTAGCATCGTATTCAACCGATAAGTTCCAATAAATTGTCTATCACTAAGTTCTAAAAAATGAAAATGTACATGAACATTTTTCTGGTTCAAATACTTAGGCATTGAAATTAATTTTCCAATAGTTATAACAAACATAACTATCTATCTATATCAAATTAGAAAAAAACTGAAAAATTAAAACCATATTTCTTTTTCTTCATACGTATATCTGTGTTAAAAAACATGATTATTACCAACAAATGGATCTTCTTCTAGTAAAATATGCCTTGGTATAATTTCTATTTTTCTATTTTCTTATTTAGCATATAATCTTCCAAGTCATGGCCAAATGCCATGGTTTTAAATTATGAATTTCACCAATTATAAATTTAAACAAAATATAATAATGATGAGTGACGATTGTCGTAAAGTGTTTTTGACACGTGATTCACTGTCGTTGTAAATTGTCAAATATTACTGTCGAACTAGCTGTCAAAAACGTTTAAGAACAGTAATTTTTGCAGAAATCGAAAACGATGGTATTTACGATCGATTTTTGATTGAAAGTGGCTTTCGATACCTTTGAGAATAGACCCCCTGATACTATACTCAAGGATATCATCTTTATGAACATCACATGTGAAATTCAAGTCTTCATTTTGTAAGATATCTTCGATCATTTCAGAATATACATCAGCACTATTAATATTTTTGGTAAAATAATCTTCAACTTTACATATAAATTTATAAAATACATATTTAGGGTGAATTAATTTACCCATAGATTTAAAATTAATTAATTCTGCTTCTGAAACATTGGAAAATGAGTTCATGTTCTTAAATACAGAAATACAAATGTCACATTTTGATCTCGTAGAGATTTGTTTACTTAAATATCCAACCAAGTAGTATATTAAGCATTCTTTTATAGGTGAAAAACTATAATCGTGTTCGAATGCATCTGAGGATTCCCAATCACAATTTTCCACTAGACCATCCATTTTCTTTTTTATAACATCTAAAGCTCATGAATTATTATTTTTATTATTGAAAATTAGTTTTATTTCACTAATTGTAATCAAAGGCATCATCTGATGGTTCAACAGTGCAATTAACAAATTTAGATGGTTCTAGTAAACTATAAATAGACAGCAGTTTGTATAGTTGCAAAAATGTTGGTTTTCTTGAATGGTCATTAGCACCAGCGGCTTGACGAATGGTACCAAAAAATATCTAAAAAAATACTCCATAACTAAGAACAGTGCAAATATAACTACAAATACTTGATGTTTAATTATAGTTCATATACATACTTATAATTTTATTAGAACAAACATTTATAACTTAAAATGAACATGCAAAAATTCTACCGTATGCTAAATCAAGAAAATCACAAAGCAAGCATTTAAAGTTATACCCATTAAAAACATACATTTAGAGCAATATTAAAGAATTAATATATTTTATGTCACTTCTAACTTTGTAGTCATTAGTATACCTTAAATATAATATGTATACCTTAAAACAGAACTTTTCTATTTAATGCATCAAACAATTTGTTAAATTTAATGCAAAAATTTATTGTAAAATCACAATTTTCTAAACTCTGAACTTTTCTTTTTTTTAACATTTCTAGACCAACTGCCATAGAGTGACTCAAAACCTTTTTTTAATCATATTAAATTCATGAATGGTGAATAGTCAGAAAACTTTAATTTTGTTTAATATTAATCTGTTATTAGTGTTTACTTGTACTGCAAGACACACACGCATCTTTAAAGATGAATTCCTTAAATTTAAATGGTTTTCAGTAATTTTTGAGCACAAGAGTAATTTACTATTACTTATAGTCTTGTCATATTCGTGTAATATTCTAAATTGATTCCATTTAACTGGCTTTTCCATAGGATCTACCTAAATGTATTTAAATTGATTAACAAAAGCATGTACATATTATAATATTAATAATACATTAATAAATCAAACAATTTCTTACTAATAGTTCACGTTTGTTCTATAGTCAATTTTGAACATTTTGTATCAGATGACTGGTATCGGGAAGAGCAAAGAATTTTCTATTTGAGTCATTAAAATTCTCAATATAGTTACGACTACTTTCAAGTTTACCAGATATACCCAGTTCTGACCAAACTTTTCTGTTAGTTAAAGCACAAAAATATTGGAATATAATTTTTATAAGTTATTTAACCAATGTGTCCCCTTTGACAGGTCCCCAGATGGAAATACAGCAATGGGTTGTGTATAAGTATAGCCAGTGGTTGAAAAAGGAAAACAAGACCATGATTAGCTAGATCATCTAGAGTCTATAAGATTATCTTCTTCCAGTGATTTCAGTCCATTAATTTGGGTTATATCAATTTCAAAAGGGTGTCAAATCCAGTTTCTATTTGTGTCTGGAACAGGAAAATAATCGCGGAAGCTTCGTTGCAGATCTTCAATATGTTGTTTGATATATTTGGAAACTTCTCCGGATAATTCTTCTTTGGTCAATTCAAGGAAATTATTGAGGTTTTGAAATGAATCGTAATTTTTCTTTGATAGAAGAAGGTTCCATAGTTAAAACTTTTTTATCATCGCTTCAATCTTATCTTCAACTTTAAAAAATTGTAACGGGACCCTTGAAGACACAAGTTAAGTACATTTAAATGAGCAAATATATCTGAAAGGCACGCTACACTAGCCAACCAAGAAAAATCATTTAAACGTTCACTTAACGTAAATGACGATTTATGTTCGATGAAAAATAACCTAACCTCATGTCTAACTCAAACAAACGAGAGAGCACTTTACCACGAGATAACCAACGAATTTCAGAATGTAATAGAAGTAATTTTCAATATCCATGTCCTTGCAAAGTTGTTCAAAAAGTCTTGAATTTAATGATTTGACTTTTATAAAGTTCACAATTTTTACAGCTTCATCTAAAACTTCTTTTAATTTTTTTGGTATTTTCTTAGAGACAATAGCTTCAGGATGAATACAGCAATGATGCCAAGTAACTGATGGTATAATATTTCAAATGCGTGCAATTAATCCAGAAATTTTTCCTGACATTGCTCGAGCACCATCTGTACTAACTCCTACACATTTTGTCCATTCAATTTCATTTAATATTATAAATTCATTTATTTTGGTAAGTATTTCTTCTGCTGTTGTATGTGTAACAGAGGTTACAAATAAAATGTCTTCGAAAATGGTATTTTCGTAGTTGTATCTTACATAACACAGTAATATAGATATATTAGTTATATCAGTACTTTCGTCTAAATGGAGACTAAAATAGTCACATTCGTTTATTCTTCTCAACAACTGTTCTTTAATATTTCCTGATAAACCATCAATTCGTTTTTTTATTGTATCATTTGATAGTGAAATTAAATTTTGTTGAGTTTAGGATTATATTTGTAGATCGATCTGGACAAAAATGACTACACTGCTTTTAGTAATAAGTAACATTTACTAAACGCATGACGTACACAAAAGTAATATTAAAATGTAGTCGCGACAGTATGCTAAAAGTCGGCCTTATATACAAGTGACCTATTGACCTAAGTCTCACGCCACTGTTTAACAATATCCGATTTGCTAATAATTATATCACATGATATGGTGTGATTTTGCACACTATTAATACCAACAATGATGTTGTTATTGCACAATATGATGATACGTAATGCAATATTAAATTATATTCAACAAATTTAAGTTATTTGCTGCTTCTTTACTGATCATTATAGAAACCATAACTTTTGCAGTGGGCAATATTAAATCCTCAGCTATTGTGTGAGGTTTCCCTGATTTGCCAATAAGTAAAAAACGGCAAATGAAGCTTTAACGGCATTTTCATTACTATAACTTGTTGAAGATTTTTTAATACATTTCATATTTTTCCTTGATTCATATTCTTCATTTTTTAAAAAATCAATGGGTTTCGTAACATGTTCTTTATGTTTGGTTTCTAGATGTCTTTTTAGTTTTGATGGTTTTAGTGCCTCGTTCGATAATACTTCATAAGATATCACGCATTGTGGTTTTTGTTCTCCTTCAGAACCGCTACAAGTAAAACCCATCGATAAATAATTATTATCATACTTACGAAATTTTGTTAATTTAATTTTTTTTCGTACATGGTGTCTTTTCATTATCAACCGCAGAATTATTCCTCTTTAAATTTAACCAGATATCCATTTTTTCTTAAAAAAATTTGAATTTTAAAAATATATCACGTACAATTCGTAAAATACGTAGGTATATAACTGATTAAATACAATCGATAAGTATACGGCGATGGCGAGTAAATGACTGGACGTTTGAGTGCTGTAAATTTCGTAATATAAATGATAATTCTAAATATAATTTAAAATTCCATGTTACGCCGATATGGGTAATTAAGATTAGAATACTCGAGGATTAACTTTTCTAAAGTTGCGATAAGACGCGTTCAATACTTGTATAATAATATATTTTACATTTCTAACAATATCATTATTACACACACATGCTGTCCATAGCTGAAATCATTTATAGTGTCGCGGACCCCGGGCAAGATTGTCACGGACCCCTAGGGGGCCGAGGACCACAGTTTAAGAATCGCTGATCTAGACTATTAGGTTTTGGTAATTGATTGCAAATTTCATCTTCTTTACCAAAATCAATAAGTCCAGAATAAGTGAGAGAATGAGATTTAACAGAAAGGTTATCACGAACTGATATTTCATCAAAAACCAATAACCCATGTTTCTGCATTGAATTTTTTGATTCAATTTTTTTTTTGAACTTTTCAAAAAAACTTCCATTGAAACCACATGAAATATTTATGGTCATTAATATAAAAAAATATATGAAATATGTAAGAATTAATTCACTAAATTATCATACATAATGCTTTCAGAGTGTTACAATTAACAAATAATAATTATTAATTAATATATTGATTTTAAATAAAATTCATAATATGTTGATATTGAGGTTGATACTAGTATTCATATTATCTATGTGCTACCAAAATGTATATATTTTGAATACCTTTTTATAAGCTTTTATTACTTGGTTGTATCTATCACCATTTATTTTATAATATATTCATATTATTTATAGTATATTATAAAATCAATACTATTACCTATATACTATTATATATTAATCAAGATCCTGGGGGTAGAACATATCTATATGCTAAATTGTTGATAGATTTATATGGTCATCCTCGATCAGTGCTCACTTTCTTTAGACTTAAAATACATCAATAACAGTAGAAAGCGGCAAAGCACATTATTGTCAGGCCATTTTTGAAAAAATAGTTGGTGATTCCAAATATAAAAATAAATAAAAACAACTTTTACGATGAAAAATCACTGCACATTCATTTGCATAACAGTTGTGATGTACTCAGATCAACTGACTGCTGTATAATGTTCAATGCATATAGTTTACGGGATAATAATAATTTAAAGACGAGGAAATTCGAATTGAAATAGAAACTTATTAAAAATAATTTTACATGGAAAAAAAAATAGCCTCATTGTATTTTCTAGTCGTGTACTATACCATTCGATGTAATATGATTATTATTAATTTAGCTTCATAATAGAACACCAGGAAAATAAACATAAAAATCTTATAGGATTATATAATATAATATGAACCATCGACTAAATCAGTTGCATATTTAAAATTAAAAAGCGGGAACTCGCTTTGCTAGGTGTCGAGTGGATCTCGTCATTGTGATGACTATATTAAATTGAATTCAATGATAAATCATTGTATAATACAGTAAACATGATTTTGAACGGAAACAATTTGTCAGTCTACCAGCTATTTTATTTTATTTCTTCTACGGTGCCGAGTACGTACATGGTGCATTTGAACTACCTTAAATTAGTTTGGATAGGTAAAAAATATTTGTTCAGGATAATTTTATACCATAACTATACAAATAAATATTAGGTAGGTACTTACATTAATACAGTGTTACTATATTAGTAGCCAGTAAGGTTTACCTAACCTATCCTTCTAACTAGGTGTATATTTACGTTTTACAGTGATATGTTTATAATTTCATATTATAGCAGTACCATAGGCGTGCACAGACATTTGTGGCAGGGTGGACTAAGTCAATTAAGATTAAGAAACCTGAACTCTGATGGAAGAAACCATTAAAATGTTACATACTTTTTATTTAATACTCTAACAATTTAATATTTACCTACGCATAACCACCCACTATTTAAGGCACACATATTTATATGATAAAAAATTGATACATATTTTTTAAAAATTAAATAAGATGTATTTTAACTGTCAAAATAGTTTTAAATTTTAAATAAATACAATTTCGCAATCTGTAGTGGTAATACGTTATCAATTTTATTTTTAAAGACATTGAATTTATTATTATTTACTATCAATGAGTATCAATGTTATTTTTTACCTATCTATTTAATGTATTATGATTTAAGAAATCAGAAATCGTGATGTTTAGATCATGTATTACTATGAATAATATACGTATAAAAATTTCGGTACGTCTCTCAGGATGGGCCACTGCCCACCTGCCCTCTTTGTGCCCACGCTTATGAGCAGTACTAATTTTAAATAGCTTTGAGTTTTGAACATTGTTTTGACCATAAAATAACATTTGTGTTGACCATGTGAATTGCTAACTGCAAAAGCATTCTTACACCAAGAAAATAAATATAATAATCCTATAGTATTATATGGGCTTATTAGAACTACCAGCTAAAGTAATTGCTTATTTAAAATTAAAAAGTTATTGTTATGTTATAATCTAGCCGCTGCCTCAACAGCTTAGTTTATAAGGTTGCAGGTAACAAGACTGATGTTGTTAAGATGTGTAGGATTTTGTTGAGTAAAATTAGTCAGATGTTGAAAAATGTATTAACTGTCTCAGAAATTATCTAAGTCCAAAAAAATATAATGTTTACATAACTGGCGTGAAGATGCTTGCAAGTAGAATGGATAAACACGTCTAATCTACAGGCCGTTTCGGGCCTGGTTTTATAGGGCCTCCTACTCTCCTACTTCCCCCTCGTCTATCGATATATCCTCGGACCTCACAGGATGTGATTCAAAATATAATCTACACATTTCCACGCCTGACTATTCCAAGAACCATGTCCCATTATTATCTTTACTATATATGTTATACGCCATCCGTTACTATTTAGATACTATGCATTAGTGTTATGAATATATTATATTCATATGATTATAATATTATTCACATCTCTATTGTTCAGAAATGCGTACTATTGTGTGCGCTCGGACATCCGGTCGTAGATCGCCCCCTTTCTTATTGTATGTTAAACTACTCGTGTATGACTAATCCTTGGTTGCTTTCTTAACCTGTTTAGGTGAGGTTGTTCATCCCTATTAGAATGTAATCTCAAGGTTGCCTTGTTTTCTCTTTGTATACCTACAGTGTATTTTAATAATATTTATGAACTAATCTAAATTACGTACTATTCTTTATCTAACCTTTTATGTTATCTAATATATCTTAAGGTGAAACGATCACAATAATATAATATGTATATTATTGGGTTCGTTACAGTTATTCAAACTTATTTTTTCTGAAACATTAGGAATAAAAAGTGAACGTATAGGTATTCAGCGACTACTGAAAATGTAAGATCTATATAATGATTATATATGATTAGGATATCTTAGAAAAAAATTTAAATAAATTATATGGAAAAAGTTTAAGATTTTTGTTTGTTATTCTGTAGAAAAAAAACCAGAGCTATTGCTTAAAAGTTGCTATGTAGTAGGTACAAAGTTCAAACCATTAAATTGACTTGTCCAATTTCATAGATGTAAACAATTTTATTTCAATGATAATTAACTATAGACGATAGTAAACTATTGCGGGCACAGACTGTCTGCCTGCCTGTCTATATTTTTACATATACTGTATGTTCTTAATAAATTAAATGTCACGACATGAAAAATTTAATTTTTCAAGTGGATAGTTGCGATAAGCATTTGGGAATCATTGTACAAATGTATGAAAATTGTATATTTGTATTACACGATTTACAAAGATTTGTATGCAAAAAAACCGGCTAATGACTATAACTTTTAATTTTTATATCGGATTGAAAAAAAAATTTTTTTTGGTTAATAATGAAATTTTATTATTCGGTTTTCTTAATTATATTAAAATTCTAGAATATAGTTAAATTAAAGGTTAACTCCTACTCCATCACAAGCTTTGCTTATAAAAGCTAATAAGTACTTACATTTATAATTTATAAACGAAACATAGAAATTAAAAAAAAATAATAATAATAAAAGTTTCTTTCTTTTAAAATAACAGTTTAGCTATTATACATTTGATAAGAGTCGGTCAAATTCATGAAAAAAATTAATTGTTATTTTACGTTTCCCCCGCCCCGCTTATAGAAAATTGACTTTTCCGGGCGAACCGGTGCCGTACAAATTTCGAAAACTGTCGTAAAAATGCATACAAATGACGTGCTAAATATTGGCGTAAAAAAGTTTGGAAAATTCGGAATGGGTGGGGCTGGAGAAATGTACGTAATATTTTATTGGGTAGAACACGATTCTTATCGGTCCTTATCCGTGTACGGAACCGTTAATATTTTAAGGCACACGATTCTGTATGTTTTGTGCACAAGATTTTAGTGCAATGTTGCCAGATTTCCATAAATTTACGTAGATATTTGACTTTTTGACTTTGTTATAGTGTTTTGCGTATTCGTAACTATAGTGAGGGTCCAAACAAACGATCACTGTCAGTTTACCACAATCTAACTCTATATATAAAAAACTGGACGTCGTGGAAATCCGGTCGTCTGTTTAGTTACATTGATGTGTTTAACGTACAACGGCGTTACAATCGTTATATATACCAATCAGATAAGTTTTTTTTGTACCATAAGGTCTGATATCATACCTTAATTATCCCCGTTGAACGTTATACATTTTACCAAGTCGCCAGTCGGTCACTTTGTCATTTGCAAATTTTCATCAACTTTGTTTAATTGACATAACAATCGTGTAATCGTGTTGTTTTTAGGGTAATTTTAACAATCCATTGTTTGATCAAAATTGTACGGAATCATGTTCCCAAAAAGGTAGAATGTACGGAATCATGATTTACCAATTTTCTTTACATCGTAAAATAAATGTGTATTATGAACATGATTTTGAGGACCCGAAGGTTTAAAATTGCCCGACAACATTATTTTAAAGACTTCGGCACACTTAAACTCACCATATAATATTGCACTTGTTTTTGCATTAAAAAACACAATTTTAGTAAGGATAATATTTTTCTACACAATAATATTTATGAGTGATGCCATCCTCGTCGTCATTTTGTTATGAAATACTGACATCATAAATAATAAGTAATAACACAAACGTATTTCATACTTATCTATTGTTAACTGCATAAATCGTATGTAACCGTGGCCAATGTCAACCAAAATCGACAACAGCGCGAATGTATAAACATGTTTAAACTCGCTGATGACCGTCAAACAGCCTCTGCAGCTGTCGGCAATAGAGCGAATATATATGTTCCTTCGCGATAGTAGTAGGGGAAAAAATCACATACGTTAATTCCTACAAATTATATACCATGCGTTCATGCGTAAGTTTCTACACGATTATAAAAATGAGATATTGTGTAGTTCGGCCATCTAGTTTAATCAGAACCGAATCAGAAGAATTTTATTTAATTTTCAAGTTATTTTCAGGAAATATAAATTCACCTTGAATTTAGTGTAAAATTATAATCCTGTGCTAATATTATTAAACAAACAACCAACATTGAACTAACCACATATATATAGCAAGATACAATACGATTTATCACAGTTGGCACCACACAATTAATGTAAAATAAAAATTCTTTCGTTTTTCAGGTTATCCGGAACGTTTCATTCAGGTGTTGGTTAACTTGGTATTTAAAAAATATCTATTACGTTTAAAATATATACAATTTCATCATAATATAATGTATATTGTATATCTACAATTTTATATCGTTGTATTTTAGTATGTGCGTTGACATTTTAAAGAAATAATGGTTTTTAATAACAGTATGCACCAGATATTTTATAATAATTATTATTATTAAATAAAATTAACTGTAAAACATTATAGTATTGGAACCGTCAGCTAGGACAGTAGGTACATAAAATAACGACGAACAGTTTTTTTTCTTTAGTAAGTCAATTATAATTTTAATGGTCGAGTTTATCCATCCCGAATAATTGAAAGACCCACACGTACAGACTAAAGACCTGCACGGGCCGGGCTTATCCGGACCGGCCCGCAATTGGCCCAGCCCGAACGGACTTTGGGCCGGGCCGGATTCTATAAAATGCAAGACGGGACGGGCCGGACCTTCAATTAGCACAAAAGTTACGGACCGGGCTGGGCCGGACTTTTCTTAAATAAAATCCGGGCCGGGCCGGACTATTTTTTCGACAAAAGTTACGGGCCAATAAAAAAAACATTATGGTATCTAATTTAAATTATAGACACGTACATGTGAGGTATGACGAAATTACTCGCTATCTTTAATCCTAGTACCTAGTACCTACATTATTTTATCATTTAAAAAAAAACAAAAATTCTTTTAAAAGAATAAGAGGTCTCTACTTAAAAACTATAAAAACTTCGGACTGGGCTTTCTCAAAAATTATTTTACCAATAATATACGAAAATATATGGACTTTACTACGCCGTGCTTAATCCATTCAATTTTTAGATAGGTATTGGGTAGGACCAGACAAATAAAAAAAAAATGGGTCTACCCGTGCCAGGCTTAATTACGACAAAAACTATTCACGGGCCGGACCGGGCTTTGTAAAAAATTTACTGGTCCGGATCGGGCGGAGCTTACTCGCCAAAAACTATTCGCGGGCCGGGTCGGGCTTTCTAAAAGTTTTACAGGGCCGGGCCGGGTCGGGCTTACTCGCCTAACAGACACCAAGGGTTTATATACACCAAAGTAATTTATTTTGTTAATGATGATTTAGCGGTCTCAACTGAAATGCACGAAATTGGTGACGGTCGAAATATTTTAAAATAATATTAAAAAAAGGTAGGTAAGTGGATGTCGCTTTGCTGTACAGTAGGTTAAAAGTGGGTCACTGTAATGGATGGTGTAAAATTTGAATTCAATGATAATATAATATTATTGCATAAGAAAAATGATTCTCAGCGAAAACGGTCAGTCAGCATATGATATTACCAAGTATATATTTGATGATATTATTGTAAATAAAAAAACTTATATATAACCTGTTTACGTGGAGCCTTGTTTTCAATTTTCAATCCTTAGCTATAAATTTTTAACTTCAAAAGATTTATTAAATTATAAATTTGATAAATGTTGTCAAAATTTGAACTTAAAATGCTTATAAAAAAAAATTGTGCCTATGTATTTTTAATATTTTTCAACTGCTATTGTAACAATATATCAGGAGCCTAGCATTAAATTTTCACACTTTTTTACCTAACAAAAAAATTTTTATTGATATTTATAGAAAAAAAAACTAAAAAATTGAAAACTGTCAATGTCCGCAAACAGCTCAAAACTAATCAAAATATTTTCAAAATTGCATCGTGTATAGAAAATTCTAATATCAACATTCAGAAGTATCTACAGTCGTACGTTTTTTAATTAGAACAAAATAAGAAAATCGTTACATGAGAAATCGAGGGAATATCAGATGATGTAAAAATATAAATTTTAAACGCTCATAAAAGTTCAATTTGACTTTCTTGTAGACATTTTTTTTTAATAAAGGTAGAAAAACTTATGGATAATCTTGTATTACATTTTCAAATCTCTTTTGAAGTTAAAAATTTATAAAATTTTCAAAATTTATAGCTTAGGATTGAAAATTGGAAACAAGACTCCACGTAAACGGGTTATATATAAATTTTTTTACTCACAATAATATCATCAAATATATACTTGGTAATATCATATGCTGACTGACCGATTTCGCTCAGAATCATTTTTCTTATACAATGATATTATATAATATTTATTTTAAAAACAACATATCTTAAACGACTTAAACAGGCACAACTAGGACTACATTTTGAGGCTTCTAGGTTATTGTTTCAAAGGCAGATGAAAAAAATTAAAGATTCTTGGTCAGGGTTTTTATTTATAAGCGTTTAAAGTTGAAATCTTGCCAAAATACGGAAAAATCACGAAAATTAGCAACTTATTTTTAGTTGAGAATTCGTAAAAACTTTTCTTTAGGGGTTCAAAAGTAGTTTCTCAGAAGTTTTCAAACGCGACGTGAAAAACAAAAGAAAAATTAAGGAAAAACGGGAAATTTTACGCAAAATCTGTTTTCGAGATTGTTACAAGTCAGTTGACCGTAGCCTCGTACTTGTAGAGCTTGTATATGGATTAATTAAAGAAAGTAACAAACACACGTTTTTTTCAATCATAAAGTTTATTGAGTTCAACATATTATACAGTCAATGGCACTGTTCATTCTCCACCAATTGTCTTACCATCTTAATGTTCCATATATATCTAAATTTACATAAGACAATCCCTCCTATATAAAAAGTGCTTACTCGCAGTTTCGGGATTATACCTGTTGATAAAATTTATAAAATAATTTGACACTTTTTGAGTTTTTTACGGACATTGTCAGTTTTCAATTTTTTTCTATAAATATCATTTGAAATTTAGTTTTTGGCTAAAGTAGCGTGAAAATGAAACACAAGGCTCCTGATATATCGTTCCAACAGCAGTTGAAAAATATTAAAAATACATAGACACAATTTTTTTTTTTATAAGCATTTAAAGTTCAAATTTTGACAAAATTTATAATTTGGTAAATCTTTTGAAGTTAAAAATTTATAAAATGTTCAACATTTATAGCTTAGGATTGAAAATTGAAAACAAGACTCCACGTAAACAGGTTATATATAAGTTTTTTTATTCACAATAATATCATCAAATATATACTTGGTAATATCATATGCTGACTGACCATTTTCGCTCAGAATCATTTTTCTTATACAATGATATTGTATAATTGAATTCAAATTTAACACCATCCATTACAGTGACCCACTTGTAACCTACTGTACAGCAGGGCGACATCCACTTACCCATCTTTTTTTTAATTTTTTTTGTGACTGTCATCACACTTTAGGACAGTAAAAGTTCTTGGATTTCTTCAACCATAACTTTTCCGATAGGAATATGAATCTAGTTGGTACTTTGGGGGGTGAAAAGTAGATTCTCATTAGTTTTCAAACCCGACGTGAAAACGAGAAGAAAAACTGAAGAAAAACAGGAATTTTTACACAAAATCTGTTTTCGAGATAATCGATTATAGTTTTTGGTGTACATTAATTGTTCACTGAATGTTTATATTAGCATTTTCTATGCACTTTAACATTTAACACATGACTATAATAAAATGAATTACAGCTGGCAAAGACGTCTCTTCACGAGCTCAAAACAAACAATGATAATAAATGACTGATAATTGATAAACAGTAACAACAATAATATAATGATAATAATAATAATACCGGCCGGCACACGTGGTTGGGACGGAATATCGGCGGCGATGGTGACGGCAAGAGCCAAGAGCCTGCAGCTGCGATGATGAACGGGGGTCGGCGACGACTGTGGTGAAACTGATTTTTAACTAATTAATTTTTCTATTTGGCCTTAAAAATTCTTGAAAATGGCTATTTTAGTTTTTTGTAGATTTGTTACAATTTGTTTCTTATTTGTGTCTTAAACTTTTCCCATTTGACATCCTATATTTTTCTTTTTGATAATGATCATTAACCGTTGACACCATACGCAATATTTATTATACAATTTTATCATTTATTTTTATATTAAGTAGGTCAATTATTAAAAACCAATAAGTACAATTCATAAATTACCTGCCTTTTTCAGACAACACTTTTAAACATTTTAAATGGTGGTATTGACTACAGGTTTTTATACAATTTTGCTTAAAATAAGAAGTTATAATAGGAGTGTATTCATTTGAAAGCATTACTCCATTGCAAAAATTAATTTTATCAAATACATTTAAAACATTGTCCAACTCTTATTTACTGTTGTCGGTATAATTAGAAGGAGGCCCAATATCTGAAGTTAATTTTTGTTTGCCATTTATATGTAAAGTAATATTGGAATGTATGTACACAAAAAAAAATAATTACATTATTATAAATTATTTAATGATCTACTATCTATACTAGAAAATCTCTAAAAAGTAATTGGGCCAAATGTAAATGTATTCAATTCTATTTATGATTGTATACATTTTGATGTATGTAGGCTAATGACAATAATAATAACAAAATATATTTTCTTACCTTCAGTTATAACAAGTTGTTTTTCAACATATCTATAATAATCTGATGTAAAAGAATCCATTTTTTTAAAAAAAAATAACTTGTTTGCAGGACTGTATAATGTTTAACATCTATATCATAAAGCCACTTCATTGGAACAATTATATTTATTAATTGATCAAAAATAATATTAAATAAAATTTTATCTACATTCAACTCAAGCAGTAAAAAAATGTGTGTTTTAACTATATTATTGTATTAAAAAAAACTATACATATTTACTTTTATTTTTTTTCTGCACTGAATAAATAATTTTTCCAGATGAATTATTTGAAATATCATCACTTATAGATTGGGATCGGGACTTATTGCACACAAATTGTAGGAAATATGCATGCACATATGCACTTAAAATAACCGAAATATGCGCAAAAATATGCAACTAACAATTTTTTTAAATTTGATTTATTCATTTAAATTTAGACAATTATTTGTCACTAGTTATTTTTTAACAACAATAACACTATCAACATCATATTACTGAAATGTATGTTTGATTTTATTTTCTTCAACTTCTCCTACAATGAAAAAAAGGCTGAGTTTTTTTTTAATATATTAAATTATTATCAAATACAAAAATAATGAATTGTTTACCTGTAAAGTTCGACTGTACAATAAGACATTTTTTGATATTATCAAATTTAAATGAAAACTGATTAGATATATTGAAAAACGCATGAAAGTAAAAAAAAAAATAAAGTTAATCTTTAAAATAATATATGTACTTAACATAAAACAAAAACTGTGTAAATATTCTATAAATAACAATTAAACTGCCAAAATCGGTAAATATGCATTTTGCTCAGAAAACGGCAAAATATGCGAAAATATGCAATTAAAATTTTTGTATTTCAATCCGTTATGACTTAAAACAAATTTAAATCTTACTTAGACTATTCTACAGTCATTATTGAGCAATATGCAAATGCAACAAGTCCTGAACCCTACTTATAGATATTAAACTATAGTAAGAGTATACGCTATTGCTGGTATGCTATTACTCGGCATACATGGTACAACTCCTATTAAGAGTCTAGGATTTTTTAAACATACCTACAATTTAAATTATAATATATCATATTATAAATCATAGGTATATATGAAAGTTATAATTATTAATACCTGAACAATACTTGAATAATGTACAGTTGTACATTGTACATAAATAATAATACATTAGTTAAATTGAGTTGTATTGAATTATACTTAATTGTTTAAATATATTTTATATATGTACTTACAGTGTACTTAGACTGTCCTCGTTACGATACTCGTTCATTAATAATGTCATCGTTTTTAAAATGTGATGCTCAAACTTTAAAACTACTTTCTAAATTCATTCCAAGACTTTTTTCCCATTTTTGGAACAACAAAATACGATTTGTGCTGATTCACACAAATCGACACACAACACTTCATTTTATTAATATTTTAAATAATTGAATAAAAAAATTTACACACAATTGAAATAAAATAGCAAAACACGAATATTTTCTTAAATAACTCTACAAAAATACAAAATGTTGTTTTATGCCGTAAAAATTTATGATAATATGTAACCTGATATCTTAAACGTGGTGATGATATAAAGAGAGCACTAGTTGTTTATTCTTATCAGCAGTTTATCATGGTCTTCGGGAACGACATTTTAATGTTCTTATCATAGCTCATTGCGCAACCTGTATATTATTATCTTTAATCGTGGTCCGAACACATTAGCTACTCAAAATGTACGGTGCATTTTTTTACGTTTCCAACTCGCGTTTACGGCAATGTTTTAAATAGTCAATAGTAAATAACAATAATAATTTCCTGGTCAGTTACACACGCGTACGCACCGATAACTTCAAGAACTACCTAAACCACCGGCCAGACCTAGGACGCTACAATGGCAGTCACGCCGTTTAAGAGTAGAGTCTGTTATTATTACGACGGTAAGTATCGTTTAAATCGTTGTTAAATCTGTTATATGCTCTCAATTATCTCCGTTCAATGCTTCTGACCCTCCAGTGACGGCTAAGACATAACTTGTTTCGGTGTCTGGTCAGCTGCAGTTCAAGAGTGCTTACCGGCTTTGTCGATTGTCTCCGCATAACCTGCACACTATAAGAAAACCTTAGTAATTATGCCCACTCTGATGGGGTTTTCTTTTTTTTTAAATTCTGTCCAGTACTTCTGGATGACATATTTGTCTAATAAGGACTGTCTTTGATATTATAATCAAGCAAGCCATGATAAAGTACAGTTGTAATCCAGTTGTAGAGCACGGTTGACAAAGGTCGAATCAAATGAATTATCACGTAGTCAAATTAACTATTATTATGAATTTATAGACGTTAGGTTAGTATTTAACACATTTTAAACACTCAGAGTAATGTTACAATTTTAGACAAATATCTCTAGCATAAATACTGTCAACTAGTCGTCACGCAGAAAAAGTGTGTCTTGTCTCCCTCTTGGTGCGCCTTTTATATACTAGATCAGCGGTTCTTAACCTTTTGTAGATCACGGACCCCTGATAAAAGATTTCTAGCGGACCCTTACTTACTACTCCCTATTTTTATTTTAGTTTATTATGTGATTATAAAATGTGATTTTGTATCGGAATTGATGATTTTCAATTGTGTACCGTATATGGTACTCGTAGCCACTTGGAATGTCAGATAATTCAATAATTAATTATAATTTCGTTAGTTAGGTTATATCATTGAATAGTAATTGTAAATAATACTATTTTTGACTACTCGTTAAATGTGGTTTCATTACTGATAATGATTTTATACTATTAATTGTAAAATATAGTTGTTGGGAAAAAATATTTTTAGACTTTTAAACAAATAATATTGCATTGTTATCTTTCGCTTGATAGTTATTAGTTGTCGTATACCCATATTTACAATACTTGTATATACACAATACACAATACACAAATCAAGCGCCATATTCAATACCTAAATCATAAAATTGTACTTTTTATAAACATTCCAAGGTATATTATATAATGTAAAAAAATATGTGAATTCTTCTTATTGTTGAAATATATATGTATAACTTAATATTATAATGTTTATCCCCCTTAGATATTTATAAATATCACACAGCTTTATACTTAGGTATTTATACTATGTACGGTATTAAGTAATTACATTTGTATTAAATTTGTTGTACCTATGATTGCTTTTAATTAATGGTATACTTTTTCTATCAATTTAAAAAAGCTTTTTAATACAATTTACTATTATACATTTTTACAGGTGACATGGAAAACTGTTATTATGGACAAGGTCATCCTATGAAACCACATAGGATTCGACTGACTCATAATTTGCTTTTAAATTACGGTCTATACCGAAAAATGGAAATATATGTAAGTCAAGTTTGATATCTTTTAGTATTAATGATATTTTTAATTTAGTAATTTACTAATAAAATCAATTTTTATAATTTAGAGACCTCATAAAGCATCTGCAGAAGAAATGACCAAATTCCATAGTGATGAGTATATACGCTTCTTACGAAGTATTCGTCCAAATAATATGAATAAGTATATTAAAGAAATGTATAGATGTAAGTATACTGTCACTTTTACTCAAATGTATCTGTAAATATTGATTAAAAAAATAAACTAAACCGGTTATTTCTTTTTTTTTATAGTCAATGTAGGTGAAGATTGTCCAGTTTTTGATGGTCTGTACAAATTTAGCCAGTTATCTGCGGGCGGTTCAATAGCAGCAGCTGTAAAGTTAAATAAGCAATCTACAGATATTTGTATAAATTGGGGAGGTGGTCTCCATCACGCAAAAAAATCTGAAGCCAGTGGCTTTTGTTATGTTAATGATATTGTACTTGGTATATTAGAATTGCTTAAATACCATCAACGAGTATTGTACATCGATATTGATGTTCATCATGGTGATGGCGTTGAAGAAGCATTTTACACTACTGATAGAGTTATGACAGTTTCATTCCACAAATATGGTGAATATTTCCCTGGTACTGGTGAACTCAGAGTAAGTCAATGAATAGTAAAATAATTAACCTATCAGTGGTTGCAATGTTAGCATTTGTTTTAACATTTAATTAATTAGTTTTTATGTGGTTTCTGGTAGATAAATTATTTGATAACAATATTGAAATATTTTCATTATTTTAGGACATTGGTGCTGGAAAAGGAAAATACTATGCAGTTAACATTCCTTTAGGAGATGGAATGGATGATGATAGTTATGAATCAATATTCGTACCAATAATTACTAAAGTAATGGAGACTTTCCAACCTGGTGCAGTTGTATTACAATGTGGAGCAGATTCACTTACAGGAGACAGGCTTGGATGTTTTAATTTAACTGTTAAAGGTATGAAAGTTTTATATATAATACATTTATAAATTTAAAATTTAAAAACTAAATTAATATTCTTAGGTCATGGTAAATGTGTTGAATTTGTAAAACGTTATGGTTTACCTTTACTTATGGTTGGTGGAGGTGGTTATACTATCCGAAATGTATCTCGATGTTGGACATATGAGACAGCTGTAGCCCTAGGAGTTGAAATTGCTAATGAATTGCCAAATAATGACTATTTAGAATACTTTGGACCCGATTTCAAACTTCATATTAGTCCTTCAAATATGGCCAATACAAATACTACTAAATATTTAGAAAAAATTAAAAACCGACTCTTCGAAAACTTACGAATGCTACCTCATGCCCCAGGAGTTCAAGTCCAAGGTAAATTTTATTTTTAATTAAATAGCATATTTTTTAATATGAACATTTAAGTTTTGAATGAACTATTTACTACTAAATTCTTATTTTTATTATTAGCTATTCCTGAAGACGGTGTACATAATGAGTCTGAAGATGAAGACAATTTCAATCCAGATGAAAGGAATCCTCAGTCCATTACAGACAAACGAATTGCCCCTGACAATGAGTATAGCGATAGTGAGGATGAAGGAATGGCTCCCAGAGTTAGGGGTGGTGGCCGAAAAGATAACAGGTATAGCTACTGTTTTATTTTTACTATTAAAATATTCCATGTAGGTATATAATGATGTTTTTGTTTTAGATCTTATAAAACGGTTGCACCTGCTAAAAAACAAGCACGTTTGGACTCTAATACGATGAAAGTAGATGAACCTGAATTTAATATTCTAAAAGGTAATTATTTTTTATATTACTCACAACACAAACAAAAATGTGGTATGAAAATGCAGTGGCTAAATGCCAATTTTTAAATTTCCATTGTAAACGTCAGTCATATTAAGTTTATATGTAGAACTAATGTGGCGTTTTTAATTTTAATTTCATAAAAAAAAATTCTGTGTTGAAGAATGTATACCCTAGTTTTTAGCCAAAAATACATTTCCTCACATATTATTTACTATTTAATGTTCCAAAACAAGATCTTGTATGAAGGTTACCAAGTGTTCTTTATAAATGACTGCTACATTTTTTCCTTCAAATAATGCTTGAATAGTTCTCTATAATTTGCCTAATTAATGTCCATTATTTGTTTAGAATTTAATATAATGCACATAAACATTGTGAGATATTTTCTATAATACTTATGTGATGAAGTTTTGTTTTATTTTTTATGCATATAATTATTAATTCAATGGAATAATGTTACTTACAGTGGCTTAAACAATTATGTTCATCAAAATCAATAACTTCAAAATTTTTTAAATTTGAATTGGTTGGATGGGTAGGTTCCGTGAGTTTCTAATATAATTATGTTCTCTTATGTAGTTTTATAAAATTATGTTGCATTGGTTTATACAACTTTCAAGTATAAGCAGTGTTGTATTTACTATTTAGGGCAAGCTTCCCTAAGTGCATACATTTTAATCATAAAATTATAGGTTCAATTGTGTTTGAAGTTTATTATATCACTTAATGGTTAAATATATTTTGTTAATTAATATCTTTAATATTTGTTTTAGATGATAAAGAAGAAAAATCTGTTAGATCTGATGATTCTAATAAAAAGGATGCTTTTAAGTCCTGAATTTATGACTAAATTATATAATAAAATTGTAAATAATTAAAAGAAAAAGAAAAGTAAAACAATGATTTACTGTCATTCGTTTGTGTACACAAATTCGATAATTAGAGTGGTATAATGTAATTTAGTAAATTATCTTATTTGTAGTTACTAATTTATGATTTATGATTGTTAACTCTAATAATAATGTCCTTAGTAAGTTTTAAAAAAATGAAGAAAGCTACGATATTAAGCTTAGCATACAGCAAAAGATATATTTCACAACAATTGTTTCCACATTTTTATGTTTAGGTTTATCAATTTGTTTTAACTTTCAGAATTATAATAGTTTATTCATCAGCTGAAACATTTTAAACAGATGGAAGTGATGATATTGTTATTTGAATGTTCAACTACAACAAATATTTTTTTATGATTTGTGGTTATTAAATTTAATGATTCTTATTTTCTTTTTCAAACTATTTTTATTATTACAATATTAAGTAACTTCAGTAAGTATAGAATGTGTATAGTACTGACTAACATATCTTAATTTTCAATCAAACAAATTTTACATGATTTAGTTCTAGAAACTTTTTTTTACATTTATGAAGCTATCAAAATTACTAGGTCAGATATTTGATAAAATAGTTGTAATCAATTATTTTTTTTTCTATAAAATTTACTATAGTCTTACGTCTTATTTGTTTTATCAATTGGTAAGATACTAAGATCTGATATAAGGTAATAATTTTCAATCCTAATTAGGTATGTATTTTATTTTGTACTATTAAATAACTATATACACCTATATATATTTTTTTTGTATAAAACAAATAAATAACATTTATTACATTATTTTATGACTATTCTGTGTTATTTAATGCATTCCAATCTATGGGCCGGTATCATTTTTAAAATCTGCAATAAATTGAATTTCTTATTATTGAACATGTAAAACTAAACCTTTATCAAATGTTAGCTAAATTATTATTCCATTTGTCCAGTTCTATCTCTTTACACTTGTTATTATGTTTTATTTTATTTTTTCTAGAGTTATGTTGATCTTATATTTTTACTACATATTCTTAATTTGTTCCTGCAAACAAAAGCGGAATGGCTTTTTCTACATATGGAGTTGAAAAACAATTAAATTAAATTATTAGTATACTTTTAATAATTTCTGAAAATTTGTTCACAAGTACTATTAAATGATTTACTATAGCAATAATCTTAAATGATTAAAATACCATGCGCTTAAGCTACACATAATAATATTATGTTATTTCAATCATTTTGAAAGGTGAGAGACCACAAACCACAGCGCTCTACATTGGCTTACCTATGTATTTATCTCTATAATAATATAGGCTCCCTAGTGTATACATACAGCTATTAATTTCACTGTTTCAGATAGCAGACTTTAATTTCAATAGTTTAATACTTAGTATTGACGTCGGACTAGGATATTATGTGCCATTAAGATATTAAGTATAATACATGATAATATATACCTATTCAGTCTGTAGTATAGTTATTTTTATTAACTATTGGCGCCATCTGTTGTGCTGCTTAAAACACATTTGTAATACTCGTAGGTTTATCAGAATATGTACACAATATATTACAAAAACACCCTGTACTTACAGCTGAAGATGAAAATTTTTTCAGTCAATGACAGGCAAAATAATATATTATTTTCTTGTGACAAAAATATAAGTGTGTTAATAAAATTGAAAACAATTTACGTCAATGTCATATTAATTTAGAGTTAATTGAAATACATCAATATCTGTACAGTGCATAGTAAATCCTTTTTCTAAAACTAAAATCAAATTGAAAACATAAAAATTAGGATAAATTAGTTTTCCATTTTACTTTAATAATGTTAGAGTTGCTTCTGGTATACTAGATAATTCGGTATAACCTTTCAAAGTTTCTAAACAAATATTACAACTTGTAGATTTGAATAATTGTCTACACATATATTTACACACATAATAAATAACACAACTTTTAGTAGATGCATGGAAATAATTGTGGTCTTTAAATACAGCTTCTGGTTCCCAGTTGCCTTCTTGTATCAATGAATCCTGTTTTAATTTGAAATTTGAAACTATACTAGTTTTTGTAGTAACTGCTGTATCATTATTGTTACACGCTAAAAATGTTAATAAAAATACAGAATGAAATATTTAAAATATAAATACAAAAAAATGAATTTTAATTTACTTTTAATCTATTAAAATAAGATGTATAAATAGCTTATATTATTTATTTGTAACTTAATGAGATATTATTTACCAGTATCACTAAATATTTGTTTAACATCTGTAATAGGTATTTTAGGAGAGTCAATTCCAAGATTTCACAGTTGCCAGTTTTAGGAGGTTTTAAAACAGAGTACAGAGACAACATCTTATATACTTGGAGAAATGTGGGAGTTTAAGGGTAATCATTTGGCCCAGTTGCTTGACGTATTGTGCCACAAAAGATTCTTCGTTTTTGAATAACTATAAAATAGGAAAATGGCATGATGAGAAATCATTATTTTACGCGTGAACCCAAGTTCGTTAACATTTAAACTTCAGCTACTCGTAAAAAATAATTGTGGAATAACACTTTGTAACGTAGTCGGGGGAAGTCAGTATTAATCGCTTAAAATTCCACTTAAAACCTATCGTCAATATTAATCACTTACACTTCCATTATTCAAAACTTTATTTCACTTAAAGTATTAATCACTTATTCAAAATTAAATATTATTAAGTTTTTACTAAAAGAAAAATATTTTTTAAACTACTTTAAATTACAAATATTACAAGTTTTATCTGTTTTTGGTATTCTCTCTTGTTTTGTTTCTATACCCCTGTATGTTTTTCTAAATCCAGGTATAATTGTTTGATCTCTGTCATTGTTTTGATGACGAATAGATTTCAAATGTCTAGACCAATTTTTGTATGTAACTGTTAAGTTACATTTAACACAAGTTTTGTTATTCATTTTATTATAGTTAACGTTTCCTTTAACATTGATTTCAATTTTATTTAATTCTTCCATTCTTTATTATATTCTTTATTATTTTTTTTACATTCAATTTTTTAATAAAAATAATTTCTAATAAAAAAATTATTTAAAATTTTGTTTTTTGTAACTCTTCGTTATAAAAACTCCCTTCAATCTCTTCATTATTTAAATCTATAATTTTATAAGTAATGGGATTTGTGTTTAAAATTTCATTAAGTATAAATATTTCTTTTGTCCAATTATTACTATATTTATAACCAAATGTTTTTTTATATGCTTTTATTCTTACTCTGTCACCCACACTAAATTTAATGTTTGAATTAGGTTTGTTTTTTGAAGAAAATAATTTGTGTAGAACAACATTTTCGTTAGATTTATTTACTTCACAAGGTTTCATACCAATAGATCGATGTATGACTTTGAAATTATATTCATCTATTAAACTTTGTAAAATGTTAATCCATTTTTTAGATTTTGTGACTTCAAAATGTAATCTCAGTTTACCATTTAATGTCCTATTCAATAATTGCCGATTTTTCTTCATTTCGGGTGTGGTACATTTTAATTCCATATTCTTGCAAAACTTTTTTGTAATGTTTATTTTCAAATTCCAAACCTTTATCTGCGTGAAGTAATTTTGGTGCTTGATGATTTTGTGATTTTGCCAGTTTTATTATTTTTTCAAATGTTTTTGAAACACTAATTCCATCTTTCTTTTTGAGTGGTAAAGCCCAAGAAAATTTTGAAAATGTATCTATAACAGTTGTTATATAAGAATTACCTTCATTTTCATCTGAATAATTTCTCATTATAATTAAATCAACAGCCCATAAATCATCAATACCTTTAGTAAAAATTCTTTATTTAGGAAATCTTATTCTAACAGGTTTATGAAGTTCTTTAGCTAATACCATTTCATCTGTATTATTTAATTTTTTATTGGGAATATTATGTCCAATTGTAGGATTTTTTATAAATTTACTTTTATTTGTGTTACAGATGAAACATTTTGATGAAATTCTCCATCTACCATTAACTGTTTGAATTTTAGTTGCATCAATATTTTTTGTTTGAATTTTACATTTAAGACAATGTATTAGACCATTCATTTATATATTAGTAAAATTTAAATACATTTTTTATAGTTTTTTATAAATTCTAAACATAAATGTCCACATATAGGTGGATCTTCATAATCTTGGATTTTGCAATCGGACCACTTAAGATTATCTTCACCTAAATATTTTACAAGTTCTGGTGGAGGAGACATTCCAAATGAATCGAAATAAAATTTTTTATTTTTTATTTTTTCCATGCAACCCAATGTGATCCTTCTTGAGTAGAATTATTTAAATTTAATATTCCACATTCATTTAACCATGGTTTAAGAGTTAATTCATCTCTCACGAAACAACCTCTGAATATTTTTATATTATTTCCAAATTGTATTATGTCAAAATTACTCAGCGGTTGAATTTTTAGATTTTTTTTATTTTTTAAATTTTTCATAAATGATGATTTAATGAAATTGTTCATTTTTTCGATTTGTTTTTTTTTTTTTTAATCCGGAACCTTTATTTTCCATTGCTTTATTATGTCGAATTGTTTCTTTTTCAACTGCTTTTTTATGTTTGAAATCATTAACACTGCTTACAATTGAAGTTACACCTCCCACTAACGCACTAGCTGCACTTATACCTACAAAAATTAATGGTAAAAATCCACCTTTTTTATCTTTAATTTGTGAATTTCGAATCTCTAACCTTGTTCCTGAATTTTTTTTCTTAGCCTTTTTTAATTTTTCTAATTGAATTTTATCTAAATAATAAATATTTTCTCCTTTAAATATTTTGTTACTAGTAATTTGAAATGTTGCATTAGTATTATTTTTATGAGCTTCTTGTAATTTTTTAATTTGGTAATTATTTAATTTGAAGTAGTACATTTTATAATATAAAATATTATAAAATTTATTCATATATTAAATTCATTCCTAAACGTATTTTTCCTTTCATTGCATATGCAGTTAAAATAGCCAGAATTTTTTCAGACATAGAACAATCAGAATCTTTACATCTTTCCAAGGTTTTTGTTCTAAAATTTTATCAGCAATATGTCTTGATTTAATGTCTTTATGGTTTTTGTAAAAATAATCATGTTCACTTGCAGCTTTTCATCTAATTTATTGATTGATTGTATATTTTGTTCTGCATTTTTCTTTAAATTTGTAAATGGTCCTAAATAATTATATTTAGGATAATGCATCGGAGGTAAAAATTTACAATTCAAAAAATCATTAAAAAAACCTGCACTTTATATAATTTTCTTTGGTAAACTTGAAATAAATTACCATAAATATATTGGACCTTTATTAGGAATGTCAATTACTTTTTCCATTTTTTTAATACAAATATTAGGAATTTCAAGTTTGTCATCATGGTAATAATTATTCCCCGCTCATTCTTCACTATATATATAATATATTTTTTCTCTTAATTGTTTTATGTTATATTCTATGTCATTTGTTATTTCATTAGGTAAATTATTAACATATTGTAGTAAATATTCAATACCTTAACGGTCATCTATTAGATGTTCCATTTTTATTTTAAATAATTTAAGAATACCAAGTTTTTCATTATAAAAACCATAATTTCCTGCTTTTTCTTCAGCTGCCATTAAAATACATCTTTCATTTAATTGTTTCATATTGTCAATCCAATGAAATTCAATTTCGTTATTTGTATAATTCATTAAACCTACTCCTTTATTTTCTGTTTCTTTTGTAGGGTTTAAAATTTCTGTTGTTGGTATTGTAGGATTAAAATTTTCTTTTGGTATTGTTGGTGTTTTATTTGAATTCATTTTTTTCCAAATAGGACTAATCATTTTAATATATTTGTCACCTTTACTTGATTTCGGTTTTCCTGTTGATTTGTCATTATTTTGGTATATTGCTTCTGTTCCAATTAATATTTTGCATAATTTTGGTAATCTTCATTTGTATAAAATTCTGGTTTTGTAACATCTGAATGAGTTAATAATCTCCACATACCTGAAGTTAATATATGTTATCTTCCGTTTAAAATTATGTCATCAAAGTCAAATATTATTGGATATTTTCCAATCATGTGTCCAAAATTTTCTTTAAAATGTATTATTTGGATCTAAAGCTGGTAAATATTTTTGAGCATTTTTTCCCTATTATTATATTTGGAGGCATAGGAGAATTATTTGTTGTTTTTCTCAGAGAACTTTTAGGTGTTTCATAATCCTCTGTATTTAATAATCCTAATACTTCGGGATTACGAGGTTTATAAGGAATTGTAGGTGTTAACATTTTTTGAATATCGTGATCTGTTTTAATTGCAACCTCTTTAACATCATTAACAGAAGATTCGACTTTAGATAAGCCTTCTAATATTGGCATACAATTTTTTACTTTTTCTTCTACTGTATGTTTATCGTGTATAACTCTTTTTCTATAGTTACTTTTTAAATTGTTTTTAATATTAATTATTTTTTCTAACTTTGCTGGTGAATATTCTTTTTCTTGTAATTTTTTTATATTATTTTCATCTTCATCTTCATATTCATCTTTTTTCAAATATTTAAATTTTTTCAGAGTGTAATAAATCTGACTTTTTAAATGTATTTTTTAAATTTTGTTCAAGATGAATTAATTATTTAATATTTTCAAGTTCGTTTTCTAAATTAGTTCCATCCTTAAAATTGTTTTGTGTTTCTGGTGGCTCTGAAAATGTGACTTTTTTTAAATTTGTTTTTATTATTTTTCTTAAATTCTTTTGATTTTCTTTAACATTCATTTATTATATAACATATTATTTTTTATTGGTTTTTCAAGTTTATAGTAGAAACGATTATTAATCAGATCGATTTTTATAAATCCATAGTCATTTTCCCAACAATCTGAACATAAAGTTTTAAATTCATTTAAAGAAATAGTATTACTTAAAAAATCATCCCAAACATTTTTTATATATTGAGTTGATTTAAAAGCAATTAAAAGAGTTAAATTATGTCTTATATATTGTTTATTTACTGAACTATAACATTGATTTAAATAAATAACTGAAATGTCTTTTAGTCTTGATCTATTCATATATTCATAAATAGGTTTTTGTTCATCTAAAGGAATGTCATCAAATACAACTAAACTACCAGGTTCACATTCGTCTACAGATATTATGTCTGTATTAGTTATATAAAAATAAATCTCAGGTATACCTTCAAATATTTCTACTAGTTCATTATAAATTGGTTGATCAATACTTTTTGTAAAAATATATAAATGTTCATACTTAGTCCAATGACTTAGAACTATACTCCTCAACACACTTTGTTTTACCATAACCTGATGGACCGAACAACATAAGTCGCATAGGTAAATGAAATAAAGATTTTTTTTTTATTTTATATGGTTTTATTGCAATAAATTCCATTTTTATAATAAAATTTTTTTTTATTTTTACTTATATAAATAATGTATAATGTTTTTCAAAAGTATGATCCTTATATTGAAAGAGTTCAAACTAAAACATGGATACCTACGAATAACATTCATCTGAATATACCTAATAAAGACACAATTTTTAAAATAAATAGTATGGACAGTTTTCTGGACATTAGAAAAACGAAGTGTTTTATGTCTGGTAGATATTTGCAAAAAGATGAAAAAGAATATCCTAAAGATTCAAAAATAGAATTAGTTGACAATTTTCCTCCATTTTTATTTAGTAAATGTACAGTTAAAATTCGTGGTAAAACAATATCTGAAATTGAGTATATAGGAAGAGTAAGTACAATTAAAGGTGTCATAAGTTACTCTCTGGATTTAAACGGACCAACTATAAACTCTGGTTTTGTAAGTAATTTTAAAGGTGGAGGTCATTTTAATGTTATGGGTAATTTATCACAATTCTGCATACCATTTTTTAAAGACCATCCATATCCTGTTTTCAATTAAGACATGGAATTATGTTTTATTAGAAATACAGATGATGATGCATTATTAAAAAAAGTTATTACAGGAACACAAGATGGTGTTATAAACCAGCAATCGACTTGACTGCTTAGTCTATAAAGTTGCAGGTAGCAAGACCGTTCTTATTGTATTCTTCAGGTAGGATGGTAAAATAATAAGACTTGATGTTAAGTTAAGTTGTTTTATTAAATTATTATTCGTGAAAATGTTCTAAGTCCAAAATTGACAATTTGTTGTTATGACTATCGTGAAGGTGCTTGCATGTACGATGGAGAAACACGTTACCTAACCATATTATGCTATAAAAAACAAGATGAAAAAAATATCACTTGAAGATTTAGGATTATCTAACCCCCGCGAATCGTGGGAGTATAAAACCCTCTGTTAATACATTCAAACAAATTGAACATCTTGGGTCTGGTGTTGAAGGGCGTCCAGTAGGTTCGTTATTAAGAATGTTCATTATTAATTATTGATAATTGATATCAATACTTCACCCTCGATGACAACTCCACTAAAATGTAAGGTTCATATTATTAGATAATTGACAAATTAAATCATTGTAAAATAAAAAGTATTATTCTGAAAAATAACATTAGTTACATAAAGTAAATATGGAGTACTTTTATATACTTCATTAATATGTATATATAGCGGTGGCTGTCGTGGGGACCAGACGTGCCCGTGCGTAATAGTTATCGCAATTATACTTTGGCCCCGTAAGAACACACGGCCGCCCAGAAACACGTGTTTTCATGGACCAAGCGTCGGGGAACAACCGCCGCAAGTGCTCCAGTGTCGTGGGACAACTGTCGCCGTCATCCGCCGTTAGGCGGGAAATTTGAATTACCTCCATCGTGGAGGCATTCAGATTTTCACCACCAAACGGCGAATAAGCCCCGTAGAGAGTTGGAGCCAACACTAGAAGTATTAGTGCACTCCACCGCACTACATACTAAAATTGACCCTCCCCTCCCCGTTTTTTGGGAATTTTCATCCAAGTATATCTTGGCGGGGATTCACCCTAGAGTAACCGTTCCTGCACCATTGGATTTGGGCAACGGTGCTCTACAAGCCCCCCTTAATAGTTGGCGGGCCTAAAATCCCTTCCAAGGGATCTGGGTTCTCCGTGAAGGGATTTTGACCAAATTTGATACGCGGCACATATAGACCTAGGCAAAGGGCCCTACCAAATCTGGTGCCGTTCCAAAGGGTCCGGAGAAAGGGATTTCTCCCCCAGCGGGGCAGCTGGCACCATACTCAGGGACAGTGTTAGGTCGGAGCTCCGAAGCACATCCCTGAGGTTTGGAGGGACTAGGGCGTTCAGCTGCCAGCTGGCAGCGTTAACCAAACAGCGGAGCAGGACACCGATACCTTCGGATTGGGTGCCCACTCCGTTGTGATGAGTGTCATAAGTGCGAGCCAGACGGGGCCGGATGTCGGGACATCGGGCAACTCTGGCGTACAACAACCCGAACAAGTGGATTCACCACATTCCTTGCTAAAAGCCTTGTGCGGGCGGATCCAGACCCATTTTGGCGGTTTGAACCTACTGTTCACGAAGGTAATTGCATTGGAGTCTGCACTTGACAAGATTAGGAGCGATCCGGCGAAGGTGGCGATACAGGACGTGCTCACGGTGATTAGAGGTCTACGGGGCAGCAAAGAGGAAATAACGAAGGCATACAACGCCGCATACGCTAGTGCCAAACTCGCCTCTCAGAACTCAGTCCCGGATCCAACGCACATCCAAACTTGCGACGCTGAGACGACTTCCCTGAATTAGCCAAAAAGATTCGCGGCGGTGTAAACCAGACTGTCATCGGAGATAGCGTGGTTGAAATGCGACAGGCCAAGTCAGGCGGCCTGCTCATAGAAGTTCGTGGCGACCAGACTCAAATAAAGGTGGTTCGCGCAGAAGTTGCCAGATCTGCGGGGCCCTAGGTGGACGTGAGATCCCTTCAGCAGAAAGCACTGGTTGAAGTGAGGGATCTCGACCAGTGGACCAGTTCCGCAGAGGTGTTGGATGCCGTGGTGGATGTGACCAGCATAGGCAAGGAGGATGTCAGAGTAGTCAGCATCAGGAAGAAGTTCAGGGGTACACAGATGGCGCTGGTATCTATACCATTAAGTGAAGCCGAAAAATTGACCGAGTCTGGCCGACTGCGGATTGGTATGGTGAGATGTCGGGTCAGGCCTGCGGATCCTAAAGTGCGATGCTTCCGCTGTCTCAGGTTCGGACACATGTCCAAGTCATGCAAGGGTCCTGATAGGACGGATTGTTGCCGGCGGTGCGGTGAAGCTGGACACAGAGCAGCGGGCTGTAGCGCTGCTGCTTCGGTGGCAATAGCCTTTGCCAAAGCCGTCGATGGGTAAAAAATATTTGTCTTGAATTGCGGGGGTATAAAACGACCCTCTGTTATCGTGTGTATTTTGACTTGATTCCGTGTACTAGGAATGTGTCATTATAACATAAGTATTTCTTAAAAATATTTTAAGAAATATTGCATTTAGATTAAGTGAAAAATATTTTAATTATTATTACGTTTCAATTTGTGAAAAATATTAATGACATAAGTTTTGAGAAAAATATTTTGGGGGATTTTGCATTTAGATCAAGTGAAAAATATTTTAATTATTATTGCGTTTCAATTTGTGAAAAAATATTTTAATTATTATTGCATTTAGATTTTGCGATCTTTTTGCACATTGTTTTCTTTGTGATCTTTTATTGATGTAAAATGAAGGTGGGCCAGGAATGGTATATCTATACTACTTATATGTATATATTGACAAAAAATAATAATACAAATCACCAAACATGCCCGATTAAACAATAGCGACCAATATATAATATACTATTATTATTTTAATATGCAACAATAAACAAAAAAAAAAAAAACAAAAAAAATATGTATCTATAGTATATTCATTAATATTTAAATTAATATAATTAGCAAAGTATTTAGATTGTTACTTCCAGCTGGATTATTGCGACAACCAAAAATTAGATTTTAGGTGCCAGGCATAAATTAAATTTTAGTCGTTGCACATCTAAATGTGTTACTGCGGATTGGGCCGATTTTCATAATATCAATTAATAAAGTAAAGTATTATTAAACTTTTTTTTAAAGGTGATTCTTTTAAATACCACTGGAAAAGAAACATTGTTTGATTTACCCCGTTTGTGAGAACAAAATAATACAGAACATTTACCTAATGATTGTGCTAAATTATAAATTATGATAGTTACAATAACCTGGATGAGCATCGCATATAAATTTAAATAGTCATTCTATCCGAAAGTCTCCATTACATTTATATTTACTTGTAATTTAAATTAATACAATAAGAAAAAATTAACAATATATAATAATGATACAAGATTTAAACTTAAAAAAGCAGTTGTCGGTTATGTCATTGTAATGGCATTAAAATATAAAATAATTGAATACGTAAAAATTATTCTGAGTGGAGGTAGTGTTTCAGGCACCACACTTTTATAAATAATTAAAGTTCAATAATTATAAAACTATAATTGAAGTATCTATGTTTATAAGTATTTGAGACACACAAAAAAATGTAATTTGTGTAAATATTACCATTTTCCATGAATAAAATTCCCGACTCTTTCGGAAACTACTGTGAATTTTATATTTTTGATCCATTTGAAGCATCTACTAGATTCATATTTCCATCAGAAAGGATGTTGAACTGGAAAATCGGATCATTTTTAATACACCAAAAGTTGATGACCGACATAAAATAAAATAAAAAAACACGAACCATCGTAAAACCAATTCATCGCTACTCTCAGAATGTAAATAAAATATTAATAATAATCGAACATCAATAAACTGTCGAATAATTTTCACCTACTTCTAGTATTTTGAAAAATATTTAAATTCATTCATCTCTTTTCTATGCTTTGTAGGAATAAGAATTTCATATTTTTGTTTCATTGACCTTCAAACTGTATGTTTATGTTGAGAAATTGAATAAATTATTTGGAACCATACTAAATAAACCATTCAAAATATCGAAAATATATTTCATACAAAACATAGAGATAATGCTATAGCATTGATTTATCTTTCAAAATTAAAATCAGCCTAGTAGAAGTAAATTTATTATTTAACGGCTTATTGTAAAAAAATATTTTCAGGTTTCCGCAATGACTTATAAGTACATACACGTATGTGTACTATAGAACATAATATATTCGGCACGATCATCCCCTTATTGAACCCCACTCACATTAATAATCATTTACGAGACTAATACAAAGATTCCCGACTGTAACAACATGAACAATCACCTAATTTTTTATACTCTAACAATAGCCACTAAGAGCCGAACGTTCGCCGATTAAATCTCTCCAAGCGTGTGTTGATTTTACTTTTGATTTTTTCGCGGATCGCATTAATGTTGAATATAAATTAATTTAATGAAGGCATAAATTGTAAATTTTATTAAAATTAGTTTACAAATTCAGTAGTTTTAAATTTGTTTAATCCAGTAATTGTTAAGTTAAGAGGACGTCATACCCGAATGTGTAGCTGTTTCCATCTTACACAGTACACACGTACGACATAGACAAAACGCAGTCTGAGTAGAACTCGCTCAATTTTGATTCTATAGTAAAAATACATGATATAAAATGTAATTGCGACAATATTTCTGTGGGCAAGTCGTCGCATTTTTTTTTTAATTTAAATTTTGAAAAGTTTAAGGTATTTTAAAAATGTTGAAATTTTTTCTTTTTTGAAACGATATAATGAACGTTCAATCGGGTATAATGGAAAAATGCAACAACTTGCCTTCAGAAATATTGTCACAATTCAATTTTATATTAGGTACTATTACTCTTAAACTAAAATTGAACGGGTTCTACTCAGACTGCGTAAACGCGTATTGTCTACATCGTACGCGTGTAAGACGGATACAACACATGCAGGTGCGGTTCTTAATAATATAAACTAATGAATAGTAATAAGGTATACTAAGGTACTCGTATAGTATGCTACCAACCTCTACTTCGTTGGTGACTGGTGTAGTATGGCACCTATCGTAAAAAGCTACCTACCTAAAGTTTACGGGTGTGTTAAATTGTCGTGTTGCGTTTAAGTTACTGACCGCCGCGAGATGGATAGACACTACAAAAACTAAATTAACTTAATATCTAAAAGTAAGTGAATATGGGACTTGGTGGTAATTTACCAGTAGATAATTACCAGTATAATTGATATTTGGCTATTATAGTATTGTATAACAGACGGACGTTATAATAATATGTCGTTTATCAAGAACTCAAGCCATAGTTGCTTAAATTAAATACAAATATAACACACAGAAGAATAAGAAGGTATGTCATATTGTCCTGTAGGGATCATACTGCACGCGTACAGTTTTTTGGCATTTTACGGTAAGTAGCATACCTACTACATACGCGAGTACCAACCGTAGGTACGCTATTACGGCTATACATTTTTTATTTAAAATTATATTATATTATTACATGTACGCAATGTGTAAGTAAACATTTGTTTTGTCGAAACTCGAGAGGTACAGAAAATATTCGAGATGTCGAGTTGTAATGGAATAGTTATTTCAAATCTGAGTTCGAGATGACGAAAAATTCGAGATAGCGACGTTTTACATGGTAATATTAAGAATATACAACAAGATTATTTTATCTATTGAGTACCTACACGCACCAACTACTCGCCCATGCAAAATACAATAACGGTAATATAATATATTTTGCAATTATAAGAATATACAACGTTCCAAAGTACCTACCTAAGCTAAAATATTTATCGACCATTTGACTGCGAGATAAAATTATTAAGTTTATTAATGTACCACAAGAAAATATTTTTATAATAATATTATACCTATATTATATAATTCAGAAACTAAGTTTATTTTTTACCTGCAATTAAAATTATTTTAAATGTGTGTACTTACAAAATATCAGAGACGATAGAAAGTCAATAAGCACAAGACGTGTTCCACCTCGGTATCACAGATTGAATAAACGAAATTGAGAATTGTCAGATCATGAAAAGGATGGTGGTGACTCATGGAAAATATTATCGGATTTACAATATGATCTAGTGATATCTGTTTTATTTTCACATGTTATTTGTATTTTTGTGGCCAATTAACGAAACAACTAATGGTGTGTACAAAGTACAAACAATATAATACAAATATGTGATAGTCATATAGACCATTAACATTATCTTAATTGTTATAGTATTGCAACTATCGTTTTATTAAAATGTAATTTATAAATAATATTATAATATATTAATATGCCTCAGACGTTACATTATTAGGTATAGTGAAACGAATGACATTTTGAAAAATAATAAAAGCGATCCTATTGGATGAAATGCATATATAAAGATTTGTAAAGAGTTATAATGAGTTAATAAACAGTTATAAACAGTTATAAAGAGTTGAACCACTCTCTCCTATTTTCCTAAAATTTAAAATAAGATAACAATATTATTTTAGATAGTCTTAATGGCCAAAGAGCAGCAGTTTATTTTTAAAATGTACAACGTATTATAAGAATATTTTAAATATTTTAGACTATAATAATAATGATATAATATATTCTTCATTAGAATTAACCTTTTTTTTTTGCGAGCGCTCTCCATAACCGGCATAACCACGTGGGGGAAATTTTTCTTGCGGTAATCCTACCCTCAAGTAGCCGTTTATTAGCGCTCAAAGAACAATTACAGTATGATACGACATATTGATAAGTTGCATTCATAGGCGTATCTAGGGGGCAGCTTGGGGGCTTAGCCCCCCCTCCCCAATGTATTTGATGACCTTACGCCTATGGATTCGCATCCATAATGCCTTATTGTACGTTTTACAAAATGGACAATGTTCGCATCCATTTCACGAAATAGAACCGAGTTTCTCCACTTCACGTAATTACCTACACAATATTATAATGGATTATATTTCATGAAATGGATATTAAACCGTCATCAATGGAACTTGCTCCGTCATTTGGATGTCCATAATATAGCAAAACTTAAATTTTAGATTCTAAACGGGGCGATGAATGTATTAATTTTACAATGATGTGTGTTTTTTTTAGATTAGTGTTAAATGTAAATCCAATGATACAAAACATCGTTAATATTATTGTTGGTTTGATAAATAAAATAGACGCAACGCTTTTATGTAAATATTTAAAATATAGAAGGTATATAGCTAAGTGCGGTATAATCCCATGCATTGTAGTAATAAATTGTTTGTTAGTAAAACATAGGTACGTTTAAATTATATTATTTTTTTAACCTTTATGAGGAATTATGGAAATTGAAATAATTTATTACGATGATAATTATTGTTGTATATTTATTATAATAATTGTGTAATAATATGACAAATTTACAATAAGAGGATTAACCGTAAAAGTCATAGAGTTTATTACGAGGGTGCCGATTTCATAGTTGGTGATATTCCCGGGCTCTCCTCCCTTAATTATCGCTCATATGTACCTGAAAATGGTGGTATATAGTGTCATTGAGTGCACAATTAAATATGAGCGTATTTTAGTGGGCGAAGGATATATTGGGGAAAAAAATTTAAAAATAGCTCGAAAATTAAATTCAACTATAATATTTTCATGAATAATTCAAGTATTAATACCACGAAAAAACCATTAATTATTTTGGGCAGGAATAAATGTCAATAATGCCAACACATTAAGGAACCGTATTAAAATAGTTTAACTAGTATTAAACCGCAGAATTTGACCGGTAAAATCAGTGGGGTCTATTTCTACTCCCCCCTCACGATTTCGAATTTTCAAATTCTAATTGCGCCAATCATTTGTTTATCGTTTTTGAACGAATGTGCACGAAGTCCGATAGTTTGTGCACAATTATTTCCGGAAATATCGTCAAATAAATTTTGAGGGATGGTAGAAACGGCATGTGGTGCTACGGCACCTCCCCATTTTACAATTTTGAATTTCTGGTTCAGCAGATCTTCTGTGCATCGTTTGTGCACGAATGTGCACGAAGTCTGGTCGTTTGTGCACAATTATTTCTGGAGATATCTCAAAATCAAATTTGGTGGATCTAAAACCTACGCCGTATAACCTATCGCTACTGTCATTATCTATAATGTATCCATATGAAAAATGTATTTAATAGCATTAGTATATAGCTTAGTAGGTACTATATAGCCATAATTTGGAAGTTTAATCATTATGTTTTAGAGCCCATAAAACGTTAGCTATAAACTAATTTAAAAGTTTATAAAATTATAACTAAACAAAATATTATAGTTTTATTTATTATTTAATTATTATCACTGTGAATTAAATATTAAATAAGAATGGACCTATAATCTACATATATACTCCTAAATTAAATGAATATCGGTAGGTAATTGTATCGTTTAGGTACTTAGTTGTATAAAATACAAAATTACAGAACCTAAAATATGAAATAAAACAATTTTTTTTTAAATATATCATATTATGCTTTGTTTATTTTTTATAATAAAACAAAATAATTTCCGAGATTTGCCAAAATTTTAAATTGAAATGCATATAAAAAAATATTGGTAAGTGGATGTCGCCCTGCTGTACAGTAGGTTACAAGTGGGTCACTGTAATAGATGGTGTTAAATTTGAATTCAATGATATAATATCATTGTATAAGAAAAACGATTCTGAGGGAAAACGGTCAGTCAGCCTATGATATTACCAGGTGTATTTTGATGATATTATTGTGAATAAAACAATTTATGTATAACCTATTTATGTGGAGCCTTGTTTTAAATTTTCAATCCTAAGCTATAAAATTTGAACATTTTATACATTTTTAACTACAAAATAATTATTAAATTTTAAATTTGATAAATTTTGTCAAAATTTGAACTTTAAATGCTTATAAAAAAAAATTGTGCCTTTGTATTTTAAATATTTTGCAACTGCTATTGTAAAAATATACCAAGAGCCTGGCATTAAATTTTGACGCTTTTTTATCTAACAAATAAAATTTTATTGATATTTATAGAAAAAAAAAACTAAAAAAATTGAAAACTGACAGTGTTCGTAAGAAGCTCAAAAAGAGTCAAAATATTTTCAAAATTGTATGGTATATAGAAAATGAAAATATAAATATTCATTAAAATTTTCATGTATCTACAGTTATTTGTTTTTGAATAACAACAAAATAGCAAAATCGTTACATGAGAAATCGAGTGAATATCTAATGTTGTGAAAATATAAATTTCAAACGCTCATAAAAATGTAATTTGATTTTCTTGTAGAAATTTCTTTTTTGATAAGGGTAGACAAACTTATGGATAATCTTGTATAACATTTTCAAATCTTAGATTTAAAAAGAAAAATTTTTATGAATAATCAAATTAAAATAATTTGCTAATTTTCGTGATTTTTCCGTATTTTGTCAATATTTGAACTTTAATTGCTTATAAATAAAAACTGTGACTAAGGATTTTTATTTTTTTCATCAGCCTTTGAAACAATAGTTTAGGAGCCTTTTGTTAAAAGTCAGACGACTACATACACCTAACTGCAGTACCTAACTATATAGTGATACTGTGGGAGATTTACGTCATGTTGTGTCTAAATTTCAAGTTTTCCTGACATAATTAGTTATATTCTAATAATATAATAATACTTGTATAGTTGATACATTAATTTAATAAATTGAAAAAAATAACTTAGCAATGTTACACGCTTATAATATTCCTATGCGTAAGAAATTATTTTATTTAAATAATTTATTTCAAAAAGCCACGATTAATTCATCTGGAGTAGTTGACGTGTTCTATTTGAAGTAAAGTACACAATAAACATATAACAACAAATATTTCGTTTGACGTACAACTAGATACAACCGATAATTTCTGATAATTTGATACGGTATACTATACAATATACTCAATATATACGAGTTTAGTTTGGGTTTGTGTCATATCTCAAACAGTTAGTTGATATACAATCAATATTATAATAGTTGCGGAATGTACCTAAGTACATTTTGTTGTGTTGAAAGTAAAGTGTTTATTTTTGATACAATATCATGGCACATTGAAACATAAACGTGTAAACATTGATAGAAACAGGAAGATTCTGACCGTCGTAAAAACCGTGCAAATCAATCAAACGTGTCGTGTAGTTGCCCGAAACAGTAAAAGTGTAATTAATTAGAAGGGACGTGTAGCGTACTGATTGTTATAAAGATAATATCATTGACTGGCCGTTGACCACAACTGTTATAAATTAATAGAATATTGTGTATTCAAACATCACGTCAAAAATGTTGTGTTTTTTACTTATAGTAAATATCGAATCAAATGTTAATTTGATATTTTATCGTCATAAGTAGTGACATTTTTAAAAGTATGCTGCAGTGTGACTTTTTGTGTATCAAATTTCAAGAGGCAACAAAAATAAAATATCATTAATGTAAAAGTGCAATGTCCTTATATTTTAAACACTCGTGTGGTTATATATTAAATATCTTATACAAATTACTACATATCTACTACCATTATTCCAAACTTTATTTCACTTATAATAATTTTTTTTTTAAATTTAATTGTCTCTCTTAAAACATAAAATTCCTCTTAAAACCTATAGTCAGTATTAATCACTTAAAAAATCCTTATTCAAAATTAAATATAATTAAATTTTTACTAAAGAAAGAAAAATATTTTTTAAACTACTTTAAATTATAAATTTATTAAAACTGAAACAAAATCCTAGAAACCAAATATAACTGTAATTAGTACAGGCTTCGGTGCCTCCACCAATATGTAACATGGTCGGGGAAACGACCAGTTAAATATAAGATATCTAGGGAGAATCGTAGGATCCTATAGATATAAATACCGTAGCTAGGGGCAGATATGTAGATATCAGGATCTTAAATATATTTAAATTACTAGGATTCCTTTTCAGTTATAATTATGTTTTATTGTCTACTAAACACTTACAAATATTTATACTCACAACTATATCAACTATGTTCTATTATACTATGTAACTGTATCGTAGTCATACGGAGTCCGGTAATCGTAATGTGTTTTGAAGTCGAAGGTGCACAGCGAACTGACTTACTAATACATTATGTGTGTTGGCCATAGGCCTTACAATTATGTGTGTGTTTTAATATTAATAATATATCGGTCAGCAGTTAATCGTGCATACGGTAGAGTTCGTATTATATACACAGGTATCATGTAACATATTTATATTTATAATTGTTACACCTTTATCAAAAAATAAATGTTTACAAGGAAATCAACATACCATTTTTATGAGTGTTTGAAGTTTATATTTTTAAAAAGTTGGATATTTACTCGATTTTTCATGTAGAAATTTTGGTATTTTGTTGTAATTCAAAAATATTATCAAAAATATTTTGACTTTTTTTAAGCTGTTTACGGACCTTGTCAGTTTTCGATTTTTTCAGTTTAATTTGTTGGGTTAAAAAGCGTGAATATTCAATACAAGGCTCCTGATACATTGTTGCAATAGCAGTTCAAAAATATTAAAAATACATAGTCACAATTTTTTTTTAAGCTTAATGAATTTTGACAAAGTTTAATAATTATTTTGTAGTTGAAAATGTATACAATTTTCAACTTTTATAGCTAAGGATTGAGAATTCAAAACAAGGATCCACGTACAGAGGTTATTTATAAATTAGTTTCTTCACAATAATTTCATCAAAAATACTATTGGTAATATCATAGGCTGACTGAACATCTTCACTCAGATCTTTTAAAATAAGTAAACTATTATACCTTTTAATACCTTCAATATTTTGATATGTTGCTTCATAACTATTTTTCCTATACTCAATTGCTCTTGTTATGGCTGTTCTAAATCGAAGAATATACCTCGTTATATTTTTTCTTAGATAGCACGGGTACTCAGTTTTTTTAGTAAAACTCAGTATTTTTTGACAATGGTTTCGAATGATATGATTCCGGCACTAAATTTTTTCTACTAGTAACTTCGGATCGTATGGCATTATTTCATTCAATTTTTTTGTGACGCTACTGTCACCATCTCCTGATGATTAAACATTTAAAATATTTTATTTTACTAATTTTTAAATTATAAATATTAATTGAAATATTAAGTTTGATTTTTACCGATTAACTTATTGAATTTTAAGCCATGCATTTCAATGCTATTTGAAAACCCTTCAGCGATAGTGGACGATTCTATGCTCGTCGCACCCTCCGTACAATTTAAAAAACATGTATGTGGCTTTACAGATGTTCTTAACGTTTTAGCTCTTTCACATACAACACAGTACCGGTTTCGTATTCCAATAAACAATATTTTCTTCGAACGAAATCCAATAATCACAGCCTAAACATTTATATAATATAATTTATTTATATTAAAATATGTTGAGCGTTAAAATCACGAAAATTTGCAAATTATTTTGAGTTAGAAAATCATAAAAAGTTTTGAAAATATAATATAAAATTCGGCATTCGGGAAATTTCACAAGATTTCCTAACTAAAGCAAAAAAAAAATCTACCAGAGAGTCAAACTAAGTTTTTACTAGAATAACAACAAAATTACAAATATTAATTTATATGTTCATTATTTACCGCTCCACAAAATGCGCCGTATTTCGTTTTGTAACTCCGCTTGCACCACTGACCATCAGCAATAACTGGGTACATTGGTGTACCATTGCAATCGATATCACCAGCATCCAATGCTAAATGCTTTTCTTCTAGACCAGTCTTTTTCATAGCGTCCCAAGCAGTTTCTTTCACTTCATCGCTCAAAGTTTCAGCCATTTCTATGTATGTTGTATGTGTCATACATGGAAGATCTAAACTTGCTGAAAATTTGGCCACTTGACTGTGTCCTATTCCTATCGCATATGTACCACTGACAACTGCTTTATTGATTGGTATACATCCTAGGTCTTTTTTTTCCGATTCAATTTTAGTCAACATATTACACATTTTACACTTAAATATCCACGAGAAAAAATATCCTGAACGAACTTCTTTTAAAAATACACAATCAATAAAAGTGCAACCCAATCCTATACCATGATTACCATTTCTAATTTGGTCAAAAATGTGCAATATATTGTAACATCACAGCATTTTTTTGCCCAATTATGATAAAAACCACGAACATACCTTATTATATTGTTATGATTATCGCGCGTCAATGCAGAAATGACCGCATTATTATATAATAACTGTCCCCCGACCCCCACAACCCGCAGTGATCGGTGCCCGCAGGTCGTTGCTCACAGCCGCCGATGCCGTCAGCGCCTCCTTCAAGTCCGGCGGCACGACACCGGCGGAGCAAACGGTCAAAACAAACCAATAATTATCAAATTCCCTCGAATACACGGCACTGACCTTCTCCACCACGCTACAACAGCAATAAGCTCTGTCACCAGGCCACGGCCGATCTCCAGCAAAACCTTATTGAATGTTTATATTTTCATTGTCTATACACCATAACATTTTGAAATAATTTCGACTCTTTTTGAGCTGTTTACAGACATTTGCACTTCTCAATTTTTTTTTAGTTTTTTTTTCTATAAATATTAATGAAATTTTAATTGTTGAGTGAAAAAGCGTGAAAATTGAATGCAAGGCTCCTAATATTTTGTTACAATAGCAGTTGAAAAATATTAAAAATATATACGCACAATTTTTTTATAATCTTTTAAAGTTCGAATTTTGACAACATTTATCAAATTTAAAATTTAATAACTATTTTATATTTAAAAATTTATAAAATATTCAACTTTTATAGCCAATGATATAAAATTTAAAACAAGGTTCCACGTAAATATCTTATAATATATAAAATACTTTATTCATAATAATATCATCAAATATACTTAGTAATATCATAGGCTGACTGACCGGTTTTGCTCAGTATCGTGTTTCATTTACAATGATAATATTATATCATTGTATTCAAATTTAGAACCATCCATTAAAGTCACCCACTTGAAACCTTCTGTACAGCAGAGAAACACCCAATCGCCCACTTTTTTTTTTTAAATTTATTTGGATATTATTTTTTGTCTTAAACTTCATTTTTACACTTACACTCATTATAATAAATTTAGAATTCTGAATGCAAAAATTTTTTCTTCTTTTAAACATGTTTGATTATATATGATTAGAAGTAATATATTAATTACACACTTAAAAGTAAAGAGAAACATATTATTTTTGTTGATTAATTATTTCATAATTGTATATTCTATATATAGTGCTGAAAAATATTCCTATAGCATTATTTTGAGGGTTAAATCATTTTTTATATGAGTTTTAAATTATTGTTGAATGTGGACCAAAAGATTATGGTTTGAAATAAAGTTGAAGTCAATTTCAACCAGTGAATGAAATAATAGTGTATATTTTCAGTAATTATTAAGTTTACAAAAGTCGTATAGGTGTGTGTATGTGACTGAGTGATGTGATTATGTGAAGGTGCTCTGGACTATTTTATTTAATACTTAGATCATATTTTGTATGTTGTAAAAGGCCACGATTCACGAATATCATAATTCATAAGAGTGGTTTATGTCTATATACATTGTGAATATAATAAAGTATATAAGTATAGTACTCGAATCGAGTTTTTCGCCGAACCGATTTCCCATACGAACATTTTAAAAACGACAATGGTTCACCGGTGTCCGGCCTGGCCCTCATAACAACAATATATTATTGTCTATATAAGTTTAAGCGGGACAAAAAATGTTATTCATCAATATTCTAAGACGTGCACCGTGCAAGCCATTATATATATGTACCTACCTATATTGTTTGTAAACATAATACGTTTCCGTCACTTCTATACGACAGGACCCGAAAGGTGTGGTGCGTATTCATGGTGTGGGTTGTTAGTTGGCATGTTATGGGTGGGGGGTGGTCGGGGTCTTGAAACATGTTTCGCTTGCCTTTATACGTATATTGAACATGCTAACCTATAATAATTAAAGACATACGGATCTCGAGACACACAGACCACCAGTGACAATCACTTCCGCAGTTAGCCGCCGGAAATGCCACACCCTGTCGCTTCCACCACCGCGACAGCACTGCCAAACGTGTCTACCGAAAGGTAGATCATCATTATCCGCTGCATATCGATGGTACTCGCTGCAGCAGTTGTACCTACTCTCCAGTCTCCGGTGACGAACGGTTCAACACATCGACCGGACACTGCGCTATTATTACCACTCCATCCGTCAATGATCTACGACCACTTCAACTAAATAATACATAATAATATACCACTTTCATGCGCTACAGCTCAGACTTCACCCGGTAAGACTTGTTGTATCAATTATTTTTTTTACTTGCGCGCACCACCACGGTGTTTTTATTTTTCGTTTTTTTAATACACTATTATAATTAAACTTCAAACCGCGGTTCCACGGCGCTGATTTTCTCCAGCCCGATCCTTTTGGAATACACAATATTGTATAGTGATTTATTTATTCAAATCATCTCTTTTCTGCGCCGTGCAGTAAAATTTTGCTGAAAAACAGCGGGAAAAAGGCAGAAAAAGACATAATTAAATTTGTTTAGCTTTATTTTTATTGACTTATTATAGAAATATATTTTTAGCTTTTGTGAATTTAAAATTATAGATAATATATAATATGTATATTAAATATCTATATAATACAGATTGTTTTTATAAATTGTAATCGCCAGTTAAGAGGACGTCACACCCGCATATGTTGTCTCCGTCTTACACACGTACGACATAGCAAATTTTCGTTTGCTAGTTTCAATAGGATGCTATCCTTTTTGATATTAAAGTGAATTTACCTATTATAAAACTTTTAGGGAACAACATTATCTGTGATCTCTCGTTGGGTTTTTTATGATATTTTAATTTTTAAATTGCGAATATAAAGATTCAGTTAAAGTTGCAAATATTTACGTTCATTTATTTTAGACAACAACCAAAATCGATTTTGTCGAAATAATTGTCGATTTACATGTCGAAAAACAAAACATTTATCATTGTAAAAGAAACACATTCATCACTCCACTCAAAATCTAAAATAATCCAAATGTTTTATGTCTATAACTACATAGTTTAAAGAAGCTATTTTCGGTTATTTGTTTATGTTATAGTGGCGATCACATTTTAAATAGGTATCTATTATACATACATTTATTAATACTATAATACTATTATTTACTAGCTGGACCTGCGCACTTCGTGGACCGTAAAAAATGACAACCCTTAAAAAAAGACTTAACTCAGACACCTTGATAGGCAATGTAAGAAAATTCAATTTGATGCATATTTGTTCCTGATCGAACCATTAATCAATAGCAACCAATAATAAATAAATACTATTTCTATTAATTATTTCTCATATAACCAATAGCAACCATTTATAAACAAACATTGCCATCGTAATCCCTATTTGAGCAATTCCCCAGTCTTCTATTTATTTGTCGTAGCGTAATGCTATATAGCCTATATCCTAGATGAACTATCCGATAAAAAAATAATCTACAGATTTATATATTAGTATAGATATAAGTATAGATTATGTATTTTAAATTATAAACTTTATTAAACCCTATTAATATAATGACAGGAATTATATTTATTTTTTTAAGTGTGTAATCAATATAAATTATTTTTAATCATCTATAACCGAACACGTTTAAAAGTAGAAACAATATTTTTCATAATTCCATTGAAATATTTCAAGAAGAGTGTAATTTTCAATTTTGGAATATGTCAAGTGAAATATTTCAAATTCAGAACCCTAAATATAGATAATTATAATGAAAGACGTGTCGGAATTCTGAAATCGCTCTTCATATTGATAAAATCACGAAACCATATTTCACTCGTCTTCGGGTAATTTAAACCTCGTGCATATTAGTCACTTCATAATATGTCTAAACATGAAATAGCATTTATTTAGGTACCTATTTAATAACGTAAAATCGGTTCAATATAGGACTGCAATAACTTTCAAAGATGTTTTTTCGTTCTCGAATTTAAATTGTTAAGAAAAATAAACATTATATATGCGGTGTACCTATAGTTAAAGAGTTTTACACACTTTCTTTTGAATTGTTTTGCAGTCTTGAACTGCATGGACGATATTAATCTACCCATACATAATATAATCTATACATGACCACTGACCGTGGATTTCACTATTCTAATGCGTATCATATATTATGAGGTTTATACCTGTATGATAACGAGTGACGCTATTGTATTTTCCGTCGTCCGACGTCCAACTCTAGGGGACACATTTTTTTGGTTTGTTAATAACGTCAACTTTCTTTTTACAGCAGCTGGTTATACACAACGACCACGCGCAGTCATCTTTGGACTTTGGACGACGATAGCGATGAGCATGCCAATGGAATCGAACGAACCCGAGACGGAGGTGGTACCGTTGGACTTAACCATGAAGAAGGAGGATAACTACGCCGTCTCAGAGGCGGCGGAACGCGATGGTCCAGGGAAATTGACGGAGGACGCGCCACTGCCGCAATCGAGTGCTCAGAGAGGCGTTAATTCGACGCCATTGAACTTGAGCGACAGAACAGCATTTCCGTTGCAACCACCACCGACGTCTGCGAACGTTACTCAACGTGTCACAGTGGTGCAAGACGAATCGTTGCCGCCACAATGCAAGAACTACTTGACGCTGGCCTCACCGTTGCCCATAATGGCGACAGACTACTTGGCACCACTGCATGGGACGTATGCCGACCCCGCCACACACCGGCACATGATCTTGTCGTCCACAGCCATTCCCGAGTACAACCCGTTCCCGCCTGTTCTTCCAACGTCCACGGCTACTCAGTTTCACCAACACAACCAGACCCAAAACCAGCTAACACATCTGCACATGCAACAGCAGCATCTGCTCAATCTGCAGCATCATCACCATCTTCAGCAGAATCTCCATATGCAGCAAAAGCTCCAACTACAGGCTTTGTACGGTGGTGTCCCCCTGGACCATGCATCGATGTTGTCCTGTAGCCCAGTGTACACGGCTACGTCATCGCCGTCCTCGACTGAATCCAACCACTTCCCTAGACCAACCACTGACGACCATTACCACTTCCATCGTCAGCAGCAGCAACTGCAGCGAGACCTAGACCGAGAGAACCGCCAACACTTCCGCCACCGGTACGTGGAGAGCTCGGGGCCTCTGATGAACGTCGAGCAAACGAGGCAGTCCAACAACAACATCAACAACAGCAGCAGCAGCAGTAGCAGCAACAACAACCACGACGACCACGGGTTGACGCCCGGGCAGCATCAGTACGACCAGACGTACGTCATGGAGTTGCAGAGGAACAACGAGGCGGCTAGACGGTCGCAGGACGCCAAGTGGCAGAAATACGTCGAGAACCAGATCATCGTCATGTACCTGACTAAGAAGGTGAAAAAGATGGAGGACATAAAGAGACGGTTGCTAATGGCCAACAGTAATATACTTTCCGAGTAAGTAAAGGTACTGATGATATCTGTATCTACTATATTATCGTTTATTAGTATAAGTTAGGTACTATTTGTATGCTTTCGAAGCAACTTTCGTGTTTTTCCATATCGATTTTAAAACCAATTACTTTGTAACGGTTTAACTTAAATTTTTTTCAAAATATGTATGAGGATTATAATTTAAATACATTCGTAGAATTTTTCAACATCAATGAAACAAGGTCAATATAATATAATATATCACTACGTAACTAACAAGAAAAACTCTACTGTTCTCATGTAGTTAAACTTTACTTATTACAACATTAAAAATAACACATTATTATATTGTACTTTTAAGTATTAACATTACTTCATTAATGGATGTAAAATTATTTATATTTATAAATTGTAGCTGAAATCTTTATAAATATATATAAAATAATCAATAAATCAAAATTTTTTATTAACCACTCATTTATAGATCGACGGAGGTCGTGAATGAAAATATTATGAACTATTATAATGGCGTGACAAATAAAAGTTTTTTCTATCTCAAAAAAGAGGTTTACGGCTGATCTTATTTTTCGACTTAAAACGTTTCGTATATAGCTCCACGGACGTTAAGATCTTTGACACGCGACGGCCACTAATGATATGTATAAAATCTTACGAATGTAATCATAGATTTGTATGTGTTTTTTTGAACGTTATGGCGTGTTACCTGTAATGTACCGTCTTTTTACTATGATAATTTACACTTACTCTAAACTTAAACCACTGGTTCGGTATTTAAAATTGTTCAAAAAAAATTGAAAACCTTTATTTTATTCATAAACACCGAAGGCTATTGAAATGAAACAAAGTTGTGTAAAAAAAAAAATTGTATTTTAATGTATAATAATATTGTCATTTATGTCATCTGATTAATAACAGCCGGGTCAAAACATCAGTCTCGGTCGCAATATCTTACTATGGGGCCAATTAGTGTTGGATACACGTATAATGGTAAATTTTCTAACCTATAATATATCTTATATTATATTTTTATATTATTGTCATACCATAATAATATATTAAACGGGAGATTATGTCTGACATTTTGTCATACTATTTGGAATTTTATTCTTTTTTTTGTGTCATTTAGATTCGAAAATGACTGTCACGTGTTTATAATTGATTGTTTTAATTATTGATATAATATATGTAATTTATGACATATTGTTATAATATAATATAATGCTATAAAGTCGTTAACGTACTAAGTTTTCGTTCAATTGTGTACCAAGGTTTCTAAGATACCATTGAGTGGTGTAATTACAACCTACCAAATGTTAACCATCACTTAAATCAATTCAATACACTTCATATAGACAGTCTGAAAGACGTTTTCTATAGAGTCAGTACTTAAATAGTACACATCATTACCATCGTTTCGTACAGTTTTTTTTTTAATTCAGTAGCGGACTGGCCCGTTGTGTTACTATTCTTTAGCACATTGGTACTAATTATTATACTATAAGAATTCCTTTTTTGATGGGAGGAAGGGGGTAACATTCAGTGGAAACTAGCTCCGCTCAGAATCTAAAATTTAGGTATAAAATATATAAAATTGATATTATAATAAAATCATATTTTATAATAATTATTTTCTTTTTGATTTTGCCGTTGTATTCAACACGTCTTTTGGTGAAATTGATTTTTTCCACTGAATGGACAAAAAAGTCAGCCCTGTGAACGGCAATTACCAATTTGGTTAATAAAAGAAAATCGTAATTATTGTATTGAAAATGTATCTTAACTAAGGTAGGTACCTACTAATTAATACTGTGCATTTTGTCATCAACGTGGTTACTATGGGTTTTAGTTTATACGTGGGTGGCTGCTGTACATGTTGATTCCCGGGTCATTAAGAAGTACGTACTATGATACGGCCATTTAACGTCATTAACTCATTTTGTCAATGAATGATAACAATTCATTTTTGTAATTTTTTTATAGATTACATTTGTATGTTGTCATACATTTTGACAATAATTAAAATAATGTATCATCGTGATATGTGTTGTTCATAAATAAAGAACCACAACTAAACAACTAAAAAAGTAGGTAAGTGGATGTCACTCTGCTGTAAATTAGGTGACAAGTGGTTTCATTAAATTTGAATTCAATGATATAATAATATCATTGCATAAGTAAAACGATTACGTGGTACCTTGTTATACATTTTAAATTCACGTATCTACAGTTATTCGTTTTTAAACAATAATAAAATAACAAAACCGCTTCATGAGAAATCAAGTGAATATCCAATATTGTAAAAATATGAATTTCAAACGCTCATAAAAATTTAATTTGATTTTCTTGTAGAAATTTATTTTATGATAAAGGTTGACAAACTTATGAGAAGTCTTGTAAAACATTTTCAAATCTTAGATTTATAAGAATATTTTTTATGAATTCTCAACATAAAATAATTTGAAAATGTTCGTTATTTTTCAGTATTTTGTCAAGATTTGAACTTTAAATGCTTAATAAAAACTGTGACTAAGGATTTTTAATATTTTTCAAATTTCATTGTAACAATATAGTAGGCTTGTATTAAAATTTCAAGCTTTTTTACCCTACAAATGAAGTTTTATTTACATCCATAGAAAAAAATACTAATAAAATTCGAAAATGAAAATGTTCCTTAACAGTTCAAAACAAATCAAAGTATTTTTAAAATTGTATAGTCTATAGAAAATGCAAATATAAACAACCAGTGAAAATGTCGTGTATATACGTTCGTTTGTTTTAGAGTTACACTAAAAACCAAAATCGATTTTATCAAAATTCCCGTTTTTTCTTAATTTTTCTTTAGTTTTTCACGGCACATAGTTATTTATTATATATTATGAATTAACTGGCTGAGCCCTTTGAACACAAATATAATTCTACATAATAATATAATATAGTAGTCATAGAGTCATACAGATAACTCACTATTAAATCAATTAATTAATAAAATCCATGAGGTGTCCACAATAATATTCTTACCTTTAAGTTTTAGTATTAATTTTAATATTAATCTTTTTATAACTTGAATTACAATATGTATTTATAATGTATACTAGGTCTGTAGAATTGTCCAGTAATTAAATAGATAGCTTTGAAAAAGCATAAAAAAAACTAAGAAACTATACAAAATTCTCTGTATCAAACAATCATTGTTTTAAATCATGATAATGAATTATTTCATAAGTTTAATTAGTTCAGGTTTTAAACTTTTACCAAATAAGTAGGAACATTACATTTTGTCTGATCAAAATATCTGTTACCTATTAATGTTTATGGTTATACCAAAAATTATCTGCAATCAATAATGTTACTTATAAGTGTATACTGTATAACCATGATAAAATAATGTAAAATAATAATAATAATAACAAAATAATTATTTTAACATGTGTATAACGATATAACAATAAATTAATTGCATTTTTTTATCGCATTACGTAGAATTTTTAGGGTATAAAATCATTTTTTAAAAATTGTATGGCCATTATTTTACCAACACTAATATAATAACATGGTGTACCTATATTATAACTACATGGTGTTTTTATAGTTACCTATTCATTATAATATTATAATAGTGATTTCAAAAAACAATTTATCTGGTAATTAAGTAATGGTTGAATTACAAGTTCACATTTTTAACCAGGGTCCAGGAGGTTGCAAGTGACCCATCCTGCCCCCTTCCAAAGGGCACACATGTCTACCTATCTTTTTCATGGTTTTAATTAGGATTTTCTACATAAAATGCTTAGTACCAGCCTCTTAATAGGTTTTTTTTATTCCAGTAGAGCATTTTTCCCGTGTTATATTTCCCTATGAGATACTTTGCAGTTAAATATTTTCTTGTGTAATAATTTCCCGGGCTTTAAGTTCAAACGACCACCTAACGTGCAGACCAACCTATCAAACGTTATAGCGATACAGGCGTTAAATCGTCCTGGGACTGGCTGGGAGAATTCAGATTCGACGACATAACCACGGTCTAGGCTTAACGTCCGACTAAGAGTGTTCCTGCCCGATAGGGAATTATGTGTTGTGTATACTGCAATACCGAAGGCATGGTCTGTTTTACACTAACTCAATGCCACAATTCTTATAAAAGTCGTTACTGTCTGACAGAAATGTGAAATCGGCAGGATGGGGCTGCATGGACCCGTACATTGTTGAAAAATTTGAAATTCATTTTTATAAGTTGTAATGTATAGGTACGGCTTATTATTAATTAATAAGTAATATACCGTATAAAGAAAGTTTTAAACGTTTGCGATTGCTTTTCGCTTAGATATAAATATTGACCACATATTATGGTAATAATTAGTTATTCGAGTACCTGGATATGTGGCGTAAGTGTTCGTTACTATAATATTCTATAATAAAACGGTGTGGCATACCACATAGATATATTATACCTGATTCGGTACAAAGCACTTTCAGAGCGTACGATAAACGACGATTAATGTCTACTTAAAGACACAAATTACATATTGCCATGTAAAGGTATACCTGGTTCCCAGTGACGGCTCCAAGGGGGGGGGGGCTTGGAGCCCTTTTCGTATTTCGTTCTGAATTTTATTTGTTTTTGAACAACTAATATATTATTTTTTAAAATATTGTAATATATGATATTTAGACTTAAACAAAAACACGGGATAGTTAATAAACGATGGACCATATGAAATGTGGGGTGACCCGATATACATATACATATACACGCATTAGGCATATATTTACGCTCCCTCGTACACACACACGACGCAAAACATAAATAATATTCAACACCTCTCCGACCAGACGTTTAGTAAAAACAAAACAATCAATTATCAACGGCGCCAGACGACACCGCATTTTAAATTATATACTTCAAGATCCCGTCGACAATTTTCCGATCAAGACGTTGGGACATAATAACACGATAGATTACCAGTGGCACCTTTGTCATAACGCTGAAGACAAAATCATAAACACATCAATATGTAAAAGCAGATATCGATGCATATCACCAGAAGAAGGGATTACACCAAAATCACATTATATAAGGACCCCAAGGGATCAGCCAGCAGTTTTTTCCACAAGACAACCCGATGCACAATGTCCACGCCAGTCAGCGTCACGATAAACCTTCTTCACTGCTCAACGGAGTATCTACCACCATCGATTCAGACGTATATGTATATTGAATCACTTCAACATTCAACCATCTTATTAATTATCCCATATTACTCAACAAATTCACCCTTGCGTTCATTAAATCTATTTACCTATCCACCCTCTTACAATACAAAACTCTGTGACTATCGTCGTATAATAACGTAATTATAATTTTAGATATATACCACCACAATAATTTAATCATCACTAGATCACAATCATAATTATTTATTTAGAATATAAACATAATTTTAAGTGCTCATCAACTTAAATTACATTCGATTAGCCGTTGACTGTGTACGACTTCTACGAATGTAGGGATCTTAAGAGCATACAATAATAGTCACAGTCACAATAGTTGGAATACGGAATTAACATTCCTATTATACAAATATCATACAAGGCTTTAGAAAACTACTCTATATTCTATAAAACCCTGCTAATCAAATTACATATATTGTCGCCGTGATACCGACCGTCGAACACTACCCCGAAGGATCACAAACCAGGTGCAGAGTACCATTGCAACAGCCACCACATATGGTTAGTGGTCAAGTACATACATATATATTTATAATATACACATACACAATGCAAAATAACATTAGGTAAATATAATACAGTAGTGGGATGACCTCACGTATACACTCTTAAACGGGATACAAATTCATAACTGTTCAACATACACACACAGTCCCTCTTAGATTAACACCTGTGTACTCGTATAAGCCCGTATCGATTCGTCGGCGTATACTATGTCGTAAAGCGGGTCATTAAACCGTCATTCCTCCGAAGGACACAAGTAACCGGTTCCACCTACTGCGTCCCTTCGCCCATTGAAGTGACTCGTATTACCAGCATATTCGTCGTATTTTACGTGTAATTTCATAACGCTGGATTTAAATACACACCTATTTCATTAAAACAAACTAGCACCTTACCATCCTGCGTAATTTCTTCACACTACAATATTTGTAATATTAATTTTTAGCTATAGATTCGGTGAGTTATAAAGTATAATGAGTTTTCCATGAAAGCAATGGCCTTAATCAACTTTGCCAACAACAAAATCTAATTTGTCGTTATTATCATCTGACGTTACTAACGTTATTGTCTTGCGTAGTTACATGATATACGTCAGTTGTCTTTATTGTATATCTATTTGTCATTTGTTAATTATTTTTAATAATTTAAAACGTCAAAAAAATAATTAAGTGGATTGATGAAGAGAAAATTAAAGAATAAACGGGAGCAAGAAACAAAAAAATGCACGGCACTTAAGATAAATTTACGTTTAGAAAGAGTTTGTCTACTTGCGCACAATTGAAATGTTTGTGAAAGCTGATTAGCTGAAATCAAATTTGACTTAAAACATTAAACTTAAAAACATTTAGTTTAATATAAAATTGTAATAATCAAAAAACTTATAAATGGATATCGCTCTACTGTATAGTAGGTTACAAACGAGTCAATTAGACTGTATTCAATTTGAGTTCAATGATATCATATCATTGTATACGAAAAACAATTCTAAGTGGAGATGATTTGTCAGTCTGGATATTAAATATCGTATTTATTTATTATATATTTAAAAACATTCTCTTTTAATTTGTAAGCTTAGTTCAATAAATATTAAACTATAATTAGATGTATTGTATTTTTTAATTCCAATATTTTTCAAAAGCACCGTGAAAAACAAATGAAAATTAACGAAAAACGGGAATTTTTTTACGCAAAACAAAAATGTTTATAAGCAAATCAGATTAAATTTTTAAGAGCGTTTGAAGTTCATATTTTTAAAATATTGGATATTTATTCAATTTCTCATGTAGCGATTTTATTTTTTTGTTGTAATTCAAAAACTAATATCTGTAGATACTAAATACTGTAGGTCTAAATCGGTGTTTTACATTAAACGCCATTGAAGTCCAGTCTATTGTGATCTGATTTCCAATGTTAATGGTTTTTTTTAGTTAGACTAGGTAATAAACACATTGGCCTGGTTCAGATTGGTCCAAAATTTAAAAATATTAAATCTGTCTTTTTTTTGTGTACGTTTTAGAATCACGGTCTGGCCCAGTCCGGTCTGGTTTTATCTAATCAATGTTTTTGATAATAAAACGAGCTTGTATATTTTTAAATTATTTAATTACAATTTAATACAAAAATTAAAATAAACGAAATAGGGAAATCCCAGCCTTGTATCCAGTATTACTATTAGTTCTATATACAATACGAGTATACGATTACAAAATACAAATGCAATATCCAATAACTAATATATATTGATATAATTCTTAAATTATCAGTAAATACTGATAAATAATAATACCCAGACCGATGCCCCTACGCCCCGACGGCCGACGGCGACCGAAATTAATATTAGACGGTATGTTATATCGAACACGATCGAATTACTATATGAACTTTTCAGTTTTTCGGATCAACGTTATTTTATTTTAACTAAGTTAAATTTAAAACAAGAAGTGACTTATAGGTACTATTAATTTAAAAAAAATGAATTTTTTTTATTATTATTATTATTATGTAGGTTCCTATTAAACATGTTTTGGTCACATTTTCTACTATTGAATAAAAATAAATCAGTATCAGACACTATAGTACTCAATAACAATAACTGTATAATATTTTATTTTATTTTATAACATATTAATTGATTTTTTTAGAATCAACTATGGAGTCTATTGCCAGTTGACTACTATTGCTCTAGACAGGATCTACTGGGTTGGCATAATAACTTAATTATAATGTGCATATAACATAATATGTTAATCATATACAATAATAATATACTATGTTAATAAATATTAACACAAGAGTAAGAAGTTGTGCATAAAATATATTTAAAATAGTTAAGTATGTGGTATAACATTGGGAAGTAACTTTAAGTAATTATGTTCTAATTACTAAACTGTAGTTTTCTAAGTCATGCTCATTTTGTTCAGTTTTAATTTTATTTTATGCCCTTAATAATTAAGTCCGGTCCGGTCCAGTCCTGCCTAATACCTTTATAGAATGGTCTGGTCTGGTCTTAAATTAAAAAATTGTTTGTTGTCCAGTCTCCGGTCTTCTATCGAGAATTTTTTTTTTCATCGGTCAGGTTCGTTCTTTTTTAAAAAATTTTAAAAATATCGGTTAAGTCTGGTCCAGCTGTATAGCCTTACATATTGGTTCGGTCTAGTCTCGGTCTTAAATATTCTCCATAGGTCCGGCCTGGTTCATGAAGTTGCGGACCATGCAGAGCTCTACGCTCTACACTATACTTACGACCTACCCACCAATATTAAATATTTAATTACGGTGTTGTGCTGTCGTGTATAGAAAATACTATGAATACCTGTAACAAAACCAACCATTTTGTTTATGGAAACTATCAAAAAGATAAGGTTTGTTTAGCATTTGTATTTATTAATTAAAAATTATTTATCAAATTGATTTATAGAATAAAATATGCATTCCTATACGCGTATATCAGTTTATTATATTATGCCTATATCTACAGTAGCGAGGCAGTAATCGGCGACATCGATAATTAATATTGAGGACTGAGGTAATTACGAACCTCGAGACGTGTCTCATAGCGTACATAGTAAACACAACTTATATTAGCAATCCCCCTGTACCCGCGCGTCAATATTTGCGAGACGTTGCGCCGCAATAAGATATAATACCATAATTATTGGAATGACTATTGTATTGCCAGCTCGTACGCATGGCCGTATCGTGCCCTTCTAATCTATTTTGAGTATTCTATAACTGTACAACACTAGGTACAACAAAACACAAATACTGAAGCATCCATAATATAATTTATAATATTTTTTAAATATTTTTTAAAACAAAATAATAATTATTTATTTGTCCCGTGTTCTAATTTCTAAGTGGGGAGACGTTGTCTCTTTGTCTCCTCTGACGCTTCGCCACTGTATATAAAAGTATACAAACTATAATCAATTATTATTAAATTATAAATTATACAGGTGATACTCTCCTTATGCATAGCATAAAATATTAAATTAAATATACATAAATTAAATAATAAATAATATTGAAAACGTCGAACAAAATATTATAATATAATTTCTTTCAAAAATGTATTTATAAATAAAAAGTTATAACCAGAAAAAACCGAAAAAAATTAAACTTAAAAAATTAGGTTCGGGTTTTGATCAGGTTATTTAAATATTTGAAAATATGGTTTTGGTTTAGGTTCCGGTTTACAATTAACACAAGGTTCCCGGTTCTATAACCGGTTATTTTCGGTCCGGTTACAGTCCCTGATAGAGATTACAAAGTTATAATTTGTAATCATATAGATCATCATTAATAATATAACAAAAGTATTCTATCCTTTGGTAATGTTGATATTTATACATTATAATAGGCATGTAAGTATGTATATATGTAATTCATTATTTATATAATTTTAAACTTAATAGTTAATAGTATAATAATAAAAACAAGTTGATAGGTACTCTTCTTCGGTATTACAGTATACAATTGAAAATAATTATGTAAAATTTATCTATTTATGATTTGTTTTTATGATGCTACCTAAATTGATGGATGCCCTTGAGCACTTGTCCTCTTTGTCCCCCCCCCCCCCTTAGGACGACTATGATTATATTGTAAATAAAAAATGTGATATATATTCAACTTGTGTACCTAAATTAAATATAATGTTTACAATTTTCACATATGTTATATACCAAGACCCACTGTGGTTACGGTAATCATATTTGTTATTAGATATAAGTTATAAGTTTATAACTATAGTATGGTACGATGGGGATTGTCCAGCGCACCGATAAGATATGATATTAGACGTACGCGCCAAGCGCGCACAGTCGTATAATGTATGTATACTAGGTCTGTAGAATTTTCCAGTAGTTAAATAGATAGCTTTCAAAAAGCATAAAAAAACCAAAAAACTATACAAAGTTCTCTTTCTTAAACAATCATTGATTTCAAATTATGATAACGATTTATTAATTAGTGTAACCATGGTTCAGGTTTTAAACTTTTACCAAATAAGTAGGAACATTAAATTTCGTCTGATCAAAATATCTGTTACCTATTAATGTTTATGGTTTTATGCATTACTATTTTTTAATTTATTTAATTATTTAATTCAAAATGTTTTATTTCAAGATTTTGATAAATAAATAAATTTGTATTTAATTTTAAATTTATATTAATTAGAATTTGTAAATTTCTCTTATTAAAATGTATCCAACAAAGTTCAACAAAAAACAACCAATTATTCAAGATCAAAAATAGTTTTTTTAGAAAAATGAAATATAGTCCGGAAATACCTAAAAAGATAATAATTAATAACATAATTTTTATGAATTTATATGGGTGTTCGATGTTACCCAAATTGTTCAGCCAATTCCGGACAATCTTGAATTTTATATAAATGTTCTTACACGACAAACATCATTTTTAGGAGCTTATAATTATTTTATATAATTTGTAAATTCATTATTTTCAGAAATATTAAAAAAAAAATAGCAAATTTTGTCCGGAGTTACACCATTTTACAGTATTATTCAAAGCTGTGTGACATTAAATATTTTTAATACATTATATATTATAATGATACTGTTAAAATTATTTAAAATTAAATTTGACTATTGTACTACTAACTAGTATGAAAAACAAAATATATACTTTATTTTATTAATAAATTAATGTCAACTGTAAAAATTAAATGTTTCATTAATATTTGATTTAATATGCTTACAACTACGAGTTGTTTCCTGGATCATCAAATAGGTATGTACGTGATGATTCCCTATTCATTATATATTATTTTCGATATTTAGTCAAATATTCAGCCTATGGGCCTAACCCGAGAAACACCACGTGTATGTTGGCTGACAAGTTTCTCATAAATGTTGTTATTTTTAGTTTTTTCATATTTTAAAAATCATTACATTTTTTGTTCAAAAATTATTAGTAAAAAAATTTAGTTATTTGGTAAGGAATTATTATCAAAAAAATATTTATTTGGTAAAATTGAATAACACAATGATTTAAAAATGAGGATCTGGTAATGAGATTTCCAGTATACCATGACATAAAATGACCCTGGGAATCAACTCGTACATACCTCTTGATGAACCGGGAATCAACTAATACATACAGTTGGAAATCAACTCACCTACTGCGACGAGGGTCTATATATGTATATATACCCTGTTCTCAGCTATATGGTATACGAGTACCTATACATATATTTATGTGTGTGCTAACCATAAAAGAAACATCATTGTAAAAACACTAGCTTTTTTGTTCCACTCATATTCTAAAAAAATGTTGTCCATGACATTTGTGGTGTGGGGGGGGGGGGGGTCCAGACCCCATGGATCCTCCTCTGGCTATGTCCCTGATTTCCAACTTCATTAACTAAATTAATTTAAGTTATTCCTTCTATTTAATATCAAGTACATATATATAAAAAGAAATATTTTTCTATTTTAAATTATTGTAGTCACGACCTTGGCTAATATAATAATATATAAGTAGGTATAATTAAAAACTACCGGTCAGTAAATATAACTATGCAAAACCATATAGATAATCGAGTGACAGCCCGGGCGAAGATCGGGTATTACCAGCTGGTTATAAATAAAAAAAAGGTGGGTAAGTGGATGTCGCTCTGCTGTACAGTAGGTGACAAGTGGATCACTGTAATGGATGGTGTTAAATTTGAATTCAATGATATAATATCATTGTATAAGAAAAACGATTCTGAGCGAAAACGGTCAGTCAGCCTATGATATTACCAAGTATATTTGATGATATTATTATGATAACTTATGAAGAATCTTGTATTACATTTTCAAATCTTAGATTTAAAAAAAAAATTGTTATGAATTTCTAACTCAAAATAGTTTGCAAATTTCCGTCATTTTTACGTATTTTGTCAATGTTTGAATGCTTATAAAAAAAAATAGTAGGTACCTATGTATTTTTAATATTTTTCAACCGATATTGTAATTATTAGGGCTAGGATTTTGTAGCATTTGCATTTTCTTTCATAGTACTCCAAGACATAGCTAATCAAAAACAAAATTCGATTCATACATCACAGAGTTCAAATATACAATTTTGATTTTGCTTTTTTTGCATTTTCTTATAATATTCGTAAATAAATGCTTTTTTGGTACTTTTGTGTCAGCTTATTAGCTTTTTAGTTAGTTTTTGTTAATTATATGCATATTCGACATTTTTAGAACATTTACGTACATATTTATTAATTTATTTTAATTTAATTACTATTTATATTTCGTGATTTCGTAGTGAAATATTATCGCCTTATCGGAAAATATTTCCGAAAATAGATTCTTAGATTTTGTCAAAGTGAATACTGATTGGGGAGTAGTGGTTATATTTATATTTATACGTTGACTGTCTGGACTTCGGACGCAATGAGAACGATATTAATTGACTTGTTTACTATGTCTAAATTTACAATAATATTATTAAGCGTTTAATAATTATAGGAATTTCTAAGGGGGTTTATATTTGCGTGTAAGTGTATAGAGTATTGTCGCGAGCCACGTTATTAGTAGTAGTTAATACGTTATGCCGACGAGTCGTTAATCGTATTTAACAATTTTTCTTGTAATCGCGTGTGGTGTTATAGTTTGTGTTTGAATTTATTTAAAATATTTTTAAAACTTATAATGCCCAAACCTAAACAAACATTGGCTTGTCGTTTACGTGCATATGTGCGTGAATTCGGCGACAACATTTTTACTACTGATGGGACAGTACTTTATTGCAAAATCTGTGATATAAAGTTTCAGGTGAAAAAAAATTTTATGTTTCTCAATATGTTGCTCGTGATAAACATATAATGGGTATAGAAAAAAAAAATCAACAAAAAATATCTACAACTCAAACTCTATTAAACGGCCCATCGACAGCATCAACATTCAACTACGATCTTTGCAAGGCTCTATTATGTTCAAATATACCTACCACTTTATAAGCTATCTCAACCGTCGTTTCGAAAATTTCTTAAGAAGTATACAAATAAAATCATACCAGATCAATCAACATTGCGTAAGAAATATGTTACAGAATGATACGAAGAAACAATTAATAACATAAGAGCATATGCATCTGAAAAGAAAATATGGGTATCGATTGACGAAACGACAGATGTAGCTGGTCGTTATGTGGCGAACGTAATAATAGGCACCTTAGAAATTGATAGCCCAGGTAAAATATTTCTTTTAAATTCAGAAGTTTTAGATAAAGCTAACTACGCTACAATAAGTCGATTATTTGATAAGTCGCTTTTAATTTTATGGCCCGAAGGGATTAGGCATGAAAATATTTTGTTATTTTTATCGGATGCTGCGCCGTATATGGTAAAAGCTGGTAAAACTCTTAAAATATTTAATCCAAAAATGGAACACATTACTTGTGTGGCTCACGCATTGCATCGAGTATGCGAGGAAATTAAACTACAGTTTCCAAAAGTTGATAAGCTGATTTCAAATATGAAAAAAAATTTTTTTAAAAGCTCCTTCTCGAGTACAAATTTTTCGAAATATTGCACCAAATATTCCTTTACCTCCAGAGCCCATACTCACAAGGTGGGGTACATGGATCAACGCGGCGATTTATTATTGTGAACATTTTTATTTAATTAAACGTGTCATTATAGAATTGGATGAAGATGATGCTATTTCAATCAAAAAAGTTCAAGATTTGATTAAAGATTCTAATCTGGAATGTAATTTAACTTATACAAAATCAAATTTCAGTGCATTAACTAGTGCTATTTTGCGTCTTGAAAAAACAGGCCGTCTTCTGTCCGAGTCAATTCAAATTGTATTGGATGTGCAAAATGCAATTGATAAAGCGCAAAATAAAATTGGTAAGGCCGTACAACTAAAAATGAAGACAGTTTTAGAAAAAAATACTAGATTTAAGTCAATATGTATAGTCTCAAAAATTTTGAACGGTGAAGAAGTGTCAAAATTGGAACTGCCAGAAGATTTAAATCTCGATGATATGGCATATTTGAAATTTTCTCCGATAACATCTGTAGACGTAGAGAGGTCATTTTCTTCATACAAAACTTTACTCACTGATAATCGCAGATCATTTATATTTGAAAATTTGAAAGAGTCTCTAATAGTACAATGTAACAATAGAGATGCAATTGAATAGTATGTATCTATTAACATTAAATAATATTTAAAATTTCTAGTTTTTGTAATTAAAATAATTTTTTAATTAATTTTTGTTTTAGAATGATGGTGTGAATACAGAACTTTTTTCAAAATATTACAAAATATCAAAGAAAATTATAATATCTTATTGTCTTATTGAATATTTATATAATAAACAGGTACCTACAGTTTAATAAAACATTTTTAATTTTTTTTTTCTCAATATTTATTAAACTGTATTTAGTTCTAAGAATTAATTTGTTTGAACATATAAAAATATGTTTAATAAATAATTTTTTGACATTAAAATGTTTTTCAGCTAAACTTTTACATTTTCAAGTCTTTTTTAGTTGAATTTTCCTGGTTATAATGCTCTTTTTTGTAGCATTATTGGCAATTTTTTAATGCCTTTATTGTAGGTTTTTAGTGCATCATTTTCTTAGCCCTAGTAATTATATATCAGGAGCCTTGCATTCAATTTTCAAGCTAAAAAGATTTCAGCTACAATTTATAAATATAAATACGTGTTACTTTTAATGTTGTAATAAGTAAAGTTTAACTATATGAGAACAGTAGTTGTGAAGAAGACAGTAGAACATGAGTTGTTCTTGTTAGTTACGTAGTGATTTATTATATTATATTGACCTTTGTTTCATTGGTATTGAAAAATTCTACGAATATATTTAATTTATAATTCTTATATATATTTTGAAAACAATTTAAGGTAAACGGTTACAAAATAATTGGTTTTAAAATTGATACGGAAAAACACGAAAGTCGCTTCGAAAGCATACAAATAGTACCTAACTTATACTAATAAACGATATTATTTTCTAAGTATGTACCTACAAAAATCATCTGTACCTACACCTCTGCCTACTCTTAAAGTATATTACTGTTGGCTATTAGCAGCTGTCTATTCATGTCCTCCACCTCTTTCACCTTTCCTGTCATTATATTAATAGTTAAAACTTTTTTTGTATGAGTTTTAAAATATTTTTGTTTGTAGAACGTCAGCGATCCAAAAGAAAATGGTTTGAAATAAAGTTGAAGTAAATTCCAACAGTGAATGAAATAATAGTGTATTTCAGTAATTATGTTAAGTGTACAAAAGTCGTATATATGTGTGTACCTATGTGGTTGAGTGTTGTGAAGATGCTCTGGATTCTTTATTTAATAGGTACTTACCTACTTAGTTCATATTTTGTATAATACAAAAAGTCACGACTATTAAGAGTGGTGAATGTCTATACACTGTGAATATAATATACTATTTTATATAATTATAATATAGTATATAAGATAATATGCATTCGCAGAGCCATGGCTCTCCACAATACGTTATTATGTAAAGTTTTATGAATTTTTATGAGTTAGTAACTTAAAAGTTGAAAGAAAATGTTTAAATTTGTTAAATTATAGATTTTTTAAACAACTTATAAATTATATTATGTAACTATGTTACATATCTAATATTTTCTTTGTTTCATACAATAAACCATCTTTAAAAATTTTCACTTTGTTGACTTTATTAAGTTGATGACTATTAACTTTAAGATATAATAAACATTTTATTTTTATTTTTCATTGAAATGAAATATTTTAAGGATTGAAAATTTAAAACAAAGCTCCACGTAAATAGGTTATATATAAATTACTTTATTCACAAGTTAATCGTTTTTCTTATACAATGATATTATATCATTGAATTCAAATTTAACACCATCCATTACAGTGACTCACTTGTAACCTGCTGTACAGCAGAGCGACATTCACTTACCTACCTTTTTTCGTAATGATTTACACTTGTTGTACTAGTAAATACATTAATGTATTATTATAACATAATAATATAAGTATTTGACAATATTTTGAAAAAATTGTGCTTTTTTTTTTTTATTTATGTCTGATCTTGTAATCATGAACTTATATAGTTATATTTGATATTATACTTGAATAACTATAAATTGTATACATTATTTATTTTTAAACAATGTATCTATATTTTTATTTTACTTATCTATAATTCTGTAAGTAACTTAAGAACTTACATTATATATTTTGTTTAAATAACAATAACTTGTTTATAAATTGTATTAGGTAATCATTTACTTTCAAACAATAAAAAGATTTCACCTAGTAAAATGATTAAGTGTTATTTATATTAATTGTATATTTTTTAATATTATTTTCAAAAAAGTAATTTAGATGAATGGATTTATTTCTATTGGTACAAAAACTATGAAAAGAAATCATATTTTTATAAAAAAAAAATAATTGGTTTTAAAACCAAGATTTTTTTAAATAAGTAAAAATAGCATAAAAAAAATGCTTACAGTTCATTATTTGTTTATACATAGAACAAATTAATTTAATACTAATAATCTTTAAAATTAAGAAATTATAATATAAAATCAATGGATGAGGTTCCTTATTATTATTTTGTTGAAAAATTAATTTCAAGAAAGTTGTCTTTAAATTAAATACCGAATGACTTTTTATCTTTAAATTAATGCACATAATTTTCCACTAGTTTAATCCCAGAGTAATTAACTTTATGGATTATTGAATTAGAATTAATGAAATAAGACATTGTTTCAACAAAATGTATTTACCTTTATTATAATATATAATATGCTATATTTCTATGAATCAATATCATAGGCTCCAAATTATACTTTTTTTCCTTAGTCTTGTATACTTTTTTTCATTAATATTAGTAAGTATTTTTCTGAGTGTAGGAATTTTAAATTTTGACCTCCCCAATGCAACTCAGAATCTAAAAGTGATAAATTCTTTATTTTTTTTTTTTTTTGGGTGGGGGGGGGGCGTACAAATACTGTTGACCCAGAACGCAAAAAATATAAATACGGACCTGGGTGAGTGTCATTTTAGTAGATAGGTATATTTTGTCTTGGTAATCAGTGTCCGGTATAGCCGTATACGTATGGTTAATTTGATGGGCAATTCATTATTAGCAACAAATAGATACAATCACATGCCTACCTACATTAAAAATCAACATATTATGAAGTTTTAAACAGCTTTATGACGAAAATATAGTCACATATAGTCTGGGACAATGTGACATTATTTTGTTATTTGAAAATCGCAATCAATTGTATACTAGAATTGGATTATAATAATATCGTTATTACTGAACTACTCTCTAATGTGTAATTTGCTTACATGTAATCACTACTCACTTATACTAAATTTAGAAACTGATGAGTCAAAGCTCGATCAATTTTATTTTGTGAATAAGTCTATTGTAGACGAATTTGAATTTTTTTTTTAATTTGCAAAAATCGTCTTTTTTCTATAACAAATTTTTATTAGTTATAAAATTAGGAATTTTTTTTTTTCATATTAAAGAAAACCTTATATTCATTCACATTAAAAAAAAAAAATATTTCATCAACTCGTTATAAACTATGCTTTTCGGTGATAAAAAAAGCTTATTGCCAAAAATTTCCTGTTTAAAATTAAAGAAAATGTTGATATTAATAATATTAAACAAGTATTATAGTTAGTTACTGAAGTTGTGTATCCAAATTTATATAAATTGCAATAATTAGCTTTAACCAACACCTGTTAGATGCGCAACCTGCAAACGTTCATTATCTTAAATGCGGTGTTTAAAAGCTTGCCAGAGAACAACAATGAGACAAGAACGATTTTAAAATTTATTAATACTGAATTTTGAAAGAATATATTCCAGTTTTTCTTTAATTTTTATGTTGTTTTTCCCAGCGCTTTTGAAAACTATTAGGAATTTTATATTTTGACCTCCTCTATGCAACAACAATATTCACTTTCCCATCGAACGAGATACTCAAGTATTGTTCTAAGCAATAATATAATACTTTTGTTTTAGGTGAATTGAGTACCTACAGGTAAATATTTGTTGAATGCAATGTGAAACTTAAATCATGACAGTTGGTTCATATTATAAGAAAAAGACGCTAATGTTTGCTTCTAGAGAAAAATGCATAAAATATAAAAGAAAATGAACAAAGAGTCAATGACTGCATTTCTCCGAGTATTTATATAAAACTACCAACATTGATGCTTTTTCTATAAAAGCATTTCACAGAAATTGAGAAAAATTAATTAAGAAACCAGAATGCTATAAGAAACAGCATAAAAGAAATATTCTATAAAATTACAACAACGAATATAATCCGACTGAATATGAATCGATATTGTGAGTTGTGAACTATCAAATTATTATTGTATGTATTTATAAATTATATTTTGATCCAAATAGTGGCGTAATTTGGTCCTGTTTGTGGGGGGATTGAAACATTTACCCCCAACAACCCCCTGCAAATAAAAAAAAAAAAAAATTGGTTTATATCATTAAATCCTGTCAGTCCAACCATTGTGATCTGTATAATGTATAATGTAAGTACCTAAGGTACATGTATAAATGCATGCATACCTATATGAAAATAAAACATTACTTACCTACAGCCAGCTATTTAATAAAGTTTTAAATGTACTTTTTCGAGTAAATGCGTGGAATAACCTACGTATGCGTAATATACGCAAAGTCCCGAACTTCAAAACGTTATAACTAGGGCTGGGATTTTAATGCCCTGAAAAATTTCAAAAAATGAACTAAAAAAATTAATTTAAATTATATTTATCATAGCTTAAAAATTGGGAAAAACTTATGTTTAACTTATAACTAGTTGCAGCGGCAAAGGTATAGCTTTTGTTATAATTTTTTACTAATTGAAACTAATTTATCTACTTTCGAAAAATGCCCTCTTATTTCTTCATCAACTAGATAAAGTGCATGTACAATACAAATCACATGTATCATTTTTGAATAAAATGACTGGATTGACTTTTCAGCTTTCACCATATAAAGTGCTGCATCACTTACAAATAGTAATACTTTTGTCATATTGAATATTTTCTGGCCACAATAAAGATAGAGAATTATTGAACATTTTGGTAACAGTAGAATGGTTCACTTTTTCTAATATTTCACAGTTTAAAAGAAATGTTTTTCAAAGACAACCGATTTCTCAAATACATACGATGAAGTTTGCAACAAAACGTCCTCCTGCGTCGGGGTTGTTTCGTCCAAAGAAACCCAAATTTTTTTATCTGCTACATGTTATTGAATTATTCATGGTATATTGTTACATTTATATACAAATTTTTTTCTTATTGACGATCTATCAGGAATTGATTTATTGATATACTTCTCTAAAAAATTTTTTAATATTGGATTTTGAAGATCTCCTTCAAAATGAAGCACTGTAGATAATCATTGCATACTGACATAAGAATGTAGAAACTTATAATTTATAAATATGAAATTATAGTAACATATTATTAATATAACATAAGTTCTCAATAAAAGAAACCTTTAGAATTAAGGTAATATGTTTAAAATTATATTAGGAAAGCAGAATAGTTAAACAAATCAAAACAAAACCATATTATTTAAGAAATATACATCTTACTAAATTTAATTTGAAAAATTCAAGCATTTATACTTATTAAATAAACTATTAAAAATTATATATTCTACTCAAATGTGAAATATAAAGTAACTGCACACAATAATACTAAATAGCCAATTTTTAATTAGTAATAAATAAAAAAATAAAATATTTTTTGTAAATTAAACAAATAATCAATTAAAATTATTGGTGTACATAAATATATAATACACATATGAACAATCTATTTTAGATTTAAATAAGTATTTGCGGATTCTGATCAATTATATGTTAGTTGATATTTTAAAAATTGGATACAAATATAAATATTACAATTAGTACTATGTCCATGCAATAATAACCACTAAGTATCCTTAAACGTTATGAAAACAAAATAAATTCAGTTGGCTATTAAGTTGTCTAGTACAAAAACCTATATTATTATTATAAATATGATAATTTTTTAGTGGGTAAATCAGCTTCGGAGTTGAAATCAAATTGCCAAAAATATTTGATTGCTGCAATGCAACATTTCTTCTGTGCTGCCTTTTTTTTTGATCCTTTAAAATAAAAAATAAAATGTGTAGAAATAACTGTTAGAATAAATAAACAATATTTACTATAATTTATTTATGTTATTTTATGTTATTTTTTATGTTTTTATACAAAAACATTTTTTTGGCAAAACTGAAACTAGTATTAAGTTTTTTTTTATTATTGATAGGCCAATCTAACCTCTACATCAAAGGTATTGACTAATAATTCTATATATTTTTGTTTTATGTTGTTAAGTGATTATATAAAAATCATATATCATACTATCACTTATCGATTTATTTTAAATGACATTTCTAAATCTATTTTCAACTAAAAATAAGTGCTTCGAGTAAAATAGTAATATAATATTGTGAAAAAATTATTACCTTGTCCAGTGAATGGAATGTTGTCTATTTCACATTCCACTTGGAAAACTAATGGCCTTTTTGAACTAATAATAGTTTTAATAAATTTGACACCGGGCTTCATTTGATTTAATAACTGTACTGGATTGTACTTTTTCGAGTCTTCAGGAAACTTTTTCATAGGTTTAGCCTAAAATAAAAGGGTTTAAGTTATAACACAAAATATGATTAACAAATTACCTTGAATTTGTATTAAAATTCCTATTCCGATGGATAAAAAAGAGAATAAGATAGTAGATACATCATATTTTTGTTCAATTTTCAACCTTAAGGCATAGTTACTATTTGTTTATTGCTGTCTAGATTCCCGACCAGAGTCAACAACTAATTTTGATAAGTTAACAAAAAACAATGATATTGCATATGTACCACAATAATGACTGGTGAATTTTTAATTAATAATTATTCAATTTAATTACAAGTTAATATCACAAAACCAAATATATAAATATATATACCTTATAAGTTGACTGTTTAAAATTTCAATTTTTAATAAACATACTATTTTCAATTCTAGCAAATACAAAATCTGTCAATTTGTATTAACTAATTTTAATTTGGAATAAATTATAACTAGTAAATAAATGATTATTCACCTTTACTTATGGTGGTGATCTTTTTAAATTTGTTTGTTTTTCTTGTGAATTAGTAGCTTTTGAACCTGGCTGTAATTCCCATTGATGCATCAAGTTATACATAGCTAATGAAGCAAAAAGTGGCCATGGGAAATCATCCTATGGAGGTTCGTTGGGTTTTGGTTTAGTACCAATTTCTCCATCTTCCATAACTATTTCCATAGGAGATTCTTTTTTTTTTCTAATTAAATATATGACAGTATTTATATGTATATACTACATAAACAATATTAAAAGTTAATTTTTTAACACTTTTAACCTACCAGATCGCTCGCTTATTTTTTTAGCCATCATAATGCGCAAGAAATTTTCACATGCCTTTTGTTTGGTTTTATTCTTGGAAATGTGATCTGCAGTATACATCTGACCGTCAATCTACATTGATTTTTTAAGTATTATTTATTAATAATTAATTATTACAATATTACGCAAGAATAAAAATCTAGCCTTCTAATTCATTTATATCACAAAAGTTATCTTACCTCAAGTGTAGCAGTATAACCCGTAGGTAACATTATTTTTTATTGAGTGCTCTTGTAATTTAATTGGTACACCATTGAACAACTCAGAAATAATCATAATTGGATTTTTGGGAGATATTAAACGGCGCATTCGAGCCTTCCACCGATTTTTCGTTTCAATTTCTAACACAAAAATAAATTTATAAATTTAAAATAATCAATTAATACAAATGCCAATAACTTAATTTAAAATAAATTGCATACTTTTTTTTAAGGACCATTTTACTTTTGACTTCTCGCTAATTGATCTTTTATCTTCAAATTCTATCCGTTTGTTCTATGTATAAGAGGATGAGACAACATAAGCAATTTGTGAAGAAGTATTTTCAGTTAGCGCAAGATACATATAATTTCATCAAAATAGTTTAGCATAAATAATAATAATAATAATAATAACAATAATTAACTATGATTATCATCATTATTATTATTACAAAAGGATAGTGTATCATCTGCCTAGGTCTATATAGTTACCAAAATAGGTAATTTTATCAGTATGTGACAATTTCAATCTTTAAATGTAAAAACATAGATTTATACCTCAACATTTTTTACTGGAGACGTTCGAGTAATTAAGGCTGTCGGTATTTGAGTTTGAACAACTGGTTTGGAACTTGAAGACTGTGATGGCCCATCATGCAAAGCCCTGGCATGTTGTTGAATTTGATTTTTCATTGGAATAGTATTTTTCTTAAAACAAAAGCAAATATAGTTACTATATTAAATACAATAATTTAATGATGATTTAAAAATGATATCATTTTTAATTTGGCAAGAGAGCAAAAAGCTAATTATTTATAAATAGTGATTAACCAAGTGTCAATTATTATATGAAAAAAATTTTTATACTTTTAATATCAATAATCATTAAGAATATTAAAGTTAAATAATTATAATTAGAGCGAGTGATTGTATATAAATTACCTATTATTTAAATAAATAAACTTAAACCTCTCAATAATATTATGGTTATGTACTGTTTATCTCTTGAATAATTTTTATCAGGGAGAAAACTTGTTGTATCATTATTATTTGACTGACTGATGTGAATTTTTTTTGTTAGGTATGCATTTATTTCAATAGTTACAATTATAAGAAAATTGCAAAACAACACTAAACTGAATAAATAATACACAAGCTCTACAAATGATAATCTTATACATTTAACATTTGATCGCTTACTTATTTTAGAACTAATAATGTGATCAATATAAAGTAGGTAAAAATAGGCACATTTCAATTTATAAAAAGTATACATGTCAACAAAACTAATATTGTAGATATTATGTATATCACAAAGTACTAAGTAAGTATATAGTATTAAATAGATAATAAAATAAATATTAATTATATTATAACAATGAATATAATTTTAAAAGCTTACTAGTGTTATACAATTTATCACATTAGACATTGTTTGCTGTTGCTGTATTTTTGGTGTTACTGACGCAGTTGCTGTTGTTGTTGTTTAAAAGTTTCAATCCTTCTGATATACCTACTAATTATCAAGACTACCGCTACCTAAAAAAGAACAATAATAAATTAAATCATCATTATTAGCTTTTATATTATAAGTATATTTAGCAATTTCTATTCAAATAATGGAAAAAGAATTTCAAAAAAATAGGGTATATCAGCAATCATTATGGCACCTATACTTATTTTACTCAGCTGTAATTAAAAATTTGTCATATATTACTTAATTATTATACATTTTGTACATAACTGCACCTTAGACTCTAGCAGTGGTGGCTAGTTTTAAACTCATCTATTAACTTTTAGACTCTTAAAGAGAACAATTTCCTAACCAAATTAGAGGAAGAAAATAATCCTATCATAATTCTATTATTAATTTCAATATCTCCATATTATTTTATTTAGACAATATTTATTAAATTTGAAATTTACATATCTTACATTATAAATAATAGTGTGATAATATTATTTTTAGTATACAGTAACTGTTAAGTGTTTTTACATACATGTTTTTTTTAATGAACTAAATTAATCATAAAAAAAATACATTTTATTTTTGGTTGATTATTAAGTATAACCATAAAAATATTGTCTCCACAAATGTAATATTAAGTATGTTTGGCCATTAGAGCGTGCTGTAATTTAGTGGCCCCTTATATTAAACACAGTAGATATCCATATTCAATATTGTATGAACAGTTTAAAATTAAAAATTAATATTTTACTACTTTATAACTAGAAAAACCGGTTTAAATTATTATAGTTTTACTATAAATATTAAATTTTAATTCTTAAGTAAAATCAAATGTTTTGTAGAGTTTTATAAATCTGAGTACCTATGGCCCTTTTAAAAAAAAGGTAAGATATTTTGTAGTAATTATTATTGCAATATATACTATGAATGTTATGTATATCTTAGGTATCAATTTTTGAAGTCCCACAAGGTAATTTATTTGATGATTGGAGAAAAGCTATTCTTAAAAAAAAAATTGAACTTGGGTCAAATTTTTAAATATTTAAAAAAAGATGATGTATGGCCTGGATATCCAGGTTATATTAATTCTATAAATTATATTTAAAAGGTGTGTTATAGCGTATGGGTGTCCAGTGAGCTCTAGTGAACGTATAGAACCCCTGATCCCTATATTATATAACATAAATACACAGACACACGGATATTTGTCTAATAAAAAATTCACACTGGAGCTGGAGAATCAAAAATCTCTGTACATGTTCTTAATAGCCAAATTTATTAGTACTTATAAATTTTCAATATTATTAAAATCAGTTCTTGTAGTTCCACACGTCAAAACAATTGTATTTATCTATTGATTCCTATAGTTTCTGTGCATGATTTTTGTTTGTTTTAGTTTCCATTACAAATGTAACATATTTATTTATATTATAATTTAACTTTATATTTGTATTTATTTATTATATACATTTTTTACGTAAAAAGTATTATATTTTAATTCATTATATCTACTAAATTATACTATACATAAGTATTTCTTATTTTTAATTTATTTAAGGAAATTTATATTTATTTCTTTTTTATTTTTATGCAACAATCAAGTATAAACTATTATTTGTGTTACAATTTGTATAAGTTTTATAAATATTTGTACTATGCTTTATAAATTATGTATATTATATTATAAAAAGTAATGACAACTCAACCTAATAACCAGATATATTACATTAAAAATAAATCTAAGAATTCTAGTTCTCTTAGAAAGATTTAAATAGCAAACAATTCGTCATTCAAAAGCCTACTTAATTATTTATTTTTAAAAATGTAAACTGTATTTAACAACTTACTTAATTTATCTTATATAAATATAATGTAAGTTCTTAATCTTTATTTTATTCAAAACCTCAATAAATAAAAAATATATATTAAATTAAGTAATGCTCCTCTACATGAAGCGTAGCTAGCGTCCTAGCTATTAATTCATTAAAACAACTAAAAATGTTGGATTTTAAAAATACAAAATAAAGTATTTTTTTACTTTTAAATATTAACCTTGTCATTGATTGATGCTTAACATATAACGTTAGGTCTGCCGACAGGGGAGGTCTTTTGCATTGTATATATTTGGTCAATGACTACAGTCATTCATTCAAGCTTGTAGATAATAAAAATTATTTCTATTTCAATGCAATAATTCAGGTAGTTGTCTAAATAAAATAAATTGAAAGATAAAAGTAGATATTACCTACCAATCTACCATTTATTTCTAAAAAATGTTTTCAGTTTAAAACTGGATCAATTGAATATAATGTACAACTTGCATAATAATTACTTTTCATAAATAAGGTTAGGGATCTTATAAGAAATTATAATATTTTAAACCCTGCATGTTAAAAAAATGTACTTATTCAATTTAGTTTAGTATTATAGTAAGTATAGTTTATGGATTAAAATGAAAAATTTTAAATGAATTAATACGATTTCTTTTTTTTATAACATTAGGAAGTTACTATCGCGTAGTTGGGTACAAAATTGTCATCTTATACTGTAGGTTTGGTACTGTCACGACCCCCCAGTCCTACAACAGAGGACCGTGCCTGTCTCTAGGGCAGCAAAATATAAAAAAAATGAACAAAATCGATTTTCAGTACCTACTTGGACTTCTAGCGTTGTACAAGGCTGATTTCCCCAAAATGATATCTTACCTATAAACGAAGGTCTTACGAGTCGTCGATGCAGAGCTCGGCTTGTTCAAGAAGATTGAGACCTCGAGACAACTGACTGAAGAATGTATACTCGTTGTAGGAAGGTAGTGAGCTACGAACAGACGAATTCACGACCGGAGTCGGGGTTATGCTAATCTATGAACTGGACTAATGAACGAATGTCGAATCGGATTCACGACGGTCCTTATCTAGTTTACTTCCAAATAACAAACTCCAATGGTGACGATATACTAGTACATTAATGCGGTCTACGACAGTAGCAAATATCGTGGGCGTTATAAAAAATTAAAATATTGCAATGCAGTTCATAACTAAAGTGTAAACAAATAAATGAAACAACGTTCCGAAGTCCCGTAAAAATGATAAGACTAAGATAAAGAGGACTGGAAACAGTGTCGTCAACACTTGCAACAAAATGGTCAAACACTTGACAAAACTGCTTATCGTATAATAAATGGATAAAAACGTTAGGTAATTGAAAAAATGTAACAGAATTTGTTTGGTTTAATGTTATTGCGTTTATGTGTGCCATCAACATCAATGTAGGGTAATCGATGATTGCGTAGTACCATTCGATGGATTGAACTTCTTGTGATTGTATCTACCGAAAAGATAGAAGAAGTCACGGTAAGACAATCAAAATCGAGTGACAGCCTAAGATCGGGTAACACCAGCTAGTTATAAATAAAAAAAAAAGGTGGGTAAGTGAATGTCGCTCTGCTGTACAGTAGGTTACAAGTGGGTCACTGTAATGGATGCTGTTGAATTTGAATTCAATTATATAATATCATTGTATAAGAAAAATGATTCTGAGCAAAAACGGTCAGTAAGCCCATGATATTACCAAGCATATTTGATGATATTATTCTGAATAAAGTTATTTATATAAAACCTATTTACGTGGATCCTTGTTTTAAATTTTCAATCCCTAACTATAAAAGTTGAACATTTTATAAATTTTCAACTGCTATTGTAACAATATATCAGAAGCCTTGCATTACATTTTCACGCTTTTTTACACAAAAATAAAATTTTATTGATATTTATAGAAAAAAAAAACTAAAAAAATTGAAAACTGACAATTTCCTTAAACAGCTCAAAAAGTTTCAAATTATTTTATAAATTTTATTGTGTATAGAAAATGCTTAACATTCAGTGAAATTTTCAAGTATCTACAGTCATTCGTTTTTTTAATTACAACAAAATAGCAAAATCGTTACATGAGAAATCAAGTGAATATCAAATGCTGTAAAACTATGAATTTCTAACGCTCATAAAAATTTAATTCGACTTTCATGTAGATATTTTTTTTTGATAAAGGTAGACAAACTTATGAGGAATCTTGTATTATATTTTCAAATCTTAGATTTAAAAAGAAAAATTTTTTTGAATTTCTAACTAGATAAAAATATTAATCAGTCTATTAAGAAAATTTTTGTAATGAGCTACATAAAATATGCTCCAAACTACCACACTACACTGAACCCGATAATGTTTGATTGCGACAGATATATTGTTAAAGTATTAATTACATAAGCCATACATCCATTATTAGAGTAGTGTTTCTCTTTGATTATGTAGCAAATTATTGTTGATGGGTTGCTGTTCGTAAACCTACAATATCCATGAAAACTTCTAAATACATTTATAAAAAATATAAATGCTATGTTTTATTTGATACCTCTACGTATAATCGTAATGCGAAATATAAGTATAAGTATACCTAGTGTTGGACACAGGTTGAATCCATTATAATAGTCGTAGTAATTTTTGTGAAATTTTTTAGGATAGTGGGAATTTTCAAATTTGTTGTCTTATCTATCGGTAAATGCATTAGGTAATGCAACTGCAGTCGATGGTTATTATCGCCAGAGCTCATATGCTTATTGTCCATAACCTTATTAACTAAAAAGTTTCTTTGGGTACTCCTTTTAAAATGTGTTCACATATTTCTTCTTCGGTCATATTTTTGTTTATTTTATAACATATTCAGATTTTTCAATTTTGCCGTTAGTAAGTGTTTATTTCCTACTAATGTAAATTCTGTTATTAATGCACTTTTGACTATATACATGAAATTTTCACTGGTCGTTTTAATTTGCATTTTAACGATAACATTTTTAAAATATTTTGATTTTGAATATTCAAAACGTACGATTGTGCGTGAAATTGGATGCGACGTTGCCAAATTGTTTGTAACAAATTTCAGTTATTTGGTAATTAATTTTTATGTTTAAATACAGTACAAATTCATTCATTTAGGAAATTTTTAAATACGTTTACTTAAATACTTATTACTATAAAAAAATATCGTTAAATATACGTAAATAACACAAAATATAACAAATACTTTATAAAAAAAATATTCATAAATAATGATTAAATATTCGAATAGATAAATAAATAATTAAAAAAAGTTGACAAATTACATTTAATATTTTTAAGTTAAATTTTAAAGCCCGAAATTATTATATTATCGCGATACCGATTTCTAACTATGGCTAAAAACTTTAAGTAAATTTTCTGTCGTTTTATTTTTTTATACCCTTCGTATTGCTTACACATAAATTCTATTTTCTTAAGTTCTTCTTTCGATATTTACCGTGCACCTATATATTTGGCAACTTTGCTTAGAAGTTAGAATAATTTAGCTCGCACAATCGTACGCCTAAAAAGGCGCCGCTGATAAGGACCACACGCAATCGTATTGCACCTAATAAAACATACATGTAAGGACGCCGCGAGGGGGGTGCAGAGAGTGCGATTATCATATTATACTATATAAGTAAATAAAATAAAATATAAATTTACTTATATTATTAATATTATAGTTAGGTATGTGAGAAATTGATATTACAAATTGTAATTATTTAATTTATAAGAACTATTTAATGTATTTATATTTCAAATTGTGAATTCATGGCCTCCAACACGAACATGTTCAGTGGGGCCCATTATCTTCTTGAAGAATAAATAAAAATAAATAGATAATTAAAAAAAAATATTTCTACGTATTTTACTAAAATAATTTAAACATTATTTAAAAATCGGCGTATATTATGCATGATGCACCCTCCTAACAGAATTACTGGCGCCACATATGCATACATGTTATATTATAGCTTATTATGGTATAATGTACATATAGGTGGCACATTAGCCTAAAGCATCATATTATTTCGGTTTACAAATACTAAATCACCTATTGTTAATGAATTAATTTTAAACATATTTTAACATTTTCAATAAACTGCAGTATGCCTTTACATGATAATACAAACATGCATTTAGGACTATGCAAGGTGTTGAGTACCTAATTACTAATATTATACTCGTGCCTAGTATATAGGTAGTATATAGTATATAATATATACCTACATACAATAAACACGATATCTAGTATATTAACGTAAGCAGACTTTATAATATATATGTAAAATAATATAATACGTACGTTACGTACCAGGGGTGGATCGTCAGGGGAGACTCTGAGACCGAGTCTTCCATTAAAAAAAAAACCAGCTACTCGTAAATAATAATTAATTAAAATTGAAAATGTATTGGCGAGTCCTCTAAAATATACGTATTCTTTGTTTATTAATTATTATTACTGGAGACCACAAAAAAAAACCTAAAACCTTTAAATAGTTATTTCGGTGGAAATATTATTTTATTATTTTGGACAACTTTCACCGATTTAGTGAAACTGCCGCCCTACAGTGACAATCATAACAATATTATATTGTAATGTCAAATCGCTGGTTGGTCGTAGTGGGTCGGGGAGAATAAGCCGCACCGTATTATTATAGGCGCTATTGTAACTGGCTTCACGACAATATAATATTATTGTATTATATATTATTATTATTATTGTTATTATTATTGCCACGACGATGTAGATATTCCAGTGAGATGAAACTCCGTGTACCATGGTATGATATTATAAAGTACATGCGTTATTTTCAGAAAATAAAATATTATATGGAAAAATTTAAAGCACTCAACTGTCGACTATAATTTATGGTCTTCGTGTTTTATGTTATACGATATATTTAAGAGGATGTCACACCCGCATGCGTTGTCTCTGTCTTACAATATAAAATATAAAATCATCATATTAAAAACTGTTTTGCGCGGCACAACTTTTCTCACATCATATTTGTAGTAGAACTACCAAATTTTTACAACACGTAAAGAAGAACTTCATCTGTGCAACAGCGTGATTTTATATTTAATAGCACTATCCGAAAAAGCAGATTAAAAAAAAAAACAAAAAAACCAAATGTTTAGAAGCAAATAACTTTTATTATATTTATGTTCCCTAAAATATGTCCACGCTGTTGCGTAGATAATTTTAAACCTTATACATTGAGCAATTCTGGAACCACTACTACAAACACAGAAAGATAAAAGTTGTCCCGCCCAAAATAGTTTTTGCTATGTTGTACATTTGTAAGACGGAGTCAACACATGCAGGTGTGACATCCTCTTAATACAGATTCAGATCGATATGCATATTATTATTATAGAGTTTTTGAAATGTTGGGATGGCTTGTAAATAATTCGTGAAATAGGGTGACGAGTACAATTGAAACGAGGGTGGTAATAATTGGTAAATATGAATAACGTGGTAGCAAATGTGTTTAATAAAATATTTTCATATTTATCGTTTGTTCAAAAATAAAATTTATATTTACACAGAAATATATTTATATACATATAAGTGTAATACCTTGTCGTGCAAACGCTATTATAATAGATTTACAATGCTAATATATTTGTTGAGGTATGCTAGGTATTCGACAGAAATTAAATTACAATCACCAAAATGTGATTAACACAAAAGATACGCCTATATTGAAAGCGGCGGTGCAGGATAACACAATGTGGTTCTCTATGTCCGTTGAATATAATAAAATATAAGCTATTAGTATTGTGTCGTTTACTGTAGTTTTCTTTTTTTAAGCTAGTTTCCCTTTTTAAATATAGACATTTTTAAAATGTAAAAATAAATCACCTTGTCCGTTTGCATTGAGTGCACTGTAAAAGTCATTAGTGCCTAGTTTATATTTGCGTACACTGTGCATTTTTACATTGGTGTAATATTTATATTTGAATGTAGCTGGAATTTGTAAGTACCAAATTAGGTAATTCAACTGCAGTCTGCTGCAGCATAATAATTTGTGAACACAGCAAACTTGAATATAAATTATCATTTACAAATTCATACTGAAAGCTTGGATGGCTACAAATATATTTTTCAATCAAAAAACATAATTTCGAACATTTTTTTTTGGAATCATAATCGGAAGAGGCAAATGCAATGATGTACTGTTGGAATTACAATCCAGGTTAGGTTTTAATTATTTCAAAATTATTATTGCAATATGTAATAAATCAACTAATATAAATTAAATTGCTAAGGCTGTTATCCCTCATAAATATTATGGGGAATTCCTATATTGTTATTATTATGCTAATTGGTGTAGCCATATTGCGACGTTCCTAATGTTGGAATTAGAATCGAAAAAGTGAAAAATAAAATATTCTTTCGTGGTCATAAATTAATATAAGTCTGACTTATGCGTGCAACTGCAGCGTAAATCAAAACGCGTATGTTGGTTTATAGTATGGTGTTAGTTCACAGTATATATAATATAATATAATATTAATTATTTACAACTAACACATCGAAATGTTTGACGGCCGAGTATATAGAAATTGCCACCGCATCGTAATACATTTCATAATCGTTTTTATATTTTATAATTAGTTTGTGCTTTAATATTAAATGAATATTGAATGTTAAAATATCAATATATATTGTACTATAACAACAAAATATGTACAAAAATAACAATGTATCAGTATATAAATTATTTAAACAAAGATTAGGTAAGTATACCATGGTGAAGGAATTAATTATTAATATAGGTATACAGTTTTAAATTAGATACTCAAAAACATCAAAGTGTTTACATTTTTGAAAATGTTTTATATGCTTCATAGAACTTTTGATTTCTGTAATAAAATATATTATATTTAGTTAATAAGTAATAATTAGTAATATATAAGAGTATACCTATATAAGAAAAAAGTATTCTGAAAACTATACTCAGAACACTTGTAAAAAGTATTTAAAAAATATTCAGAATACTACCCAAGTCTGCCATCATAATATAACTAAGTGAAATAATAGTCAAATACGCCACTGATTCGATTCGTGCATTCAATTTTCCTAAAGCAATACACGAATAACGTCAAAATATTATTGAGCACGGCGTACATAGTTAGCAGTCCTACTAGTTTATAGTATATTAAAATATTATAGGTATAATGCACGTGGTGGTTTTATAACGGCAGTGTTCTGGCAAACGGATAAAGTAAACGTTTTTAGAAATGCCATATGGCAAACGGCAGTGGCCAGCGGGGCGTCAGGAGAAAACACGTCGTATAATATATGTCACACAAATCGACAGACAATAAGTATTATTGACCAGCGTATCTCCAGCGCTCGAAAATAACAATTATTTCAAATACGCATGGGACATTATATTATGATTTGAACGTGACCGGAAACCTGCAAAAGCGTACAATATGACTTTTATAACGTCGTTCGGCAGACATCATAATATATAGCCCTATACCAGCTATACTCTGGCCAGCGGGGCGTCAGAAGAGGACACGTCGTATAAATGCCATGACGGGTCGCACCTCATAATACACAATACAAATCAACAGACTAAGTATGGCGTCTCCGGTTCTCGAAAATAACAGTAATTTCAAATATACATAATATTACGAGCGTGGCCCGAAACCTGTATAATGCTCGCATACCTAATGTCTCCCGGCTGCAGACATTCAAAGGTGGTGTAAAGTTTATTTTTTATTACCATATATACATATATATATAAACAAGTTACAATAGACGTATTTTTACAACAGATTATATTGCTAACGGGATGAATAGAAAACATATAAGCCGTGAGGTACACTTGGAGCATATTTTTTTTTCTTTAAAATTTGACGGTAATAAATGAAACTTGAACGTTTGTGCATGTTTTAATACCATATGAATATAAGATCTTTTATAATCCAATAGTCGCCTCCCGGTACGTGCCCGTATGCCTCGCACATATAAAGACCGGACCGTCGGGTGCCAGCAAGCACAATGGTTGTTTTCAATGGGTACCCCCGTGTAGAATTTACTCCTCCTTGCTTTCGTGCCACCGCTTTATTTTTTCTTTACTTAGTTGGATTTAGTAAATTAAAAATTAATAAGAGTTTATAAATTTATCATGTATTATCATTACAGTAAATATACATTTATATACGCCTATGACACGAGGACTCCCGGGTTTGAATGCCTTTCGGCTACAACCGTGGACCTTATATAAGCGCTGGGCGCTTATAAAGAGCCACGGAGGCCTACGATCGATGTACGGTGGTTTTACCTGTCTACCGTACCACGGCCGTAACTTCGCCGAAGCAAAGCTCCTTCTGCCCAACAGCTATGGTATTACCGGTTTTACTAGCAAAATCCACATACCCGTACGAAGCCGACTCCAAAGCGACCACCATTTCTGTTAATCGTGTAAGCCGCTTAGTCAGGAGGATGACAGATCTGGCTCGTCCGACGCCCTGGGCTAACCTGACACCCGTGCTACAATTCATAATAAGTTGTAATGGTAGGACATGTTACGACGACCGCCATCGAACCGGAGACACCACTAGAAACGGCAGTCCAAACTCCCCTACCGGTCCTAGGAGGGAATGGGCTGACGACAAACACTGGGACGCGTGGCCCTCTTACGGTATTCACCGACGCCTGTACCCCAGAAAGCTGAAGGCACCACACCCAGGGTTGGTTGCCTTGGACGCGACCGTGTCCCAGGTAAGTGATCATCAGCTTAGACCACGAATTATTTACTTATAGCTGTCCACGACTTGGTATTAGTTATTCTCAAGCGGCCCGACCAATTCAAAGAAAGGGGAACCGGGCTTCCCCTATCTGCAACCCGGGAACGTGATCTATTCCACATAGCTGCGGCTGCTACTCCCAACAGTTAAAGGCTAAAGGCTGTAGTTTCGCTAGATATACCCCTATGACAGTATGACCTATAATATATGAATAATAACCATATTAATAAACATTTATGATATACTGAGTATCTATATCTATTAATTTGGCATTATATAGCTTTTACTGTCAAAGAAAAATATATCAATATGTATAAGAAAAATGTACCACAAAATACAAATAATAATATAAAAACATACATAAACCTATAAGCCTATAATGTATGCATACAAAAATTTAATTAATTTAATGTATTATGTTATTTATACCACAGATAATAAAAATAGTAATGAATAACTTGTGTATAAAATATTATTTAGGTGAACAATAAACATCCACATATTCCATAATATGTTTTTTTTTGTAAAATATTTATCTGCCATTGCCAAATTGTCATGATGTAGGTATAATATGGTAAGTTCATAATAATAAATTATACCAACCGATTATCTATATCCACTATTTTATTATTATATTTACATAAATCAAATGTATTAGTCCATGAAAAAGGATACATATTTAGATGCTTCACATCTATATATATATAAATATTTATAAGTAATTATTACGGGAAAGTAACTGTTTTGAGCTTATAGACAACATAGTATAACGTTCATCGGTCATACATTACTATAATAACCATAATCATGACTAGACTTAATCCGCAGCGGCAGCCTAGATAATGACCGGCGCCTTAGTGAACCGGCTTAGTGAACCGGCTACCTTATAGTGAACTGAAAAAACCCTATAGAACCAAGGCCAAATTTTTTAAAGCCCCACTCCTAATGAAATATTTATACAATTTAAAAAAGTCTGTATTATACTACTATCTATTTTCAATTAACACCTTACAGTACAGTAACAACAATTTATCAAACATATACATTTATAATTTATTAAATTTATTAGAATAAAAATAATTTTATATTAAATGTCTGCATCAAAAATGTCAGTGGAAGACATAAGCGTGAAAAAGAAGATAAGAAAAAACGTTATATCGCACGAAATCGTATCACAAGTAAGTGCCAAAATCCTCGATACCTGTGTACCACGATTAATGGATATTAAATAACATAATATAATAAATTTAGAACAATATATATATATTATATTTTAACAATTTACTATTGACAGTTTTTTTATAAGATCGAAAACTCAACTGACTTATTCAAATTGTATTTCTTTGTATGTAATATGTATATTATATTTTAACAATTTATTATTGCTGATTTTTCATAATATCATTTTCATAATATCAAGAACATTATATTAATTTAATATTATGTACCTATTATCATAATATAATATAATACATAATTATTATTAATATTGATATCACAGAATAAAAAGGATAATACGCATACTATGCTGACGACGAATCTCTGACGTTTCGGTACAAAAGTATTATTCGTGTTTTGTACTACGCACGCCGTAATAATAATAATAATAATAATATTATTATTATTCACGGCGGTAGCGGTGTGGCGTAGCCGCGTAAACACTATTGGCCATCCCACAACACCACTTTGGCGATACCATCATTACCACGGTAACCGACGCCGCCGCCGGCACAAACATCGGTGTACGTTCATTGTCACACGATCCAGAATTTTATAACTATAATTATTGTCATTGTTATAAGCGAGATAACTGCCGCGGTCGGTTTCCCTGTTGTTGTTATTGTTATGGGTTTCTGTCGTTGTCGTTGACGTCCATATTCTTGTGGCCGAAATTATATTAGGTTAAGAGAGGCACATGCCAGGAATGTACGTGCGTGAATTTGACCCCACCATGTTATAATATTTGCACCAAAGTTATGCCAAAATTTTGCAACTAATTCGCAACTTTAGGCAACCGATATAAAAAAATTTGCATCCTTATATTTTTGACTTATTCACCAAACCAAAATTGGTGGAGCCAAATTCATGGAGCCCCACCACGTCATCCTATCGACCTCGAACTTTTATCATAATTTAGCAACTAATTTGCAACTTTAGGCAACCTTCATGAAAAAATTTGCAACCTCGTGGTTATGCCGGAATCAATTTCCTAAGTTTGTAGGGCCATATTCACGCAGCCCTACCACGTCGTTCTATCGACCTCGAACCTTTTTCATTATTAAGCAACTAATTTGCAATTTAGCCTACCTTAATGTATAAATTTGCAAACTCGTGGAATTTATCTATCTATGTGTAGGGGTACACGAAAAATTTATATAATAGCAATAAGTAAAATAAATAAAAAAATATAAACTTATTGAAAAAATTTTGTGAATAAAAAATATAACTAGATTAAAAAATTCATAGTTGAGTAAATAAAATATAAATAGTGATAAATAATCGTTTAAAAATTTAATATCTATTTAATAAAAAATTGATATTTCATAAAAAATTTTAATGTGAATAGCAAAATCTTAATTGAAATAAAAAGCTAAGTTTAAAAAAAAATGAATTTAATGAAAAAATCTGAATTGAGTAAATAAATTCTAAATAAAAATAAATTCGTTAAAAAAAGGTAAATTTAATAAAATAATAAAATAAGTAGTCCTAATTCAATAAAAAGTATAAATTGAATAAAAAAACATAATGTAAATAAGACAAATCTTAATAGAAATAAAAGCCAAATTTGAAAAAATGGAGGTGTCAAATTTACGAACGTCAAACTTAGGAAATCGATTCCGGCATAACCACGAGGTTGCACATTTTTTAACGAAGGTTACCTAAAGTTGCAAATTAGTTGCAAAATTATGAAAAAGATTCGAGGTTGATAGGACGATGTGGTGAGGCTGCGTGAATTTGGCCCCACCATGTTATGATAATTACACCGAAGTTATACCAACATTTTGCGACTAATTTGTAACTTTAGGCAACCGATATAAAAAAATTTGCAACCTCATATTTTTGCCTTAATCGCAAACTAAAATTAGTGGGGCCAAACTCACGTAGCCGTTTGAAGTTCGTAAATTTGACAACCCCATTTTTTAAAACTTGGCTTTTTATTTCTATTAAGATAAGTCTTATTAACATTACATATTTTTATCCAATTTATACTTTTTATTAAATTAGTATTTTTTAAACTACTTGTTTTTTATAAAAATATAAAGTTTTTTAATGACTTTTTTTTACTTCACTAAGATTTTTTTAATACATACATATTGTTTTTTAAACTCGGCTTTTTATTTCAATTATAAGTTTTTAATTATTAAAATACTATTCTTTAAACTAGTTATATTTTTTATGAAATATGGATTTTTATTAAATAGATATTCATTTTTTTAAACGATTATTTATCCCTATTTATATTTAATTTACTCAACTATGATTTTTTTATATTCTTGATATATTTTTTATTATATACATATTTTATTTTAAACTGCTTTTTATTTCAATTAAGAATTTTTTTTACTCACATAACATTTTTTTTAATAAATTTATATTTGAAGATTTTTTTATTAAATACTTAAATACAAATTCAATTCGGGCGCAACCATGAAAATGCAAATTTTTTCACGAAGGCCTAAAGTCGCAAATTAGTTGTTAAATTATGATAAAGGTTCGAGGTCAACCAGACGACGTGGTGGGGCTGAGTGTATTCAGCCCACACATTTTGTTTGGTGATGAAATAAAAATATTGGTACCACTTTGGTAATATTTAACAAAAAAAAGCTATATTTTATAAAAATATAACTAATTTAAAAATGCCTAGTTTGATAAAAAAATATAAATTTCATAAAAAATGTCATGTGGAAAAAATCTTAATTGTTATAAAAAACCAAGTTTAAAAAAAAATGAATTTAATGAAAAAATCTGAATTGAGTAAATAAATTCTAAATAAAAATAAATTCGTTAAAAAAAGGTAAATTTAATAAAATAATAAAATAAGTAGTCCTAATTCAATAAAAAGTATAAATTGAATAAAAAAACATAATGTAAATAAGACAAATCTTAATAGAAATAAAAGCCAAATTTGAAAAAATGGAGGTGTCAAATTTACGAACGTCAAACTTAGGAAATCGATTCCGGCATAACCACGAGGTTGCACATTTTTTAACGAAGGTTACCTAAAGTTGCAAATTAGTTGCAAAATTATGAAAAAGATTCGAGGTTGATAGGACGATGTGGTGAGGCTGCGTGAATTTGGCCCCACCATGTTATGATAATTACACCGAAGTTATACCAACATTTTGCGACTAATTTGTAACTTTAGGCAACCGATATAAAAAAATTTGCAACCTCATATTTTTGCCTTAATCGCAAACTAAAATTAGTGGGGCCAAACTCACGTAGCCGTTTGAAGTTCGTAAATTTGACAACCCCATTTTTTAAAACTTGGCTTTTTATTTCTATTAAGATAAGTCTTATTAACATTACATATTTTTATCCAATTTATACTTTTTATTAAATTAGTATTTTTTAAACTACTTGTTTTTTATAAAATTTAAAGTTTTTTAATGACTTTTTTTTTACTTCACTAAGATTTTTTTAATACATACATATTGTTTTTTAAACTCGGCTTTTTATTTCAATTATAAGTTTTTAATTATTAAAATACTATTCTTTAAACTAGTTATATTTTTTATGAAATATGGATTTTTATTAAATAGATATTCATTTTTTTAAACGATTATTTATCCCTATTTATATTTAATTTACTCAACTATGATTTTTTTATATTCTTGATATATTTTTTATTATATACATATTTTATTTTAAACTGCTTTTTATTTCAATTAAGAATTTTTTTTACTCACATAACATTTTTTTTAATAAATTTATATTTGAAGATTTTTTTATTAAATACTTAAATACAAATTCAATTCGGGCGCAACCATGAAAATGCAAATTTTTTCACGAAGGCCTAAAGTCGCAAATTAGTTGTTAAATTATGATAAAGGTTCGAGGTCAACCAGACGACGTGGTGGGGCTGAGTGTATTCAGCCCACACATTTTGTTTGGTGATGAAATAAAAATATTGGTACCACTTTGGTAATATTTAACAAAAAAAAGCTATATTTTATAAAAATATAACTAATTTAAAAATGCCTAGTTTGATAAAAAAATATAAATTTCATAAAAAATGTCATGTGGAAAAAATCTTAATTGTTATAAAAAACCAAGTTTAAAAAAATATTTATTTAATAAAAAATGTAACTTAATTAAAAAGATATCATAGTTAATTAAATAAAATATTAATTGCATTGTGAAGTTGGCATATTTATATTAGTTATTTCTTTAAATTTATAATGCTTTAATTAATTGATTGTATTTATATGTAATTCATGATGAATCGTATTGATTATTTTTTTTATTTATTTTAATATAATTTATGAATCGAAATTTCAAATAATTGTTATTACTTCTTTACATAATTTTTATTAAATATTGTAAGAAACCTATTTATTTAAAATATCTCATAAACTCTGTAAATAAAAAAAATTAATAAAAGTGTCAACCAGAATGTCAATTTAATTTTAATTAATTATATTTATTAATCAATATTATTAATAATTTGTTGAGTTATGATTGTTTTACTTTTATTGAAATACTGATTCATAAATAATATTAACAAAAATAAAAAAAAACAATCAATAAAATTCATTTTGAATAAATTATAATTAAAATCATTTAATGGTTACGCCGGATCAAATTTGTATTTATGTATTTAATAAAAAAATTTACAAAAAATCTTCAAATATAAATTTATTAAAAAAATGTAATCAAATGTAAATCATAGTTGAGTAAATAAAATATAAATAGGGATAAATAATCGTTTAAAAAAATGAATACCTATTTAATAAAAAATCCATATTTCATAAAAAAATATAACTAGTTAAAAAAGCCTAATTTAATAAAAGATTATAATGTGAATAAAGAAATCTTAGTTGGAATAAAAAGTCAAGTTTAAAAAAAAATATGTATGTAGTAAAAAAATCTGAGTTGAGTAAATAAAATCTAAATAAAAATAAAGTCGTTAAAAAATTGATATTTAAAAAAAATAAGTAGTTTAAAAAATCCTAATTTAATAAAAAGTATAAATTGAATAAAAAAATGTTATGTAAATAAGGGGGTGTCAAATTTACGAACGTCCAACTTAAGAATTCGATTCCAGCATAACCACGAGGTTGGAAATTTTTTAACGAAGGTTGCCTAAAGTTACAAATTAGTTGCTAAATTATGATAAAGGTTTGAGGTCAATAGGATGATGTGGTGGAGCTGTGTGAAATTTGTCCCACCAATTTTGGTTTGGCGGTTAATACAAAAATATAAGGTTGCAAATTTTTTTATATCGGTTACCTAAAGTTGAAAATTAGTTGCAAAATGTTGGTGTAACTTCGGTGTAATTATCTTAACATGGTGGGGTCAAATCCACACACGTCAGGAACATCATCATTGTGGCCTTACGAGTTCGATGGTCGTTGCTGCAACATACGCTACCTGAAATCTCATCACCTCTGACTAGAACCCTGGTCCCCAGATAGCAGGATTCGAGTATGCCGACACACGTCTGACTCCCGATGGCAAATAGTGTTTACACCATTTAATATATTATAAATACAACTCCGTTTTTTCTCAATTTTTCATTTGTTTTTCCCTAACAATTTTGAAAACTATTTTTTTTACTTCGAGACTTTTATTTCAATTAAGATTTTTTTATTCTATTTTAATTATATAAAAAATATAATTTTTCATTTGATTTGGATTTTGTTTATGCAACGAATCTTTTATTCCCATAAGGTTAAAATTTATAAAATCTATATATCCTAAAAAGGGATATAAAAATCAGTTGAATAAAAAATTGATAGATAAATAAAAATCGTATATTAATAAAAAAAAATGTAATTGAAATAAAAAGTATAGTTGAATAAATAATGTATTTATAAATATAATTAGTAAAATGTTGAACATTTTATTAATTCTTTTCTTTTTATCATTTTTATTAATTTTAGTCATTAGCAACTAAAAAATAATTTCTTATGATGATTTATAAAAATAATAAAAAAATAATTCCTGTCGTAATGGATAGCACGTATACGAGGTTGCACGGAAATCAGTGAATTTCGTCGATAGTCGTGCAAATTCATGCTAAATGTGTGCTAAATGATGGAGAATTTGAAAAATTTCACTCTGGGGCGGTAATGGCGTTTGCAGTGTTTCGCCAGCACCACCCGTTCATATCTGGGATTCCAGGGACATTGATATAGTGCAAATTACAAAACTAGTCATGCAAATTCATGCTAATTATGTGTTAATTATTGATAAAATAAAAATTAAAAAAATTTCGATGGGCGGTGCTTGCGCAACGCACGTTATAATATAATAATATTATGTTTTAAATATTCCTAGGTTAACCTAACTGAGAATTTATCTCCGTGGTATCTGCAGTGGGAACATTTTTTATTTTTAAAAAATGTTGATTTTGAAGTTTTTTGGAATTAAACAATAATATTTGAATATGGAAATAAATATTTTTCATAGAAGACATAAATTAATTTTTATATTGGTATCGCCATTCGTATAATTAGTAGGGAATGTTGGTACAGTTGGTTGGGTTTTCTGCTTTTTAATCCACGACAGATTCAAAAATTTGTTCAAAATTAGAATTATTCAAAAATAATTTTGCGGGAAATTTTCTATTGCCAATCTTAAGATTGATACTCGATAATTTTTTGAGAACATAAATTTGATCTCGTGGATTGGCTGCGTTGGTTTTTGAAGAATTTAAGTTGATACGACCAATATTGAATAATTTTGGTTTTCGGTGTAATACGATTTTGAAAAATATAAAACAATTTAAAAGGCTTGACTGCGTTGTATCTTGAAAACTTTAAGTCGATACGACTAATATTGCAGAAGTTAGAATTTCAAGTACTATTTAAAAAAATATAAATCTAAAGTTCAATTTTTGGAACTCAGATCAGCTATGATAATATTATATCATATGTATAAAGATGTATAGGTTGTGTACTTATAAATAATATTTACAAGTAAAGTTTTTAAGTCGTTTATTTTATTTTTTATTTAATTTGTGTTCAGTTATTATTATTAGTATTATAGTTTTTATTTTTTAATATTATATTTTTATTATAATTTATTGTATTGTAAGATTTAAATAATTAAAAGGTTTTTAATATGTACATTATAATAAATTTTTCTCTGAACACTCTAATTATGTTATTGACGTTTTATAGTTAAAATAAACTTTAAGTTCTATTACATTTTTGCAGAGTATGTTTTTCAAATATAACTTAACAAACAAAATAATATTTTAAACATGATATATCACCTATATTCATATTGATATGATAATAGAATATTTAATTGTATATTAAATTATTATGTCCCTACTATTTCTAGACATTTACATGGTAATAGTAAAATTGTATTAAACCTATTAGGTACCTAAATGACATTTATTAATATGACAAATATTTAAAATTTCAAAAAAGGGGACTCTCGTTTCAATGCCCTCCCCCCCCCATTTTGTTTTTGGGATAGAGTTTTCAGTTTTTGTGCACAAACGATTGGATTTCGTGCACATTTCTCCACAAACGATGCACAAACGTTTGGCGTAGTCAAAAGTTCAAATTTTGAAAGTGGGAGGCCATTGAAATGGACCTCCTTTTAGGGCATTTTTGACCTTTTTAATTCTTTTAGTACATATTTGACCTATTTCTAAAATAATGACTAAAAATATTGACCTCATTGAAATATAAGTACTACATAGTATACAAATTATTTTCATTTTTAACTTAACAACAGGTAATCCGCTTTTAAATTATAAAAAGCTTAAATTTATCTTTATATCACACCATCTAATTAACCTATTTGATTGCATACAACTAAATAACTCTTATCGGAGTATTTTCTTATCGAGCGATAATATTATATCATATTTTTTTATATTTATAATAATTATAAACGTACTTATAGAATTTTACATAATAATTTGAATTTTTTTAATAAATAATGCATTTTTCAACTATTAGGCATCTAATTGTTACAAAGCCAACGATATTCCAGACGTGGTCGACCATTTTACGCAAGAAAATAAAAATTTCAAAACATTTACTAAAATAATAAAAAATATGCTTTGAGAAGAAAATAGTTCGAATTCTGGAAATATTATAATATGCATAATAACATCATTATTTTACGTTGGTACTCTAATGGTTAAAAAAAAAAATGTCTACTTACAACTCTGCAATTTTTATTGATAAAGGAATATAATATGCAAATGCCACATAAACACTAATAAGTGATAACTAATAGGTTGGTAATAATTATTATTTTTATTTGTTAGAATGTTAACATTCACGATAATGAGTAGGTGAATCTTATAATACATAATATATGGATATTTAATCATTGCCGAGACGGTTAAACATTATTCATAATGGCTATTTCTAGAGAGGAAATATCATAGAAAAATAAAAATTATTGTCATAATTGACTAGTAATTATTCACAAAAATATTATGTTAATTTTTCCTATTTTTCTAGACTCAACTATATTCAACAAATCTAAACAATTATTCTTCATAAAGTCGTCATTAGTTATTTTTTAGAGTTCACCAACATTGTATAAAAAACTGGAATTATTGTTATAAATTTGAAATTGATTAAATTGTTCACTAAATAACAATATAGCTCCATTCCATCAGCAATTACATTAAAATAAAATTTTCGGAAATTGTTTCCTGGATTATCATTTACTTCATCAGTATTTTCATAGTTAAATTGTTTTTTTATCCTTCTAAAACGTTTCTTTTTAAATGTCTTATTAATATTCATGACATCTGCTATTTCATTAGCTTAATTTTTGAAGATTCAAAGTCACTACTCATTCTAAATGTTTTTAAAAATTCTAAATGACCATTCAAAATATGTGCGTTAAATAATTGTATCGTATATAGTTAGACGTGGTGACAACTGACAGTTTGACAGCCGCTCGTGACATCGGGTAATGACTAATTAAATTTAATACTGCGATAATCTTTCTAGGAATCAGGGTTTGCCATACCTTATGTCGACGTTGGTGTATACATATTAATTATAATATAATATTTGTATTTTGTTTTATTACCAGATTTCCATATAAAATATTTTTCTATGGGCATTTTAAGCATAAGGCCCTCAAATGTGCGAGGCCCGGGACAAATTACCCGCTTTGCCCCCCCCCCCCCTAACGACGGCCTTGGTTACTTGAGCTTCCAACTGAAAGTTCTGTTGGAGTAATTTTAAAGAATGTGGAAATAAAAGAATAATTCTGGTTACTCGCAAACTTGGAACGAGTTGGTGTTAACTTTATTTTTTTATTCTTAAATTTTTTCAGGTGCCAGAACCAATAAGTGCCATTTGTTTTCTCTTATTTTCTACTACAGACTACACAAATAATTTTAGAATTGTCAGAATTCATAATTTAAACAAGTAGGTACCTATGAAATTTAAGACATTAAAAATTAAAATTAACACATTACACGGCAATACGGTATACAATGGCATTATATGTCCAACAACAACAACTGGTCACTACTGTATAGAAAAATTGTTGTAATGAATAATATTGTAATAATTATTGTTAGTTATAGATTATTGACAATATGATATTTTTATTTTTTTCAATTTAATATTATCACTTATCAGTATTCTAAAATAAGTATTTTCCCAATTTGCATAATGTAATGCATACATTTAAAAATAACATGACACCACGCATTGTCACATACTATAATAGTCACTACTCAGTGATTTTCCTATGGTACCTAGTGCGTATAAGTATAGTGCGTACTGCGTCAGTATGGTGGCGTACACAATATTGCGTATTTACGTACATACCTAAATACGTCCCAGTATGCCAATATGCCAATGAAATTGGTTTAATTTTATTCCGTCTATATTCCTTTAATATTTCCTTTCGTTATTCGTATTCTGTATACCATATCCACTACCTCTAAAAATTTAGTCTGGTCTTGACCAGGCTTGAACCCCTAGTTCAGCACTCTGCAGCTAGTGTTTAATAATATAAACATCCAGGTGAAATTTCAAGTAAGTATCTACAGTTATTTGTTTTTGAGTTACACCAAAAAATATTGATTTTTTCAAACACTGATATCGCGTAAAAATATCCATTTTTCCTAAATTGCTGTTTTCAATCATTTTTTTTATGGTTTTTTTCGATTATTTTGAATAGTACTGGGGATTTTGATTCTCTGTAAAATGAAGTCGGCACCTACCAATTGTATTTATCCTATTTGCAAACCAAAAACGACATCCAGGAAGGTGAAATATTTTTATTTGATAAAACGTGTACTTACGGAAAACACACACACACACACACTACATCAGACTAACCAGCAATACAATAGAATATATTTTATCGTTCCGCTCACGTCCGAATAAAAGACAGATTATGTTCGCTATATTTATTTACTGCTTTACGAATTCCGACAGCAGTAAATTCATTGTGCAGCATATATTATTATCGTTATTAAAACTAGCACCACAGTTATACACGTATTTCTCCATACCTTCATATATATAATAATAAAAGGTAGGTTATTGTAATGGACGGGGACAACATGACGCCGACGTGTTCGGTGACCTATTGTTTGGGTGGAGACGACTACAGGTTGTGAAATACCTAATATTTTACGTGGCCGTTATGGATACCTTACAACAATGGCGTGTTGAACTCATTTTTAGTGAGGAGCAAAAATGTATACGAGGTACCCACCTGCTCACCACCCTTGATGTTTATAACAGCATTTCCAACTCAGAAAAAAAGTTTAAATTAAAAATGTACGAAATATGCGTACATTTATAACGATTTGTTATAATCGGATATGATATTTCTACGATATACCTGTGCACCTAGGTGGCTAGGTATTTTGTGGCAGGGGGACCACTCACTAACCTAACATTTTGAAACAGCAATTTGCTCCAAAATAATACCTTCGATACACCACTGCCTTAGTATACGACGGAAAATGTTATCATTCATGCAGGGTACGTGCTACGAACAATAAACGTATTAATAGGTAAGTTATCACATTTGCAGATTATGCAAAATGCACATGATAGGTATGTTAACAGGTTGATCGCCGAGGTCAATTTTATAATTGCCTGCCAGTGGCTGATGTAATTTCATCTGCGGCACCCGTTACCGCTTGGAACATTGGTAGATTTTACGTATATAATAGTCAATACGGAAATGAACGGCCGATAGAAATGCCTAACGTGTTGTAGCCGCCTTATAAAGAATAAAAATGAACGTTTAATAAAATATTATAAACGCGGGCAATCACGGTGTTCAAATCGTACGTGTGTGTTGCATCGCCGTAAATGCATTGGAATTACACTGGCAAAATAATGTTTAGTTATAGCTGCAAATCGTGACCGGCTGTCCTATAGTACTGTCCCATTAAATAATAAAATAAAATGCACATAATAATATTTGCCCATGTACATTATGATGATTTTCGATAAAAATAAAATGATTCACAACAACTGAATAGATGGTGTTTGTGCGTGTGTGTCTAAGTGAATTTTCGGTATCTACCCAGATTCGTGGAAAAATTTAACGAGAAGTACGTTTGTGTTGAACCACACATTACGTTTTAATCCAATTCCAAATTCCAAATGATAGGTACCTAGTAGACAGAGCACGTATCTTAGGAAGTATAAAATAATATATCATTTATTATTAGGTATCTTTAGTTACTACAAAAAATATCCAGTCTAGTAACATAAGAAATTAGCTCAAAACTTTTTAATTTTTAAATATTAAATGAAGAAATATGTACCTATTATATTCTTATTATGATTTCCAGGAATTAATTTAAACATTATATATAATGCTCACAATACATTGAATTGCTTTTGTAGTTTGATATTACAGCAAACATGTCATATGCACCGGGTAGTGAATGATAATTATGTCGTGACTGCGAGGATAATATTATTATTTTGATCTTCATAAATTATTATATTATGCGGCGCGAACACCACCTGTAGTGTATAATTAAATAATTTTACTATTATAACAGTTAGGGGCTTAATAAATTAACTATAGCCGGATTCCAACGGTCATAATCAAAACATTACATTGAAAGAGTACCTAATTGTTAAACAACAAATTATAACGCAGAATAACATGGTCATTCCTATTTACAATAAAGACGACAGACGATAGTTAAAATGATCACTGGTAGATACTGTTGAAAATCACAGGTGTTCTATATTTTTTATTATTTTGTCATTTTAAATATACATTTTTACATCATATTTAGCACTTTTTTGTGTATATAATTCCGGTCTCCACTCGTGGTTAATAAAAAAAAATTGAAAACTGACAATGTCCATAAGCAGCTCAAAAAAAATAAAAACATTTTTAAAATGTTATGGTGTATAGCAAATGAAAATATAAACATTCAATAAAATTTTCATGCATCTACATTTATTTGTTTTTGAATAACAATAAAATAACAAAACGCTACATGAGAAATCGAGTGAATATCCAATATTGTGGAAATATGACTTCAAACGTTCGTAAAAATTTAATTTGACTTTTTTATAGACATTTTTTTTTTTGATAAAGGTAGATAATTTTACAACGAATCTTGTATTACATTTTAAAATCTTAGATCTAAAAATAAACATTTTTATAAATTCTTAAATCAAAATAATTTGGTAATTTTCGTGACTTTTCCATATTTTGTCTATTTTTGAACTTTAAATGCTTATAAAAAAAAAATGTGACTAAGGATTTTTAATATTTTTCAAATACCGTTGTAACAATATAGTAGGAGCCTTGTATTAAATTTTCAAACTTTTTTATCCAACAAATTAAGTTTTATTGACATTCTTAGAAAAAGAGACTAATACAATTGGAAACTGAAAATGTTCCTAATTAGTACAAAACAAATTAAAATATTTTTTTAATTTTATCGTATGTTAATATAAATAACCAGTGAAAATGTCATGTGTACATTCATTTGTTTTAGAGTCACGCCAAAAACCAAAGTCGATTTTGTGGAAAACCGTTTTTGCATAAAAATTCCCGTTTTTCCTTAATTTTTATGTTGTTTTTCCCGGCGCTTTTGAAAACTATTGAAAATTTTAAATTTTGACTCCCCCCCCCCAAATGCACCAACATGGATATTCACTTTCCCATTGAACAAGATATTGAAGTTGAAAATGCAATCATTATTTCGACTAGTTATCGTGTATACAGACACAAAAATAAAAAAAAAATAAAAAAAACACATCATTGTAAAATCAATACATTCATCGTTTCACTCAGAATCCAAAATGTTATAATTGTATTGAAAAATACATTAAAGTTACATAAAAAACATAAAATATCATACAAAATAGAAGGGAGCTTACATACCTATATAGTGTATAATGTATATATTATAACATATATATTTAATTTTCAAGTTCCTTAGTGAAGATCATAATTTTGTCTTTTGCTATAATCTAGTAATTTACTATTTAGTTTTAGTGTATTGATAATATGGTATATACCAAATTGTATAGATGAATATAAAAAAGAATTCATTCTGGATCGTTTTTCAAATATAGTAGACTAATAAATTTATAAGAAATTACTATAGATACATATAAATTTAACTTTGATTAGCACATTACATAAAAATAAAGTTTTTTGGTAAATTATAGGTTATAATATATACCTATAAACAGGTATTTTTAACAGCCGTAAGTCATAACACAAGAAAGAGTTATACCTAATTATAATATAACATCTATATTATTTTATAGCATTATTTTTGTAATTATATAGGTACTATAATTGTATTTATTAATGACTAATGTATTAGATTTTATTATTTTGGACTTGTATTAAATTAAATTGTATTATGTTTTATTATGATTTAAATAAGTGATTAACATTTTTTATGACATTATATGATTTTTTATGTAACTTTTATGTATTTTTCAATACAATTTTAACATATTTATACTTCAACTTTGATATGTTTTTATTCATTTTTATCAGGACTTTTTTTTCCTATTGTGGGACTTTTTAACCGGGACTATTTTTTCCGGTACTTTTTTTACCGATACTTTTTTTTCTGCGATTCGTGTCCAGCATGTAGGCCCAGGTATAACTTGTTGAACTCGTACAATATAGGTACTGAAAAAAAATATTTTTAAATTAAAAACAAGAAATTGGTTTTTATTTGATGTGATATTACACTGAAGATTGGAATCTGAATGATGTGAAATGTGAATACAGTGGCTTATTGCGTTGGTACTGGTATGGCTGTATTTCGATCATATTCTGTGCCGTAAACAATAATCTAACTAAAAATACAATTATCAATAAACGAAAAATTAATCAAGCGCTTCTATAAGAAAACACGGATCAGTGTTCAGTCATCATTTAACGACCGTATTGTAATATGATAAAAATATGGGCAACTGGGCGATATACGTGAAGTTGGCCCCTACACTTTGAGCTACAGATCCCATACTTTGCATGATTTTGCAATTAATTTGCTATAGTAAGGTAATTTTCAGAATTTGCACACCTGTAGTTTTTCCGGAAAAAAAGATTTTGTGTTGTGGGGGGGGGGGGCAACTCTACGGTAGCCCTCCTCCCTAACTAAATATTTTAAAATAGTTTAAGTTTTTTTTAATCTTTTTATCATCCATTATAATATATGCTATTATAAACTATTATTAAATTTGTTATCGTTGAACTTTTTGATGTATTTGGTCATATGAAATATGGCATTGCAAAATTAAAAATTATTATTTTATTAAATAAAAAAATTAAGGACATGTTAATTAGCAATTTATAACAACATAATATAATATATTTTTTAACGAATATGTAGATACCCACAACATGTTCACATTTTATGACACATAATAAATTGTCTGTAAAAATTGACCCCCCCCCCCACATAAAATATGTATTCTGGAAAATTGAGTGTATGCCACTCCTATAGAAATCTATAAATATTTTTAAATTTGTTTATATTTTGTACTAAAAAGCATTTTTCAAATTATAAATTAATATTATGTTTGTGTAATTTTTTTTTTGCATGAATTATAATTTGTCTTTATATTCTTGAATCTATAATAGTGACTTGCAGTAGGGGATAGGGGGGGCTATTTTTCCAGTAAAACTAAAGGTATGCAAACTCTGAAAATTACATAGCAAATTATAGCAAATTAATTGCAAAATCATGCAAAAGTATGGGATCTGTAGCAAAAAGTGGGGGGGAGCAACTTCTCGTACATAACTGGGTGTCACTCTGCTTTACAGTAGGTTACAAGTGGGTCACTGTAATAGATGGTGTTAAATTTGAATTCAATGATATAAAATCATTGTATAAGAAAAACGATTCTGAGAAAGATGATGCGGGCGTACGTAGACAGTGCCCAATCGACCTTTTATCTATTATATATCAGAACTTATTTTTGTCAAAAAAACCAATAAAATCAAAATACCAACATAGCAAAACGTTATTAAATCTTCTAGCTTGTACCTATCGTACAACTCTTTCAAATATATAAAAGAAATTCAAATAAAAATATATTATATACAATTAAATAGTATAAATCAACCTGTACGTATCAAAATATTGTAAAACAAAAGAAAAACGTGAAAAGTTACAAAGCTTAATTAGTAGATATAGTATTGGTGAAATGTCAATATATTTTTATTTGTACTAATATTGTACTTTTTAAAAATATATATTTCAACTGTTATAATAATTATTAAACACTATAATCTAATTAGTCTAAAGGTGGTGTTCGCACCGAATTATATAATTTATAAAGTTCAAAATAATTATTACCCTCGCGGTCACGACATGTGCCTAACCGCCGGTGCATAAGACATGTTTGTTGTAATATCAATAAGTATCAATCTATCAAATATATATTTCCATTTATTGTGATCATTCTGTTTAATGTTTAAATAATTTCCTTGAAATCATTATAACATAGTTGTAGGTACCTACTTCACCGTTTAACATTTATAAATTACAAAAGTTTCAAGCTAATGTTTATGTTAGTATAGTGGTTATTTTTTGTATTAATTGAAATATACCTAATAATATAATATTATATAGTATTTTATATTTCTTAAGATACGTGTTCTTTCTACCAGACACCTTTCATTTGGAATTTGGAATCGGATTAAAACGTATTGTGTGGTCTCACAAAAAGGTACTTACTTGTCGATAAAGACTTTCACGAATCACGGTAGAAAACTCACACTAACACACGACACACACACGCACAAACAATATCTATTCTGTTGTTGTGAATCATTTTATTTTTATCAAAAATCTTCATAATATGCACGGGCACATGTTATCATGTGCATTTTATTTTATTATTTAATAGGACAGTACTGTAAGGATCGTTATCGATGCGAATCACATAACATAGTCAGATATTTCAGATATAATCTTTATTTGTCAATTACAACAGTATAATATACATTCTTTTTTACAAGAAAAATAAACATATTGATACTTCCCCAGTGAGAATAGCTTATAATATGAGAAATTGAGTTCAAATCTATAATAATTTATACATTAATTAACAACTACAGCAAAATACGTATATCATATTTGAAAGAGTTGTACGATAGGTACAAGCTAGAAGATTTAATAACGTTTTGCTATGTTGGTATTTTGATTTTATTGGTTTTTTTGACAAAAATAAGTTCTGATATATAATAGATAAAAGGTCGATTGGGCACTGTTTACGTACGCCCGTCGCGATCGTTATCGCAACGATATCCGACCGGACAATCGGTCTGACCGATCGTATTTTTCCATGTCATAACCATTTACCCCTCCCCCTCCCGCTGCCCCACCAGAATACCGATTTTAAATGAAAAAAAAGTTATGGTAGTGAATAAATGTACAAATTTATGGTAGTACCTATAACTGTATAACTGTAAAGTACCGAGTTGAGGCCGCCTAGCCCACCATAAGAATCCCTTAATCTCCGATCTATCATCTGCTTCCATCCCAGGTAACCTAATTAACCCAATTAAAAGACTTAAAAGACAGTGGTGTCCCGACCTGCTAGCCTAACTATAAAGTCCTCCTCATGTCGTAATACCTCCGATGGGAGGCCTCTACAGTCTGTCTAATCTGCCTTTTTATTTTTATTTATTTTTATTTTTTACCTATAAACCATCAATTGTTCATATAGTTCTTCTTTTTTGTAACAGATTGAATAAAAAACATATGAACCAAAAAAAATAGTTGAAATCAAATTGAACACAGATTATAGCGAACGGCTCAAATGTTCAATGAAGAGGTACACGGTTTCTTACAAACGTATACGACATAGACAAAACGCGTTTACGCGGTTTGAATATAACTCGTTCAATTTTTATGTAAGAATAAAAACACCTTTTTCAAAATTAAAAAACGACAATATTTTTGAGGGCAAGACGGAGAGTTATTTAAAAAAAAAATCAAATTTTGATAAGTTAAAGGTATTTAACAAAATATTATATTTAAATATAATATATTCCTAGTCCAATTATCACGCACTATATCCATGCCTACCGATAAATCATGGCAGACGAATACGATAAAACATTGCAATACTTTACGTCACCACCATGGACGTCAAACAGTGGTCTGAAAATATATATTATTATTTATTTATTTTAATTAGAAAAATTTAAATTTTTTATAAATTTTATCCCTTCGTTTGGCCAAAATAGGTTTTGATTATTTTATTTATTTGAAGTCCAGCCCGGCCCGACCCAAAAAATCGTACAAAAGAAAGGCTGAGCCAATCCTTTATTTTATTTTAAAGGCCAGGCCTGGTTCAATGTTACAACGCACCGGAATTTTTATGCAGGTCTTTAACACACCCAGACACATATATATATATTAATATATTATGTATATACTTGATATGTATTTTTTAAAATTGTTCGCCTTGGGATTTACACCGGTTTTTCACTTCCCCGTCTGTTGTCGCTTGTTCATTTTTATGTACATTGCGAATACCAATGCGATCATCGAGGTTGTTGTTTAGATATCATTCATTAAACACGTAGAAACTTACATCTAGTGTAATAATATTTGTCCTATAAATATGGTTTAGCGAGGTTGAGAATTTGAGATAAATCCACCGACTTTGTGCCAACGTTGAACTTGGCCGCCGCAGAAAAACTCGGCGCTAGCCGCCGGATATCTTCTGCTATCCATCCCACCCGACCACCGATTCATCCCCACCACTGCCAATGGCTGGTAGCTATTCCCGCTTTGCGGATCGGTTGTTTGCCCGCTACGCTACTGCCGACCGATCCATCAACTAATATTATACACCTGATCGCATACCAGTGCCGTCGTCGTCGTTCAGTAGCGATAGTACAGCGATAGAGTGAAACGGTTTTCCTGGAGAGAAGTTTCCTGAAGACGTCATATTATAGTCTCTCCGCTTCAAGCCGACCACAGAGTTTTTTTTAGACACACCACGTAAGTTTTTCCCGACTACAATTCATTATACGGTCCCGAGTGTTTCGATACGCGTGTAAACTCGTATATCCGTGACTAACCGAGACATTTTACTATATTATATTAGAGATTATATTACGTTTGCAAACAAATATTTCATTTCCGTGTTACGATTTGAAGGAAATCTTAAATCATAATACCTATTAAAATAATATCTGTTCTTCAATTTTAACTGAAATACGACACAAGACATTATAGGTTCCGTGCGTTAGATGATAAATTTGGATGCTCTTTGTATCTATAAATTAAAGTTTATTCTTCAATTGTTTTTTAACTGTGTTTTATAACTAAATTTTGTTTAATATTTTCTTATTCACTAAATTTTTGATGGAGGAGGTACCCACAATAATTGTATTATAATATTTTATTATTATTAATAGTTATTTACTTTAAATGCATTTTAATAATAACCACTATTATATCGAAAATGTTTTTTAGAATAAAATTATGTAACAATAAGTTTCTGAATGTTTGAATATTAACTTAAATTTTTTTTTTATAAAAACTAGATACCTACCTTCAACATTTTAATATAATAAAGGTTAATAATTATATAAATATAATATTAGACGAATTGTTTTGTTTTATTGTCTAGCGTTAATATCCATACAAAATTACATTCTACTTTTTCAAATATGGCTCATATTATCAATAACTTCAAGTCAATGTTAACGATTGCCGTGGTTTTCAGTGTAGCGTTTGCCGCTCCCAATAAATATACATCTGAACCGAGTGACGTGAGTACCTTAGTAAATTATTTTTTTACTTAATATAATATTTATACTTGTGTTGTGATCTTTTTCGACACGAACGTTTATTTAAAGGATTGTACATTATAAAAAATAGTTAAAAATAAAAACTAGGATTAGACCTTTTTTAAGTGGATGTTGGATTTTAATTTTAAAATTTCTTTATCAATGTTATAGTTATTATAATGTTATAGTCCCTTCATAATGGCGGTCTTCGTTATTGCGTGTGATTTCTCATTACACGTCGTCGTACTCAAGTAAATCCACTTGGTGCATACTTATTACAGAATTATAAATATATACACTCACATTCAACAACATTAGATGTTTATAAATCGATTTATGTGGTTTGTTCTCACACAATTTTCAAACATTCTTCCAATTGACATATAGTGTTGAGAAATTTACATTCGCCTAACCAATCACTAGTTCTACCTACCAATGCCGCTGCACAATGGCGACAATAATAATAATAAATAGTTTATATATAGAAATAGTTAATGGGGTGTAAAATTGAGGCGGTTGATGTGAACCTTGTTTCTACATAATTAATAATATGATATACTATTATGTAGTGCGTGTTATTAAAATCTCAAGAGTTGTTAAAGTCTCTCGCGTTTCTTATATTCACGGTCACTTCACGCACTTTGTTCAGTCAATATCGACGCTGTGTAAACACACATTTCTTTTAAGGGGGTTGTCTTAAATCAGATGACGCAGTATTGTGTCTTCAACTTATTTCTTTTGAACAATTTTAGTTTGCAAGCAAACACTTCTGGTCTTATATTTTATGGATCTACTTTAGACATTAAAATACTTTCTATATTAGACGTATATTAAGGAGACTAGGCAAGTCCAATTACAACTCATATAAGTTCTTGAAAATAAACGATAATTTAAGTATATATTAAGTTTAGAGAATAATTTAATATATATAATATAAATTAAATAATCTATTAATTATTATTTATTTAATACTATATGGCTTAACATAATACATATTATATAATATATATGTTACGGGCAAAGTAGGAAACCCAGGCATTGTTATGCAACGCCCGGGCACTATGTACAATGCTTGAACATTTTGGGCATGTAAGAATGACCATTTTAATACTCAATTTTTTCATACATTGGCCGGACATTGTACGAGATTGCCCGGGCAAAGTGTACCCCGCTAGGATTCAAGTGGGCAAAGTGAGTTATTAATTACAGCACACATTTATGTCGAATGGTATTTATACGTAACAATAACACTATAAAACTATTCTTACATATTTTATTCATTTGATACCATGACTTACGAGTTACGAGATACCTAGCTAAATGTACGCAATATACGTGATGACTGCTGCCGATAATACGAACCGATCTGTAATTTGAAATTTCAACGAAAAAGTGATCACATAGTATATTGCGCATTTGTGCGAACACTATAATTGCAAACAATATAGGTAATCTAGATAATATTTCATTATCTAATCATAAAACTTCTACCTGACGTAGTCCGTCATTACTACTGTATTAATAAGTAATACTAAACGGTGTAAATGCAAAAAAATTTGGTCGAATTTATAACTCAAATTGCTATAATAGTTGTGTAAGTGTTTATAAATAAAGTAATATAATGCTATCTTACGTACCTAAGATTACTTTTTAGTAATTATTAATTAATTTAGAACTCATAAAATAACTATAGTTTAATAATAAATAATATTCATCTTGTTCACATTAAACAACTTTTAAATAAATATATGAATTCTTCAGTAGGAGATACCATACTGGATAAAAACTATTAAAAGGCAACTAATATTTGAAGCGTCCATTTCAAGTTTTTTTTATGATTATTAAAAAATACAGTAAAATGTTTTATTTAATTTTTAATGTATTCAATATTTAACCTACAGTGCCCAAATCTAAATGGGCACTGTATATAATTCCAGGTCAATGTAAAATTATTCCAACTTTGCCTTCGAAAAACGGGCATTGTTCACAGCGACCGGGCACTGTGCACATTGCCCAATTTTCTACTTTCCCCGTAACATATATATTTAGGGTTTTAAAATTTCATAACATTTATTTTCTTGAAACATTTAATGAAAAATAAAAATAAAATGTTTATTATATCAAATTCTAAATGAACATTTTTAAAAGTTTGTTTGTTATATGAAACAAAGAAAACCTGTTATATTTACATATAATTTATAAGTTGTTTAATAAATCTATAGTATAACAAATTTAAACATTGCCTTTTAACACTTAAGTTACAAGCTCATAAACCAACTCAACATCATAACATATTATTGAGAGCTATGACTCTGTGAATGCATATTAAACTATATTATAATTATATTATATTTTATTCACAATGAGTATAGACATAAACTACTCTTAAACAGTCGTGAATCGTAACCTTTTACAATATACAAAATATGATCTAATTATTAAATAAAAGAGTCCAGAGCAGCTTCACATAATCACATCACTCAGTCACATACACACACATATACGACTTTTGTACACTTAATAATTACTGAAAATATACACTTTTATTTCATTTACCGGTTGAAATTGACTTCAACTTTATTTCAAACCATTATCTTTTGGATCACTGACTGTTCGCATACAACAATATTTTAAAATTCAAAAAAAAATGTTTTTACTCTCAAAATAATGTTAGAAATATTTTTCAGCACTACATGTAGAATATACAAATATGAAATAATAAATCAACGAAAATAATATGTTTCTCTTTATTTCTAAGTGTGTAATCAGTATATTATTTCTAATCATCTATAACCAAACACGTTTAAAAGAAGAGAAAATATTTTTCATAATTTCATTGAAATATTTCAAGGAGAGTGCAATTTTCAATTTTGAAATATTTCAAATTCAGAACCCTATATAATATATTATTATTAAAAATATTTTAATTTACAGGAAACTGCTCAATCCAGAACGTCCATTACAAACAACAATGACTCTGTGTCTGAGTCTGCGTCGATCGGAGGATTCAACGCAGCTTCTTCTCTGGCTGGCAATGGTAGTGCTATGGCTTCCGCCGGCGGCAGCGGCCTTAGTGCCAGTGGTCCGGGGGGCACCGTAGCCGAAGCCGGATTCTGCAATGTCAGCAAATTAGCATCTAACGAAATGCTATTGAAACCAGCTATAGTAGTACACTACCTATTCGACAAGATTTTTAACGTGAGTTTACCTATACATTGTACTAGATCAGGTGGTAGGAGGATTTTTTTTAAGATAGTTATTTAATATTATATTTAAATATAATGCGAGGGGGCTTTACACACTTCATTATAGTCTTCAATCTTTATATTAATGATATAAAATTACAAATATGAAATAGAATCATATTATGACCAACATATTTAGTAAAAATCTGAATCATATTGTACATATATTTATTTCATAAGTGCGGTCGATGGGTATGTTTCAACTCCCGAAATACCACACTGGCTAAGCTACCTACTAGGTATGAAACTTTGATAAATTGTGGCATTATAATTTATTTGTCCGTATACCTATACGATGACAGCGTTTTCAGTTTATGTGTTCATTAAATATTTTTTATGGTTACCTATATGTGATAAAGGAAATATTTTTTTGCCCACGTGTACCTGTATAATATCTAATTTATTTTTACGCCATAGAAACCACTTAATTAAATTGTTTGTTTTTTAATGTTTAGATTCCCATCAATGTATTGCAGTATATCAATACATACTTAAACCAAAAACAAATGCATCGAGGACAACCAGGTATACATTTACAATAATAAAAGTCATAAATTAATAATGTTTTGTACATAATGCGCGCGTATGTTTTATGTTATTGATCGGTAGGCATAGGATATACTATAATATAATTAAAAATAAAATAATAATGGTTATTTGTTTCTCGTTCGATGTTACAGAAGCGGCTGTCAGTTCCGAAGAGTCTGATGGAGCTTCCGGTAACGGAACAGCCGATGCTTCAATGATGGTACCGACAAAATCAAATTACGATGCCATATTTAACGTACGTGTTGTATGTGGTGGTGGTGATGTAGTAGTACACACGCCTAACTTGGTTTTAACAATCTAATATAATAATAATAGTTAAACTCAGCTTGGTTTAAAGGTTTAAAGACAATATTACAAATACTGTAAACGTATAAAACATTAATACACATACGGTGATGGTGATGGAAACAATTGGTTAATGAAATTGTAATATCATCATCACTCTCATATCAGTATACCATATTTAATATTATATTATAATAAAAATAATATCCTCGTTGTCGTCGTAATCGTTATTATTATTTTTAGGAAATATCTTCCACTGAGACAAATTTCACTTGGAATAATTTCGTTAATATTTTTAGATTCCGATCACAGCATTGAGGTTTGTACAGAACCTTTACAACTGGATGGCTGGAAAGCTGTTGAAGAACCATGGTATATATAACAGCGGTGCCCACTGAAGTAGCCGCTAAAAATGCGACCACACTCACATTTACTCTTCGTCGTTAAAACAATATTGTAATTTGTAATATCCTTATAATAGTGTGTAACGTTTAGTCTATGTGTAGGTTTGTACCGTGTGTACGTAATATTTTTATGTTTATAATAATTTTTTTGTTACATAAGTATATTGTACATGTATGTGTATACTATGTGAAATGCATTTTTTGAAACTTCAGACTCTTGTGTGACACATTACCAGACGTGTCTTGTATTAAATAAACCACTCCATATAATATACATACATATATTACTATATTATATATCAATGGTATGATTAGTATAAATAGTAGTACTTATTTTTTATTCAAAATACAACATTCTTTATGTATACGTGTGAGAGGTACTGTAAAATATTATTAATGTAATTTAGTAATAAGTACGCATGTATATTAAGTAGAATGTACCTACCACTGCCTAACTTTTGTATTCAATTTTTTTTTATTATTATTTTTATCTATATACGTATTTTTTAAATAATAATTGAATAAAAATATGGTTTTAATTTATATATGATTGTTATAATATCATTTTACTACTATAATGTTTATAGTAACGTTATCTTTATAATACATACATTTAAGGCTGGTGCAAGGCCAAATTATATAGATGATATTTTGACTAATTTTGAGCTGTTGACAAACATTTTCAGTTTCCATTTTTTTTAGTTTATAATTCTATAAATATCAATTAAATTGTATTTGTTGTGTAAAAAAGCGTGAAAATCTAATACAAGGTTCCTATACTATATTATTACATTTGAAAAAAATTAAAAATCCTTAGTCATAGTTTTTATTTATAAGCATTTAAAGTTCGAATATTGACCAAATATGGAAAAATCACGAAAATTAGCAAATTATTTTTAGTTGAGAATTCATAAAAATTTTTATTTTCTAACCTTTTAGGACAGTAAAAGTGCTTGGATTTTCTTCAATAGTAACTTTTCTGATAGGAAAGTGAATCTAGTTGGTATTTTGGGGGTCGTCGTTTCTCAGTAGTTTTCAAACGCGACGTGAAAAACAAAAGAAAAATTAAGGAAAAACGGGAATTTTCGTGCAAAATCTTTTTTCGAGATAATCGATTTTGAGTTTTGGTGTAACTCTAAAACAAATGACCGTAGGTACATGCAATTTTGACTGAATGTTTATATTAGCATTTTTTATACATCATAACATTTTCCAAATCTTTTGAATTATTTTGAACTGTTTACGGACATTTTCAGCTTTAATTTTTTTAGTTTTTTTTTCTATAAATATCAATAAAATTTTATTTGCTGGTTAAAAAAGCTTGAAAATTTATTAGAAGGCACCTAGGTTATTGTTTTTAAAGGCAGATGAAAAAAATTAAAAATACTTAGTCAGGGTTTTTATTTATAAGCATTTAAAGTTCAAATCTTAACAAAATACGGAAAAATCAAGAAAATTAACAAATTATTTTTAGTTGAGAATTCATAAACATTTTCCTTTTAATATCTAAGATTTTAAAATGTAATACAAGATTATCAATAAGTTTGATTAAATTTATAAAAAGAAATGTCTACAAGAAAGTCAAATTAAATTTTTATGAGCGTTTGAAATTCATATTTTTCAACGTTTGATATTCACTCGATTTCTCGTGTAACGATTTTCTTATTTTGTTGTAATTAAAAAATGTATGACTGTAGATACTTGAAAATTTCACTGAATATATATCGTATTAACATTTTCTATACACGAAAAAATTTTGAAAATATTTTGATTTGTTTTGAGCTATTTACGGACATTGATAGTTTTCAATTTTTTTAGTTTTTTTTTTCTATAAATATCAATAAAATTGTACTTATTGGGTAAAAAAGCACAAAAATGTAATGCAAGGTTCCTGATATATTGTTACAATAGCAGTTGAAAATATTATAAATACATAGACACAATTTTTTTTTATAAGCGTTTTAAGTTCAAATTTTGACAAAATTTAATAATTATTTTGTAGTTAAAAATATATAAAATGTTCAACTTCTATAGCTTAGGATTGAAAATTTAAAACAATGCTCTACGTAAATAGGTTATATATAAACTATTTTATTCACAATAATATCATCAAATATATACTTGGTAATAGGCTGACTGCCCGTTTTCGCTCAGAATCGTTTTTCTTATATAATGATATTATATCATTTAATTCAAATTTAACACCATCCATTACAGTGACCCACTTGTAACCTACTGTACAGCAGAGCGACATCCACTTACCCACCTTTTTAAATGTGAAATGATGCTGTTTCAGAGTTATCTATTTTGTTTATCACGCGTGTTACATAATAGTATTTACTTTTTTAAGACATTACACTGGTTAAATTATTAAATTGATAAAATGTGCAATTGGCACGTTAAAAAATAAACTATATCAATTTTAAGTAAGTATAGTTGTATTAATTCATTTTAATAGAATATACCTACGTGTTAACATCATAGACATATAATAGATATAATTATAATACATTATAAAATTATATATGTGATATGTCTATGGTTAACATAATATGTTTTAATACTTTACCAACAACATAAGGTTAAGCATAGGTAGAATTAAAATATATTTTGTATCGTAATAAACACTTATGTGTGTTTGAAACAATTAAATTAATAAAAATAAATATAATTCACGATTGTAATCTTGTGAACAGCACTACAGTACTCTCGGCCCTAGTCTCAACGTTTCGTTAGTTCAAATTAACCGAGTTCTGCTATGGGTGGTGGTCGTTGTACTGTATTACAATATTAGTATAATATTACTATACCAATTACCAATGTCGGAGTTCATTAATAATTATATACCTGTATACTGTATGGGAATTTGTTATTTAATTTTTAAATTGTACATTGTCAACAAATGAAATGAACTCGCAACTTTAAAAAGACATTGGTATAACAATATTGTAATATGAATAGTAAAACATGATCCAGTTAATTTGTCCTAACGATTTAATACTAACTAACAAGTTAAATCGTTAGGACAAATTAACTGCAGCAATATGTACTTTCTTAAAATATTACTTTAGGTACCAATGTATTTATAAAGTTGGAGTTCATTAACATTTCATTTGATGATATACTGTACAATTTAAAAAATAAAATAAAAAAGCCCTATACAGTATATAGGTATATAGTTATTAATGAACTCAGACTTAAAAAATTCATTGGTTTATGGTACAGTAATATACTAGGTATGTGGTATATTATAGGTACTCTGCAATAGTGACGACAATTTAACGAAATTACCAAAACTTTTATACAGTACAACGTCAACGGGCTCCGGTTAATTTAATCTAACGAAATGTCGATACTTCCGCTTTGGAGCTTATCAATTTTTTCACCATCATATAATTGTTCCGATCAGTTTCCCTTTGTGTCGCCTGCCGGTTGATGTAAGACGACGACCTTCGCAGGAAAGGCGCCGGTTTGGTCGACACCTTGTTTGACTGATTCATGTATACTTTTATGATATGTTTATCTTTGTTTATCATCAACTTCTTAGCCACTTTCGGTTTGCAACGACTGGCAGCGAGTCGTCTGTTCTCTATATCGACGGAGCCGATGGAGGTCCCAGGTATCCTCCACTTCATGTCACCTCTCTGAAAGCCCATGTTCCTCGTTTCCGCCGTGATACCACTCCGAAATGCCATCGGTGTTTGCAGGTGTCCAGCGTCACCGCCCGGACTGGAGGTACGTACCTAATAATGGGTAATTTAGAGGTAAATATTACCAACGTAAAATCCAGCAAATCGGCAAATTGCTTAAATCATTTTTTTTTTAATTTTCCCTCCCTTACTATTATTGAAATTGTTTACTCCGAAATTAATTAATAGTATAATTTATAATTAGCATCATTAGCGATAATAATTTATCATTTATAACCGAGAAGAACAAAATGACTATGATTTTAAATGAATTAATAGGTAAATATAAAATATAGTATATATATATAAGTGTTAAATATACCTACTCTAAAATTCAAACCTCATAATTAAGTAACAATATTATTGATCACGTGTGTTTAATACTGCAGAGTTTACCTTTTCAAAATGTTTGAAAAAAATACGGTAGATATGCCTATATTTATAGTCTTAAGGACTACCAAAATATTACATTGGTTTAGTAGGTATCTAAATTATTACGCTTGTAAAAACATTTAAAATTAAAGGAATTGCTCAGCAGTCAGCACTTGATTTTAACTACAATAAAAAAACCTCTGTAAAATTTACGTAAATCTTCACCCGTACAATTTACTGACATCACATCTCTACCTTCGCGTACCTGTTGCAGATTCACGACATCCACTTGAACAGCCGTGTCCACTCTAACGGCCACGTGTCGCTTGTACGCTACGCCACTGTTATCCAACGACTGCGCTTTGGCGCAGACGTCTTTGCCGTCTATGTCGTACAAATCGTCGAAGGATAATAATGTCCGCGATGAACGAACCTGTTGCAGATGGTCAGAAGTCAGACAGACATCTACGGTATGGGCCTGTTCGTCGGTGGACTGTTCGTCGGTGGACTTTTCGTCGGAGGACTGTTCGCCGGTGACCTGTCCGTCGGTGACCGTCGCTAAAATTACGTGGGCATTGATGGGTTTTCGGTCCGGGTGAGGATTTACAACCTTCGTGATCGTGTCGGTCGTCTTCACAGCTGAACAGATTTTCTCCGACACCGATGGACAAATTTCTGCCACGTCCACTGCTCGGCTTGTCGGAAGTGATGTGTCGCTATCACTATTGAAAGTCCACGATCCATCCGAACTCATCACTTTGGCAGATGGGCCCTCAGGTGTTCTCATTAAGTTAAAAAAAATTTTATTATCCATTTTCCTTTTTAAAAAACTAGTCTTGACGATATCTGACAAATACGCGTAATTAATAATCGACACGAAGTCATAAACAACGAAGGTACACAAGAATGAATACATAGGTGTATCTATGCCGACAAATGTATAATATTGTATGTAAATTATAGCTTGTCAAATTACTAGACTGGAGGGCTAGTATTATATGATAAATCGTTATTGAAAAAGCCCATTTCTCAAGAGAACAAAATATAACGGTTTTAAAATAACTAACAGTATAATATTACAATAGTCGTAAGTTTGTTATTTTTTTTTTACTTGGTAGGTGGTAAGTAAAACAATAATACTGTCACCGTACATAGTTATTATTATGATACATTTCATCAAAGGTGGGCATTAACTAGTATTTAAAGGTTCATATTTTTAAAAATATTCAACAAAACTCGCTTGTACCATTTGTGGCTACATTTAATTTTAATTAACTCAAAAACTTAATTAGATTGATTTTCACACGAAAATCTAGCGGGATTCATAGTATACAATCTATTGATATAAATGACGGACTGGATTTTCTCAATCAAGTCCATACACAGTCTCAATCACCTCCACCCTCACCATCTTTTTTTGACAAGCCCTCAGATATACCAAGTAAATGGAGCGCTCAACACCCAACACCATCGTGTAACGTAAAGCGTAGATTATTATAATATTTATAAAAACTAAATAATTTAGATATGTAGAATAAAAATAAACATGATATATAAAAAAAAAGTATTTTTTTTTATTAATATTTTTATTTATAATAATTACTTCTCTATTAAATGGATTATAAGATACAATTCGTTTATTTATAATATTAAGCATTATGATATATAAACAATAAAATAAAATAAAAATATTTTCATTTATTAAAAATTAGGTTTAAAATAAATATTTAAAAGGTTAATATTAAGCAATGGATTCTGACGATTTTACGCAATAATTTATGTATAATAAAAAAGACTTGATATATAAAAAAAAGTATTTTAATTTATTAAAATAATATTATGGTTTACAATAAGTATTGAAAAGGTTTTTACTTCTCCATTAAATGGATTATAAGATTGTATAATTCTCTGCGTAACATACAATTTTCGGTATTTCACCATCTTCTAAGTAATAATATATAAAAACTTTCATGGTGTGTTGTCCATAGTATCTCCGACGGTATATTAATGTTCACATCTCATTTATATATTCAAACCATCAGATATATTATGTATAAGACGTCTTGATCAATTAGCCAACATTCCTAAGGACTATGCATACATCGAAAAGTTTGCTAATAAAACCTTAACATTGTTAATCAATAATACATATATTTTAAGAACGTTTGAGAGAAACATACATGTAACAGCCATATATCACTTGTGTAATATTTATTTTTACATCCTGCATCACACCAACCATATTATTGTACATATACCCCCTTGATCTCTAATCCTTGATCATTGATCCTTACCGACACTAATCCTTGATCCTCTGATATCATACATTTTTCATGCCCGTGTACGGGAAAACGCATACACTGACTCACATAAAATAACTAGTGACGTTTTTTCTGGACTTGATCCGGTTCATCGAACGGCCGGCCGACGATCCTAGCGCGGTTATCGCGTGCCGGCGTCGTCCGTCGTCGATTGGCGGTTTGTTTGAGAAGCGCGCGCGGCTTTCCGCGTAAAGGCGGTTTGAGTTCAAACTGTTATTACGCGGGACCGCGTCAACCTAAATGAATATGTGAAATATAGTATGATTTACAATCCCTTAACCCACATTAAATCATATAATATACATAGGTATTCGACATTGCGAAAACCTAAACATATTATATAGTTTACATAAACATATAAACAGTATTCATGTATATACATATAGACTCGTTCGATTATTTGAAATAATAATTTTACATAAAATATTCCCGGCTTATAATTTATCCAATACATGAATTCTTAAACATTTATTAATTATTATATATTTACAGTAGATATGTGAAATATATCACAACGTCGCCATGCATACTGATACAATGATATTCAGTATTCATCAATTAAATGCAATAGAGAACCTATTCATATATAATTTAATAATTTTTTCGTTAAATACGTAGGTAGAATTTATGATGAAACCTAAAAATATATACATCGATGTGAATATACGATAAAATGTACTAATTTTGATAAAAACATAGCTGTCTATGCGTAAATATAGAAATCTTACTCAAATAAGTAAAAATATCATAATTTCTTTAAAATCATGTAATATTATAAAAATTATCATACCCACCTAATTACCATTAAAGGCATACATTCAGTTTAGATATTAAATGTAAATAAATGCTTGCCCACCACTACTATAAACAGTTAATATTACGAGTCTCAACGACCTATACATATCATTGCACTATAATATAATATAATAGTTGATATTATATTACGATTTTTGATTGCTTCATTTGTAACAGATAAAACCATATAGATACATAAAGACCTTACACAAAATTCTAATAGGTACAGCTTAAAAGCGTAGAATGTAATATTCTTGAAAGAATTAGGTATAATTTGAAAAGTCATATTTATTCCAAAGATGAAATAAAAACATGGTTTCGATAGTAAAAAGCATAATATTATATAGTTATCTTCATCACATATTATCAAAAATAAAATAAAATGTACCTACGTCAAGCGTTGATAATCTTTCACTTAATGATTTTATATAGAAAAACCAAATATATATTTCATTTACTTTTTTAATTCATATCTTATACACACGGGTCATAGCCCGTAATTTAGTTTATACAAAATAATAGGAATTTATTATTTTTACAGTTATAATATACTGCATGAGCATGCTTATTACTGATACTTTTCATGTAGTATTCTATATACTTTGTTAAATAATGATGAAATCGCTTGTATGTTTTCATCACAAGCTTGGAAATATAGGTACCTATTTGAAAAGTCATATCTTAATTTCCCCCAAATCATAATATTACCATAATTTTTATAAAATCTTATACAAATATAATTTCTATGTCAAGCTCATGTCTAAAATATAGAAAATCTTAATATTAACATAATATAACTAGTTTGCAAATCAATCCATGAATCATATCGCTTTAGATATTAAACGTAACTGTACAATTTAACAGACCATTACAGTTCTAAATGATTGACTTACATTTCTTCAATCTAAAATATAATATCAAGTTTTATGATAAAACATGTAAACAATTCAGAAGTTCAATAAAAATGTGTTCAATTATCATAATTTCACTGTAAAAATATATATAACTAATATATTACCTTTAAAACCATTCATAGCCACCTTTGCTAAAAGTTATTATTTTTGTTTAAATATCTTAAAAACTGTTGTCATAGACCCACACGCATCAGCTATATAATATATTTCCTATACTATCATTACAAATTTATATGATTTTCAACACTATTCACGCCTCAAAATACACAAATCTATAGCACGTCGTCGAGTATAGAACATTGATTTTCAGATTAAATATAAGTCCGCTATATTTTTTTAGGATTTTCCTACAATGTAACATAGAAATCGTATATTTCTCTCCAATTATCGTTAAATATATGAAATTATACCCGATTGCTAATAATATAATAAAGCATAATATGATAGGTGATTAGGTACAAATTATATCTTATATCCATCACTTAATGCTCATTTTACATAAAATAATAGGAAATTATTTTTAAGTTTTTAGACTAGATAGGTACATAATTATTTTATACATTGTTCTATTTACTTCACGAATAATGTAAAACGCATTTATATTACCATCACAAGTTAGGATATATCTTTCCATGTCAAGCAGATATTAAATAATTAGTCATAATTTGATTTAATACAGACATAATATTATATTTCTATATTTGTTGTAAATATCACTATCTCGATAGTAAATATCAACATATATTTTATACTTTAACACATATAGGCACTTCACAGATCTTAATAAGATGATACGTAAATATTAAAGATCTCGCAAAAATGTATAACTTCATCAGTCTGCAATGCTGATATAATTATAGCTTTTACTGTATTCGACTTTACTCTAAATAATTGTTAGGTATACAGATTCGTATAATAATATCATATTTCCAATGAATATGTATACAAACTTCATATTCGTATTAAAAATCAGCAGGTTTTCAAATAAAAATCATATTAGTTGTAACCATATTATGATAAATATTATACTTCTATATAGTTGTCGTAAATATCAACATTTATATTGTAAATATAAACATATTTAGATATTGATAAAAATATCTTAATGAGACGATAAGTAATTATTAAAAATATCACAAAAATGCATACTTTAAACATTATAATAATAATATATTTCTTCAATTATTATAAACTATTTTCATACTGAATGCATATACAACTGTCGTAATTTCAATAATAACATAAAAAACACATATAATTATCATCATAAACGTTATACCTGCATAATATATTCGTTATTTACAGTTTTCCACGTTAAATTGTAATACATAGCTAACAAAATTCGAAATATTTACAAAAAGAAATATTTCACCAACAAAATTAGTCTAATGTATGCAGCTACATTTATTTCGTCATTCAGATTCATCGATAAACTAACGATAATATCTAAGAGTCTACAGAATAAATGTGTAATGGAAAGGTGATGGGAAGGTGGGACTTAATGTACAAAATATGTGTCGGTCACGTGATGAGTAGACGGGTTGATAATTAATAATAATGATAAAAAATATAAGTGAGTAAAATATATGTTGGTTAAATGTATAATTGATAACTCAGTGGTGGACGGTGTGTTGTGTTAACGTGGCAGTAGGGAGGTGGGGTAAAAATACATCACATACGTATGCGATCATTGGCGGTGGATCAGTGGAAGAGGGGTGGGGGTTTATATACAAAACATGTATCGGTCACGTAATTAATAGACGGGTTCAGGCGGAGGGGTAAATATACGTCACGCACGTACGTAATCAAGGATCAAGACTCTCCGACAAGGATCAAGGGATCATGCAGCAGAACATACATTACCAATGTACTGACATAAATTGTTTTATTTTGATGAAAAGCCCCCCCCCCCCACGGTAACTCCAATAGTTTAATATAAAATGTGTAATAGAAAAAAAATTATATTTTAGCCACTGACTTGTAAGACGGAGATAACAAATGTCCCTGTGGCGTCGCATCCACATATGTTGTCTCTGAGTTTATATTCTTCACTGGATGTGTCCCAAATGGCCAAATACATGGTCTATTTTGTATTTCGGCTATTAATCTCTCACAATCGATACCCATATTATTTATATTTTTGGCCATGTGCCCATGTTGACGGAAAGACAGACGAAACAGTAATAATTTGGTTTTCCAAAATAGATGCCCTTCTTGTACACCGATGAAAACTAATAATAATAATATATCACCAACTATATCAGTACATTACGATATTTACAATTTTTAATTTTAGCCATGATTTTGGTGAAAAGACACGCGTTACTATAATAATTCAGTTAACAATTTCATACATTATGTATTAATATATATAAATACTTTTTTCGTACCCGGTGAAATAATATAATATTATGTTTACGATATTTACAATTTTACAATAATACTATTTACAATAAAATTTTATTAAAATACCATACTATAGTAATAACCTAACCCGTATAGCGGCTATCATTAAGCTGGTTACACACGGAGCGATTCGAACGCGCGCGTACGTGATTTTCAAATCGCGGCAAATATAAAAACGCGCACGCTTACACACGAGCAGTTAAATTGCTTTAAAAATCGCGTCCCCACTAATTTATCATACCCAATTTATTGGCGCCAAACTTGACAAAAGTCAAAATAATAGGTTATACAAATTGGAGCGAATCATTTGTCCCGAAAACGTGGTTGAGGAACACTTACGAAATGTTACCATTATTTAAAAGTAAATAGTGTACTTAATTTTTTTATTTAATTATGGAGTTAGACGACATTGCAGCCGTAGCCATTTTTATAAACGTCATCAAAAAGCAAAAAAGCGGAAAATATCCAATGAACTTTAAGAGGCCTTAAGAAGGACAATTTCAAATAAATTTTATGTCAATGAGAGCTCATACAGAAAAATTTACTAAGTAGGTACTACAGAATGTCTATTACGACATTCGATGAATTAGTAAGCAAAAAATAAACATTCAATTAAAAAAGTTATACATATACAATTTACTATATATGTTACGGTGAACGATGTAAACGTGGTAAAAGACGTTATTCCCCGGTAAATGACATAATTTACCTAAAAATTGGTAAACGTAGTAAATGCAGACATTCCCCGGTTATTGTCGACAATCACCAGTTTAATTGGAGAATGATGTTTAATACTTTTATATCAGTGTGAACGATCACCGATAAGCGTAGGTGCCGAATAAGCTTCGTTAGTTAAAAATATCATGACGGAAGTACGTGCGTGAATTTGGCCCCACTATGCTATGATAATAACACCGAAGTTATACCAACATTTTGCAACTAATTTGCAACTTTAGGCAATCGATATAAAAAAATTTGCAACCTTATATTTTTGCCTTAATCGCCAAACCAAAATTGGTGGGGCTGCGTGAAATTGGCACATCCACACAAACCACCACATCGTCCTATCGACCTCAAACCTTAATCATCATTTAGCAACTAATTTGCAACTTTAGGCAACCTTCGTGAAAAAATTTGCAAATTAAGCAAATTAGTTGCTAAACAATGAAAAAAATTTGAGGTCGATAGGACGACGTGGTGGGGCTGCGTAAATTTAGCCCCACCAACTTAAAAATTTGATTCCGGCGTAACCATGAGGTTGCAAATTTTTTCACGAAGGTTGCCTAAAGTTGCAAATTAGTTGCCAAATAATGAAAAAGATTCGAGGTCGATAGGACGATGTGGTGGGGCTGTTTGAAATTGGCCCCACCAATTTTGGTTTGGCGATTAAGGCAAAAATATAAGGTTGCAAATTTTTTTATATCGGTTGCCTAAAGTTGCAAATTAGTTGCAAAATGTTTGTATAACTTCGGTGTTATTATCATAACATGGTGAGGCCAAATTCACGCACGTGACGGAAGTAGATAGATAAACGAAAATCCCAACTAGCAATAACGTCGATAACCCGAGTAATAATATGAGATAATCTTTTAGTTTATTAGTTAGTATCTACGGGCATATTATAGCGAGTTGTGTATGCAACGAGTGTGTGTTTTATAATATTATTTGTAAAAATTTGTGTCACAAAATATAATAAAAGTTAGATTAAATTATTGTGTCATAGTTTTATTTAATTTTAATATTTAAGTATGGAGGGCAAATTTAAAGCAGCAATCGACAAAATTATCAGAAGTAAAAAGAAAGGTAACAATATATTTTATTTTAGTTCTGAAGAATACAACAAGATTCAAAAAATAAAAGAATTAAAAATTGGAACACTAAAATAAACGGTAACGAATAAAAACTTATGCGTAAAAATGATGTAGTGTCAATGGGGGGAAAAGAAAAATTGATTAAACCTATAGTTTGTTGATTATATTACGTTAATATTACGTGTTCTATATTACGTCACAGTAGACGAGTTGTTTGAAGTAATTCATACCACACATTTATCAATAGGGCCTGGTGGTAGAAATAGGATGATGGCTGTGTTAAAAACAAAATACTGTAATGTGACAACGGAGGCAGTTATGGCATATTTAGGTTTGGGCAGTAATTGTTAAGTAAAACAATCAAATCCGAAAAGAAGGCTTGTGACAAACCAATTCTACATTCCGCATTTAATTCAAGAGCGCAAATTGATTTGATTGACATGCAATCTCAAAATTATAATAATTATCGCTATATAATGAATTATCAAGATCATTTAACGAAATTCGTTATTTTAAAACCTCTGAAAACAAAAAGGGCCGAAGAAATCGCTTTAAATCTGATAGATATTTATACAATATTTGGTGCACCCGCTATACTCCACTCGGATAATGGTCGTGAGTTTGTTAATTCTATTTTAACAAATTTAAATGAAATGTGGGGAGACATCAAAGTTGTGCATGGCAAGCCTCGTCATAGCCAGACCCAAGAATCAATTGAATGCGCGAATAGGGACGTTGAAGAAATTTTGGCTTCTTGGATGATTGATAATAAATCAAAAGACTGGCCAATGGCATTAAAATTTGTGCAATTTCAAAAAAATCGGGCTTTGAACTCAGGTAAGCTATTAACTAAAAACAATTTTTTTTAATAATTTTAATTTTAATTAATTAATAATTTTTTTTTAATTTAAACATGTTTATAATAAGTATTGGAAGATCACCATACGAGGGGATGTTTGATTGTACAGTGAGAACAGGGTTAGCTTCAGTAGGGATACCTTACGATGGAATAGAAAAACTTAAGTCAGAAGAGGATATTGAAGAACTATTTAATAACAGCAACCATTCAGATCATATTAATGCAGTAGAATATGATTTAGTCAGTGTTGGAGATTTTGAAATGAAGTAAACTTGGAGACTGAAAATGAATTAAGGAATACTAAAGACAAAGATAATTATTAAATATTTATTATATGTAATTTGGTAAAAATGCTTGCATATTTTTGCATATTAATGGTATATTTAATACTGCATATTAAACCAAAAATTTTAAAAAATAATGTATAAAATAATTGTTTGTAAATTACAGCAATCGTCATCTATTTACAGGTAAAAGGATTGAAAAAATTAAAGACCAACGACAAAAATCGGTTATCTGTCTTGAAAAACAATTATAGTATACTATATACTACTACAATACTACATTAGTATTTGTTTAGTTTAATACTAAAAATAATACATTTAATCTTTGTATTTTACTTTTTATATAATTTATAAATATATTTTTTAAATTTCACTTGTTAGACCTTATCTCACAAGACAAGTGAATAATAAGCGTAGTCCAATATCAGAAGAAGAACGACTAACCATAACTTTAAAGTAAGTAAATAGTACAATGGCACGGTGAAATAATAACAGTAATATTTACAACGATTGACAATTAAAAATATTTTATAAAATATATAATATACAATGTAATGAATTATTTTACTAAAACTTAAAATTCACGATATAGTCATTAAAGTCAGTTGCGTGAAATTGCCCCCCCCCCCACTTGGTCGTATCAACCTCAAATCTTCATCAATATTTTGGAACTTATTTAGAACTAGTTGGAACCTTGTTTTCGAAATTTGGAACCTCATACTTTTTTCGGGAAAATTATTTTTCTGTTGGGGGGGCCAACTTCACGTAGTCCCCCCCCCCACTTTGTCATATCATCTTAAAATCTTCACCGATATTTCGAAACTTATTTGGAATTAATTGGAACCTTGTTTTTGAAATTTGGAACCTTATACTTTTTTCACAAAGTGAAATAATCTGGTTGTTGAAATGTTCAACTTTTATAGCTAAGGATTTAAAATATAAAACAAGGGTTCACAGAAGTATTTCATACTGACAACAAAAAATCTAATATATATATATGTATAGGTATACAGTTATTTATTATTGATTTTTTTATTTTATTTTTGAACTTGAGCCCGGAAACTAGTGTAAAATATGATTCTTATATGCTTCAAAAAAACCTTAAAATATTTTCTTAAAAACCCTCTAACTGGTAAATTATACTGAAAATATGTTTTGTTTTCCTTTAATTAGTTTAAAAGTCTGTATAGGTATCAGTTACAATAGAAACATTTTATATGAAATTTATAGCATAATATGAAAATTAAACTTTATAGGTTTATAATATTTACATTTACCATGTAAATTAGACATACCTAATGCAGTATAATTTATAATATGCTTAAACTTGAAATTAATTATTGCATACCTTTTATTTGGTAAATTATTTAAATTGAAACCCAAATTTGAAACCCTCAAACAAATTAAATAGTTTAAAATTTAATTACAAACAAGTTATTGAAAATAATGTCTATAATTTTTCTTTTATAAATTAACACATTTTAACGAAATATTTCCTACTCGAGAGATGAACAAACACATGATTTTTTAAGAACAAATACAAATCTGTTTTTTTATATAAAATATATTCTGAATATTCATTAATGCTCAAAATATACTTTAATATCAAAAATATATAATTTTCGAATCTGAGCGAAGCGATGAATGTATTGAATTTATAATGTGTGTTTTTTTTTTTAATTTTTAATTTTTTTTGTGACTGTCATCACACTTTAGGACAGTAAAAGTTCTTGGATTTCTTCAACCGTAACTTTTCCGATAGGAATATGAATCTAGTTGGTACTTTGGGAGGTGAAAAGTAGATTCTCATTAGTTTTCAAACCCAACGTGAAAACGAGAAGAAACATTGAGGAAAAACAGGAATTTTTACACAAAATCTATTTTCGAGAAAATCGATTTTAGTTTTTGGTGTAACTCTAAAACGAATGACTGCAGGTACATGAAATGTTCACTGAATGTTTATATTAGCATTTTCTATACACCATAACATTTTCCAAATATTTTGACTTGTTTTGAGCTGTTTACGGACATTTTCAGTTTCCATTCTTTCTACTAATATCAATAATATTTTATTTCTAGGGTAAAAAAGCTTGAAAATGTAATACAAGGCTCCTACTATATTATTACAATGACATTTGAAAAATATTAAAAATCCTTAGTCACAGTTATTATGAAAACAAAATAAATAACAAAATACGAAAAAAATCACGAAAATTAGCAAATTATAAAATTTGTAAAATGTTAAACTTTTATAGCTAAGGATGGAAAATTGAAAACAAGGCTCATCGTAAACAGGTTATATATAAATTACTTTATTCACAATAATATCATCAAATATAATATAATATCAAATGCTGACTGACCGTTTTCGCTTAGAATCGTTTTTCTTATACAATGATATTAAATCATTGAATTCAAATTTAACACCATCCATTTCAGTGACCCACTTATAACCTACTGTACACAGTGCCGGTGCAAAGTATTTTGCCGTCCTGTGCAGTTAAAAAATGACACCCCTTTCAATAACTTTTGGCATATATTAGTACATAGTATTATTTATACTAAATTAACAAAATTAATTATAAACTAGGCTATATTGCATTTTACATTGTTACGCTTGATAATATTTTTTTCATAAAAGTTATGTAGATTTATAAAAATATATGGTAGTTCATATTTATAATTAATATATAGTTCATACAACAATAAATCATATCTCATATATGTTTTCTTGCTTTTAACTTTGCAAAATCGTCGACTCATTCTTTACCTATAACTCTTTTTCTGTTAATTCTTGACCAACTTCGAGTTCAATTGAGATCATGGTTAGACCACTAGACCAAGTCGTTCGTTTTTCATTGTTGAACGTAAGTATGTTTTTAAAAGTTTCAATTTCAAAAAACTTCTTTTACCAGTTGCTGCTGAAGTAGTTCAATTTGATGATATTGTATACCTAGGTAGTCTTTTAAAATGTAAGAGAGAGAAAGATTTTAGCCACTAGCAATTTTAAGTCTGCAAGCTCTTGGTATAGCTCTCGTTTATTAAAATCCTGTATAATATACATAAGGTATTTATTTAGTTCTGTAAAATGAAATAAAATATAATTTATAACGTCAACTGATAAGAAAGATTCATTCTCAAATCCCAACTAAAATACCTAGGTATAGTTTTTGAAATAACAGAACTTTTCATTTTAATAGTATAGGTACGAAACGTGTGTGCTTCTTTTAAATAAACACCTGCCTACCAATTAATTGAGAATATTTTAAACGATTCTATATATAAACCAGGACAGCACTATTTTTTTATTTTTCTATAAAATTTGTACCTACCTAAATTCTAGACATTTTGAAGGTAGGTAGCCTTTATTGTTATAAAAGGTCTGCTATAATATAGTGTATACCTGCCTACCTTAAATGCCTCATATGTCATTTGATCAACCACACATATGATAATATATCACCTGACACAAATACCTTTTTATTTTTATTTTTTATTTCACCAATACCAGCTACGTATTTATTTTTGTTCAATAAATTAACATTTCTTATAGTATAAAATAGAGGGTTATTCAAAATTGCCTATGTATACAGGTTAGGTTAAATTCTATTTTGACTTGCGTTCTCATTAGGATTGAAGACTCTTTTACTGTAAGTGTAATCCTTTTCAGTAACTATAGTAAGCAAGACATAAACTTCATATACGTCTTAACAGAATGAATTTATTTTTGAAAAAATATTGTATTTGCATACCAATTTTTCTTAATATTATCTGAAATTTTTAGGTAAAAGTATAAACTACTTGTATGAAAGACCTTGAATTAAATTGTCTAGCCTTAGATATACACATTTAATATTTTATAAGTTTTGAACTACAAATTAAATGTGGTTTTGATGAAATTTGAACTTTAAATGCTTATGAAAAATAGTATTACATTTTTAAGCTTTTTGACCGGATACATAATTTTTTAACCAACTAGATCCAATTTGCTTCCAAAAACATACATCGGGCATTAAAGTTTATGATGAGAGCATTTTTCAGAAAAGTTGAGAAGTTACAAACATTTTAAAATACCTCAAATAAATGCCTAAAATGATTGGACAAAATAATAAATAAAATTGTAACTAATTTTCAAGCCCCCCTCCCATTGAAAAATTCTGCCTACGCCACTGGCAAAGAAATCACAAATATGGGAATTTAAGATTAGAGAGCTCCTACTATCATCATGTTGGTGTGTTAGAGATACATACTTAATATACAAAAAGCTATTAATAAGGAGCACATTTTCTTAGAAGAAAAAATTAATGACAAAAATAATAAAAAAAAAATATTCAACTGAACAGATCATTGCAGTAATCTACATCAGTCTTGTACATAAAAAAGTACATAACACTGTGAACTTTTGGTATTAAAATTCGAAAGTGATAGTACTGGCGAAACGGAGCTTGTTATCTTAATTACTTTCAATATCGTATCTACCGTGTGGTAAATGTAATATCAATGTTTCTCCAACTAAATCGGCAGTCTGTTCAAACTGTAATTCAAATTTCCATCCAACATGTACAAAACTAAAAACTTTTACAAACTATAAGGCCGTTAAAGACAATTTGATTTTCAAACCTTGTACTGGAAAATTAAATATAAAATCTGCACCACGTAGGATACAAGAAAACGATCTCAAAAAAGATGATTGTATGTATGACTTTGATTCGGTCAAACTTAATTTGAAAAATGTATTTAAACAAATAGAACCCTTTAGAACAATATGAAATCTATTGAGAAATCTATAACTTTTTGTTCTGAATCAGTTGATGATTTTGGGACTAAGTTAGATAGTGCAATAAATAAAATCTCGGAAACAGAAAAAAAAATGCAAGTTTATAAGTTACAATGTAATACGACAATCAATAATACTGAGCAATTGACCTTAGCCAATAATATTGAAATTATACTTGGTAGTGATCTAAATTCACTAGACTGTATAGTTCTTACTGAAGCTTGGCTTTCTAGAAATAATTTGAATTACAAAATAAAAAATTTCTATGCAATCAAAATTAATGATAATTTATTTAATTAAAATAGTGGAATAATTGTCTATATTAACAATAAATATCCGATTGATGAATTCACAGAAATTTTTATTGATAAATGCAACTATTTACATTTGAAAATAGGTAATAACATAAAATATGAATTTATTGCTTTATATCGTTCTCCAAGTAATAATTTTAACGATTTTATAACTAATTTTAAACAACATGTGGCAAAAATTAAATCAAACAATTTAATAATGTTAGGAGACATTAACATTGACATTTCTAAGTATAGTAACGATATTAACAAACATGATTATCTTGACAGTATGACTGAACTAGGTTTTTATCAATGCCTTTCCAATTTCACTAAGTAACATAATATAGTGCCTCATGTATTGATCACATTTCTTTGCTATGACAGAATGAATATCTCACAAATTTTTGACATCTTAGGAATATTTAATATAAAACAACTCTTTAAGTACTTTTCATTAATCCAACTACATTCTAATTTGAATATCGGAGTTAATGAGTCCTTAAGTATTATTCCTAAAGGAAGAAGGGAGAATTGTCTCTAAATGTAATTCTGCGGCTTACCAAAACTTTTATCATTATAAGGCTATAGCAATGTTCAATAAATTACCAAAAGATATTAAGTTAATAAAAGATAAAATGTTGTTTAAAAAAAGTATAAAAAATTATATGTTTGAAAAATAATCATTAATATCAATAAATATGCTTTCTGTACATGTTCATTAATATTATTATTTAATTACTATTCTACATTCTGTTTTTGTTTATTTATTTTTAGTATACTTTTGTAATAGATTTTCACTATCATAAATTTTAAATAACTTGTTAATGTTATAATATTATTCGTATAACTAATATCTGAAGTCTCCCCTCTCATCAAAAGTATGCTTAAAGAGAGGGGTAATCAGCTCAGTTCATATAATTACTTATGTTTGTTTTTTTTCTTCTTTTCATGCTTATTTTTTATCCAAGTTGAATAAATTATTATTATTATTATTATTATTACATATTATAAGTAAGTTTTTTTTTTTGATGTGTTAGTCATTAATTAAATTTGTTTGCTCCATGAATAAAATGGAATGGAAAAGAAATGAATGCTAACTAATTTAAAATAAATTATGAATAATGGTTTGGAGTTTGGATTGAAAAATAAAAGCAGATCAAAACTGAATTTGATTTTGCACAATATTAAAATCTATTAATAATATAATGTGTCCAAGAACAAGAATACGGAATTGATACTTCATTCAAATTATATCTTAAGCTATATTTCACGTACAAATAAGGACAAAAAAAAAATTTAAATGAGGAATGATGAACCTTTCGTATTACACATGCTCAATATTTGCTGACAAGATTTAGTGGTGTTTCTTCTTGAACAGGTACTTCAATTATAGTTTGAACAGCTGCTGAATTGGGCAATGACGGTTGTTTTACTTTATAGCAATCTTCTTCTAATTTAGCGTCTTCTATTTTTTTAACTGTGATTTTTTTCTTATTCATGCTTATGTCCATACCTACACAAGAATAAACTATTAAGTATTTTTAACCGTTCTGATGCATAATCAGACGACTCCACAGTGAGCTGTAAGTGGGCATGTGAAATTCACAACCCACTGTGTTAGTGAATTAAAAGAATAAAAAGAATTTAATATACTACATTCTTAATAGGTTAATTTATCCTGACATTATATACATAGATAAGCAGATAATAACATAATAACAACGACCACCCTCTAACTAATATTAAAAATAAAAAAGCAAACATTAATAACTATCCACCAGAAAATGCTTATAGTTGGAATGCAATTTGAATTATCACTAAACATATTAAAAAGTATCAATATGGTCCAATTCAATATAATAATGAAGAACAGGATTTTTTAAACATACATTTAATACTCTAATCACATATCTAATCAAGTTTAAAATGTTAGTAGTTACAAAAAAAGATTCAGAATATGTTAATTTTTATAATGAAAAATGTAATAAAAATTATTATTTTTTTTTAATAAACTAAATCTCATTTTTTCAATATTTCTAATTTTTGATAACTAATTTTCTTTAAAAAATACTTAATATTATAAAAATTATAAATACTTAATATTTTTAAACATATTTGGTTTTTACACAATTGAATTTTAACATTATTAATTACAAAAGTATTATGTTCAATGTTCATGCTAACAATAATAATGCGTTAATTATGAAACATTTTGTGATATAGATTTTTAATATTTTAATGTACTAAAAAAAAAAAAATTATTTGGCGCTTTGGCTATAGTTTTATTACACAACGTGAATAATAAAAGTAACTAGAAGAGGGTGTTAGCTTAAGACAGAAAGGAGAAATCGGAAATCCTTTTTAAAAACAGAAATATATTAGGTTCTTAAATAAAGAAGGAAGTATATTTGATTTTTTTCTAGTTTACTATTTAGGCGAGAATGCTAACCGTTGTTTGATCGTTTTCTACGTTGTCTAGTATTTATGATGTCACGTCTCATGGTGGGTGGTCTAATTTTTCCATGTAGTTTATAGTATAATCCACAGGCATTGCATACTGGTTCTTCATTTATTCGTCGCCATATTGTTGAACATGTAGTTCCACAATTACTGCACATTCTCTGAACCGATAATTCCTTAGCCTGAATTAAAACATTGATTATAATAAGTAGATCAAGAAATATAGATTACATAAAACATTTCTCATCATTATACTTACAGTACGTTTTCTGGGTATATTTGGTGAAGCATTTATGTCTTTAACTTGCCGTTTTACTTGATGACCATCTGAATACCGCCTAATTGTGGCTTGTGTATGATATATCTTGCTCTTTTGTTCTGACGATACTAATTTACCACGTACAACAGTAGCGCCCTTGAGTGTACCAGGAGACTGACCATCATCACTCTCAGTGCATAATTCTTGAATATGAGCAGCAGCAAATAACAGCACAGCCATGCGATCTGATGGATCTGTTGGAGCATTTGATTGACCCTGATTGTTGGCCCATCCACCAACTTGCATAACTTGAGGACATAATTCAGAAGTTGTACCATTATGATTCTATAAAAATAAAATATATTGTACTATAATAAGTACTAGAACTATTGTAAATTTGAGTACTAACTTTTGTTTGAAATATTTGTGTTTGGCCACTGCCTTGTAAATTAGGCCATTCATAAACAGGCTTCACTATAACAGCAGGGGAATTGGCACGGATTTTTTTAGTTGTCCAATTTGTAACATTTCCTTCATCTGATGAATTAGTATCATCACTAGCAACTTGTGTTTGGAAACCGCTTAATTCCAATGCTCTAGTTAGACAACTTTGTTTACGACGGTCTTTGCTCGTACTCGAAGCCTAATGAAAACATTAAAACACCGTCGAAATAATAGATATATTAGAATTGTATAAGATTTAATGAATCTTACCCAGGATGTTGGAATGCAGTTGACTAAAGAAAATTGCTTTTGGCCAATTTTATGGGTACCATTAACGATTGTACCATTTACCATTGGGAATTGTACACTAGCAATAACTTTTGGTCCTTGTTGTTCATAGTTTTTATTTCCATCGTCATTTTTAGTGGTATACAAACCATTGAAACTATTAATGTAATATATTAGTTTGGTTGTCAATAGTAAAAATAATTATAATTTTTTATTAAAAAATATACGAAATGAAACTTATTAATCTTTATTATAATCGTTGTCTGGTTAAGTTCCAACTACAATAATATTTTCATCATCATTATATATAACATACTCAGAATTGTTGTCAGCACAAATAGTGTCATCTCCTGAAACTATTTCTTCCGAATCATGAGCTATTGGCACCTCTGCTGCCATTTCATCACACCCTTGAATAACTTGAACTATATATGGATAAATGTGTAATAAACTTATATACCTAAAACTTATATTACCTAAGTATATTTAAATATACACTATTTCAAGTGTATTTTTTTTAAAACTTACCATGAGAAGCTAGAGATTCATATGTTTCATAAGGTGCAGAATTATAACTATTATTCATGTTATTAACTGAACTATTGGCCTTAATGTAACGAGGATCAGATGATACACGAGATGACGATGAGTTATTTGAATCCGCAGGACTGTACACTTCTTCCTATTTGTATTTAGAGTAAAATAAATTTATAAATCTTTTTATTTTAAAATTTAAAAAATATTCTTACAATTGCTGGTTTTTTAATCATGTCATACAAAACACGTTCATGACGCTTGTATGTTTCTCTATGGCTGTAACACTGTTCAGTATTTTGCAAACATTTTGAGCAAAGTTTATTTGGAAAATCTTTAGCATCGGTAATTTGTACCTGAAACACATTTGTTTTAATAATTGATATACAGTTTGTTTTATTATTTTTTTCTAAAAGACTATGTTATCTTAAATATATACAAATCTCGTGTCAGAATGTTTGTCCGGGATAAACTCCGAAACTACAGGACCGATCTTGATGAAATTTTTTACATTGTGTGTAATTTGGCCCAACTTAAAAGATAGTTTCATTTAAAAAGGAAGAGGACCAACCCCCGGAGGTTCTCAAACGGGTATTTTGAGATTTCCAATGATAATTTTTGTTTATAAATTGTTGCCATGGGTTTTTAAGCTATTATAATAATATAAAAAAAAAAAAAACTATTTGCTTTACTTTTTAAGTGTAAATTATAATATAATATCTAGCTATAAAAATGTGAAATGAAAATCTCTGTACAGGCTAAACTCTGGAACTTATTATCAGATCTTCTTAATTTTTTTTTAAACGAAAGAGTATTTTACGGAGAAGGTTTATATGAAAGAAAATTTTAAGAAAATGACCCATCATAAAGCAGTTGCCATTATCAATAACGTTGGCAGGCCGGACTTACGCAAGCGGTGTCTCGGGGGAGGCCGCCGCGCGCACCGCAGACGTACGATACGCGTTAACGAAAGACGCCGCTCGGAGTACGCATGGACGGATGGACGGACGGTTGGATTGATAAATAAATGTAGATAGATAAAGAAAGAGTGAGCGAGATAAAGAGGAGAGTAATAATAAGAATAACAATAAATGGCGGCGGCGATAATAAAACCACGCAACGCCATTATCGGCAACCGCCGAACGCATTATTACATTTTCCTGTTTTCCCGTATATCTCGGCCTGTTAACAATATTTCCCGTCCTGTTAACAAGACGACCACCCACCATAAACAAATAATATTTAAAAAGATTATGATTTAGGCGCGTGCCCGTCCTCTTACCCCGAATACTCGGTAGATTTTCTCCGACAGCGAGGGCACCTGGTTGTTGAACACCGATTCGCCTTCGTCCACCATCAGCGTGTTCAGGCACAGACGGCATATTTGATAGATATCTGTCGAGCTCGTCGTAGTCATCGTCGTCGTGATCGTGGACATTAAGCTAGTTATGGACATCGTCGTTGTCGTCAACGCTGCTGTCGTCGACGTCGTCTGTGGTGGCGGCGGTGGCGGCAGAGTTGGAGAAGAAGACGTCGGCGGCTCCTTCGTCTCACCGTTGGTGCTGCGCCTTTGGTGCCGGTGTCTATATTGGCGTGCAGATGGAACTGATGAGCGGATTTAACCCGAAAAAAATTTGTCAGAAAACTATTTGGAACGCTGGTTGTCAATCGTTGACGGGAGGTCGACGGGCAATAGGTACGATAAACAGTGTACACACGAAATTACGCTATCACATACGGATGAATATTAATCTCGGTAAACGCAAATGGCGGTCCTGCTCTGACTGCGCAGCGGCAGGAATAGGGGGTTGGCTATCGATGTCGGTCATAGTCCCATCACCCCCGCTCCATCGGATGGCCGGACATCACGACCCCCGACATCGTGGCGTTGACACGTGAACCGTTCCACGTTGGCAGCACTGCGGACCGCGTTATCCCAAGTCCACGTCGACGGGGGCCCTTCTCACCATCCTTAATGCTGAGTGCGAACAACAAAGAACCACGCACGTGACTGGTGTAAGGACACTGTAAGCGACGTTCACATATTATCGCCGCCAAGGAGGTTCCGACTTTTGAGAGCTGCGGCCGCGGCTCTAAATGACCACGATATATAATAATATTCTTTTGTCCTGTGTTATTATAATAGTTTTGTAATATTTTAATTTTTTGTTATTATTTCCTATCACCGACCGTTTACAGTGTTCTATTTTCGGTATCATTTTTAATTATTATCTTTATCGTTTCTCTGTTGATAGGCACCTCAAAACACAACGTTTTACGTCCGATAGTCGATACCCGCGAATAACATGTTCTAATTATAGGACTGGACGCCGCATGACAAAATAATTATTTTTCATGGGACATAATATGTGTACACATTATACACATAGTACTAAGTGCTACTGCAGCCTGCAGCTGTACACAATCAGTAAATATGTGTCAAGCTCAAATCATGCGTCACGCAGTCCAGCGGCTTCAAATTATATTCCTACTCATAATTAATCAACTATAGATATAAGAATAATATAATGAATAAAACTCATAGACGTGAATAGGGGGGGGGGGCTTTAGGGGCTACCCTCCACACCCCAACATTACCCACATTTTGTTTTAAGCCTATTCAATATTATCAAATAGATCTTTAGCCACCCTCCCCCCCTAAATCACAAACGCTATTCGCTATATGCTATTATATTATGCCTCGATAATAAAAGTCTAATCAACTATGGGCTTAACAAAGATAATACTATAAAAATATGTTAATTCTAAGATGTACAAGCTATTTACAATTTTAAAATACTCATAAATCGCTTTTAAATTAAAATAATATTATATACGAATTAAAATCCCATTGTTAGCAGTTTTTCGGAATTGGTCGGTAGTTTTTCTCGTGACATTAAATAACTTGTGAGAAAATTGAAAAATGGCCAGTTTAAAGTACCATATTGATCCAATTTCCTAAAAGATAAGATACTATATGTTGAAATCGAAGCATTCCTTCAGGTAAAAATTTTGTATACTGGATAAAAAAAAATTATAAGAATAAACACCATTATAAAATCACTAGCTGCCTCACTCCGCTCAGAATCTAATATTAAAAATACATTGGCATAACTTTTTTTTATAGCATTTAAGGCTGTTGAAAGTGAATTATTATAAATGCAGTTAATAATATAAGACACATTTTTGATTTGACCTCTTAATTTATATATGTTAAATTACATAAAATATTTAATTTAATTTAGGTACCGCAACAAAAGAAATTACTTTATAGCTGATGTCAAGTATGTTCTAAATCCTTTGATAGTCGAATTAATTGCCTTGATCACATCCAGAAAGATCATAATCAGCCAACTCTATCAACCTCAAATGGAGTAAATGAAAAATATTACATTCTAACAAATCCTCATGTCTTAATTATTTTATTTTATTTTTAGGAAAGAGAAACGGAAGATTCATGTTCGGTTACAATCGAAGTTATGAAACCGGAATTGAGCCAAGACTCAAGAAAATAATCCGATAACGGAGTCTCCTATGGACGTAGGCAAAAATCAATAGGATAACAATAAAGGCACTATCGACACGGATATGGTGTTGAATTACAAAGTCTCCACTGAAGGAACTGCAAATGTTGAACAAGAAGTAAGAACTGAAAATGCAGGCGAAGGAGAAGAAACTAAAAACTCTCATCGAAAAAAAAACCTGAACTTGCACAAGAAGAAGTCGCTGAATAAGATACAGCTGCGCATGAACCGGAAGAAGCTGATCAAGAAACTCCAGACAGTGTTGAGAAAGAAGTTGATGAAGAATATGCAAATGTGGAAAACAAAACGGTAGACTTGAATATAGAATCAATGTTAGACGCAATCCATAATGATAATCCTACTAACAGTGGGGATACATAAAACAAATATTAAGATTCGTTCAATTTATTTAAAAGTTAATAATCAATTTTATATTTATAAGCTCCAGTTTCATAATTCAAAAATTATTTTTTCATTATGGTTTTTTTTATATTTTTTTTTAATAACTTTTAAGCGGCATAAATTAAAGACTGTATTATGTATTAAAATATTAGATATTAAACCATTATTTTTTTTTATAAATTATTATGATAAAGAGTACATTTAAAAACGACATTAAAAAAAAATTGATAGATTTTGGCATACAATAAACAATTCTATTTATGTCAGTGAAGTTGGCCCCCCGAATTTATCCGACTTTATATTAGAAAAATATTTGTGCAGGTTTGAAATTGATCGGATAAAGTCGGGGGCTCAACTTCACTAATATATTCTATTTAATGAATTACTTAAGTTATACAATGACTGATGGTAAGATTTAAATCAAATTAACATAATGCAATAATATTAAAACAAATAATTCATTTATAGCACAGAAATATTGCCCAACAGTTGTTATTTTCTACATACATAAAAGTTAATTTATTTTTTGATATTCATGATCTTATAATATATTTAAACTTTCCACAACTTTTCATGCTGTATTTTTATATATAGATAAAATTACATTTTATAAGTAATAAAATCAATACAAATTATATAAAAATATATATAATAACAGTGGCTAGAATTATTAATTTTTGTTTCTCAGTTTTAAAAGTAATTATTGATTTATTTTTAGTTTAAAATTAAAATTATTAATTTAATACTAATAATTATACTATGGTTATAAGTAGAAATAAATAAATTGCTTTTAAGAGACAAGTTCAGAAATACATTATTATACATTTAAATAACATAAGATTCAGCACAAACGACGGGATTAAAAGCACAAACAAATGTAGTTAATTTTGTTCCGAAATTCCAAAGTGGGGAAGGGGGGACATGGAACTGCAGTCGTCGATCCATACGAGTACCTACAATATTATTATTGCAAAAACTAGATAACTCGAATTGGTCAGTGACAAAAAAAAATGTATTAAAATAATAAAATAATATAATTCATAAATACCTAGTGATTGTCATTTTTACCAAATTAAGTTAACTTGTCATTTTTGAATTGTCCTATTCTGAAAATAATAAAATACATAATGTAAAAATATGGGTACCTGTCATCTATTTGTTATTCAAATTATTATCATATTCATATTTACAGTTATAGTGTATACTAATGAGATAAAACATTTTTATATCATAAAATAGCATTAACATAAATGTAAATGTAAGCCTTTTACATTTTGTTACTATTAAAATAAATAGTTTTCAAATATTAAGTGGATTGATAGTCGGCGGAATCAATATCTAAAAAAGTTCGGCGAATTAAATAGTATTTTGAAAAAACTAAAAACCATATGGTTATCATGTTGCAGATTTATATATTGATTTAAATATCAAAAATCTAACTAGCTCATATATTTATAGCGTTCTTTCATACTGTTTTGATAAAAATATTGATGCTTATAAACCTAAATATCACCATCACACAAAATTAAAGCATGGAGTAAACCTTATACCGGTTAGTAAGAAATAGTTTGGTGAAAAAAATATTTTATGTACATAATATGTTGGTCTCTTAAAACGATTAAATATTAATGTATCGACTTTTTACAATAAAAAACATAAAATAATATCATCAAATATACTTAGTAATATCATAGGCTAACTAGCCGTTTTCGCTCAGAATTGTTTTTCTTATACAATGATATTATATCATTGAATTAAAATTTAACACCATCCATTACAGTGACCCACTTGTAACTTATTGTGCAGCACAGCGACATCCACTGACCCACTTTTTTTTTTGTTTTGGTATTTATCATGATTTAATAAGTATTATTATTTTCATTATTACATATAGTTTATATTTTTTTAAAACCATATTTAAGGATTCTTATGTATGAACATTTTAATAACTCAGAAATTACTTATTAAAATTTAGATATATCAACATTTTAATGAAAATCACACGCTAAATAAGGGGAATTTCATTTGAAAAATTGAAGTTTGTATCGCCACAGTTTGTATCATTGAGTAGTACAAAATTATCAGGAATCTGAAAATATGGTCTTCAGGTATATTTAAAAATTCTAAAAATCAGAATAAATGTAGGTGAGGATGTTTAAAAATTATTCTGTATATTACATATTTTTTATATGTTATACATATTATTGTACATGTTTTATTCATATTATATATTAAATATTATTAATAGATGCCCATATATTTGTATAAGTTTAGAATTATTAATTTATGACATTTTTCAAGAATAGTGTGTATTTTAGGTATAGTCATAATATTATATTACTGAATCTTTCATTAGCAAAATAAATTATATGGCAACGTTGCATGTAAATTCGTTCTCAATTGTATTCTTTTTTGGGGTTTTTCGGGGTCAGTGGTAAGTTCCTTGTTAATTTGAAGTGTTCTTAATCATTCAGCCAAAAACGTTTATCGTTCTCATTGGTTCTATAGCCGTTGTATGTACTTTTTATTTTTGTATTAACTTTGATTGGGGGTATAGAATTAGAAGAATGTTAGGAATATTAGAGCAAAAAAGTTTAAATTAACAATTGATTTCTTGTTGTATATCCCATTAAAATACTTAAATAATTCGATAAACATATATATATATATATATATATAATATAATATTTTAATCACATTAAATATTTAGTTGAATAATTTAGGTACAATATTTAACTTTTAAGTCATTAATTTCGTAAAATATAGCGCTGATTTATCGTAATTAACTCTTAATGAAACTTAGTCTGACTTTAATTTATATATATATATATATATATCAATAGTATTCAAGACAATTTAGCAATTTGTAGGTATATGTTTAGTTCTTAACATATTAAGTCAGATAAATACAGAATAATCGAATTTTTAATTAGATTTTGTATTGATAAAAATCGCAAAATTGTACAAACGCATTTTTTAATTTTTATTCAGATTCCCAAACAAAGTTTATAGTTTATAAATAATGAAATTTTTAAATAGTATAAACAAATATGAAATAACGATTGTGTTATTAATTATTAGTTATTTCCCGTTATATTATTATAATTTATATATATTCGTTATATATTTTGAATTTTGAATTATGGATATACAAATTTTACACAGTAAATATTTTATTTATAATTGAACTATCAATTATTATAATTACAATTAAAATGCTAAATGATAATTTTTATTATTATAACAATAACATTAATACTTTTAATATTTAATTCTAAAAATGTGATCCTCGCTTATTCATTGTAAATGTACAGGTTAGGTATACTGTTCTGTGTTTGTTATTTCATTTATTTATTTATTTATATGACTTTACAATAAGACATGAGCGGTTTATTTGTTATTTCATTAAAAAATAATAATAATTTTTACATAAATATAATAAAAAAATACATGAAACATGTATGTTTTAAATTGCCTACCTGATAATGTACTGATGTGAATCAGAATTTTTATTCAGGGCAACGGAAAAGTTAAGATAAATTTTGAACACCATACACAGAATATTAAATAACGAATTGAACAAAGTTTGAGTCATATAGAGTTGATACATTTAACAGGCAACGAAGTGCTCGGGATCATCTAGTATTCTAGTTAATAATAATTGTTAGTTCTTAGTTATAACTATTATTGTTAAAAATCAAGAATATTACAAGTCACATGACAAGTAAATTATTTGTAAAAACTTTAAATCATGAACATTGTTTAAGTCAACTATGTACAAATTGTTTTAACCTTCTGTAGCCTTTTTTTCTGTTTTCAAGATTGATCTGTTATCACGAAATAAATCGTTTTTATTTATATTTAATACAATTATTTTAGAGAGCATTTTTTTATATAATTATTTCATGTGTATAATTTTAAATATATAGTCTAAGATTCGCCTGTTTTTTAATATAATATAAATGCATGCATATTTAACACCTATTCAGAGCATGGAAGCCACTAGCCATGCAGTGGCCTATTAACCCCGTTAAGTGGACTTTCCCTCCATTGACCCATAAATACTTATCTAAACATCTAATATATGTATTTATTAATATAGGTATTCTGTATCAGAGCCCCTAAATAAATGTGTTTGAAAAATTATCTGGACCCCTCCATGAAAAATTCCTAAATACGGCACATCACTGCTTATGAACAAACATACTATCAATAATAAAACGTAAGTTCTCAACAAGTGAATTCCTAAGATAATAGTTTTAAAATTATTTTAGGATAATAGGTAGGTAAATATATTTAATTAAATAAAAAAAATTAATATTATTTAAACAATTAACATATCTATTGAATATAATTTACAAAATATAAACATTTATACTTATATTATTATAAATATGTTGATTTATTAGTTTATAAATCCATTGTTATGGAAATCAAAATTCCAAAAATATTTTATTGCAATAATACAACATTCCTTCTTAGCACACTTTTTTGATGAACCTATAAAATATAAATAAATATCAATTTGACAAATTTTAGAAACAATTTTTCATATAAATACTTATTACTTATTAATCCAACCAAAATTTGTTACAAAGGTTTTTATTACGCGAATAAATTTTATTTTGTCTAAATTAAAACTAGTACTTAATACATTTATTTTTTTATTTTTTACTAAGATAACTTTGGTATCTAATAGCATTTTCCATCTATTTAATTTATTCACACTACACTCGGACAGTTACGCCACCCCGTACGGGTATACCTAATATCGTATCAACGTCAAAATTGTTGGTTTAGTTTTTTTGCACTCATATAAAGCACTACTCTATCATAATATCGAATTTTCGTAATGTTTTTAACTGATCATACTAATCATTCCTATTAATTGTCATGCCACCGGTATAAACCAGTGTACAATAGTGCTGTCAGTTGGAAAACGCTATAATACGCCATTAATAATTGTAAATGTATTTGTTTTATATAGTAAAGAGGTTATAAAAAAAATTAACTATCAAATCTGAATTTGAAATGTTGAAATCTATTTACAGTTAAAAACTTATTTTAAAAATAAATCCGACAAATAAACCAATAATAAAATGTTATAAAAATATTATTACCTAGTCCAGTGAAAAGAATTCCATCTATTACACAGTTTGCATGGATAACTGGATGCAAAATTGTGTAGTTAAATGTTACATCAGGCCTCAGTTGAGCTAATAAACTTACTGGCTGGTAATTTGTTGGGTCTAAAGGAAACATTTTCATGGGAGCAGCAACCTAAAATAATAGGACTTAAATTACACAATTATAATATACTGTGTTGTGTACATGTGTGTATCAACTTAAAAATAAAAGGTAAAACAAAATATGAATAACATATGACCTTCAATTTGTATTTAAATTGCTATTAGGTTAACTAATAATGGGAATAAAACGAAGATAGAAAATATTATTATTATTGTTCAATTTTCAACCTTAATAATTTTATTAAATGCATAGTTACTTTTTCTTTATTTATTATCAAAGAAATATTAATTTTAAATGGAAATATATATTTTAACTGCTTTGTATATTTTAACATACTAATAAGTTTAACTAGGTACCTATTATATAATAACTAGCTGATCCCAAGCACTTCGTTGCCCGTTAAATGTATCAACTCTATATGACTCAAACTTTGTTCAATTCGTTATTTAATATTTGGTGTATGGTGTTTTAAAATTTATCTTAAGTTTTCGTTATCCGGAATATAAATACTGATTCGCAGTAGTACATTATCAGGTATGCAATCTACCAGCGGTAGATCGTGGACCCCGCCGTGCAGTTTGTACGTGAGTGTATGATTTAACTCTAAAGTATCAAAGTTATACCAAGTTTGTCATTTTTACTTAATTCCAGTAACGATGAATTAATATAATCAATTTATACAAAATCCTATCCTAAGTCTTAACCGTACTAAATTCCGATGAATAAAAAAATCAAATTTAACCCTTTGTAAATTAACCTATCTTCTTCCTAGAGGTCTAATCTACCCACGAACATTAATTTATATATATATCTAACTATATAAATACAGAGACTATAACTATACAGACTAAACTCTAAAACAACTAATCAGATCTTCTTGTATATTATATTATATATATTGTATACGTATATTGACAAAAAATAATAATACAAATCAACAAACATGCACAATTAACCAATAGCAACCTAAAATTTTCTTTCATATAAACATTCCCATGAAATAATCTTTCGTTTAAAAACAAAATCAAGAAGATGTGATAAGTAGTTCCAGAGTTCAGCCTGTACCACGATTTAAGATATACAGGTTGCGTATCGAACTCCCATAATTTGACCGATGGACTAACTATCTGAAACAGCTGTTCCCAGTACTACTAGCACCTCCTGGAGTTGATCCCCTCCCTTTCAAAATTAGCCTATCTTTTAAGTTCGGCCAAATTACACACATTGTAAAAATTTCATCAAGACCGGTCCAATAGTTTCAAAGTTTATTTCGGACAAAAAACGTGACACGGGATTTTTATAAATAAGATAAAACTATTTTAGACAGTACCTACCTAATACCCATTTATTATGCAACATGTACTATAATATAATATTTTAATAAAATAAGCTTATTCCATGGTGAAAGTAGTAATGGTAGAGTAGTGTATTATACCTACTTATTAAGTTATTAAAATGTATATAAAAAAAATTGTATTTATTTCTTTGTTATTTGTTATTTTTTTTTATCGATGACCTATATGGTTAACATAGATGATAATATAAGATGTGGCAATAATTACATTTTTTGTTTTAACAACCTACTTATAAACAAAACATATACCACGGACAAAAACTAAAAAAACACTACTTACTACAAATAACAAATATTATAAAAAACCTTTGGTACAACAAAATATACGTATTCTAATATTTTTTTTATTTCTCAATTAATAACACATTATTACTCAACTTGAATATAATATAATATCATATTTTAGATTTATTGACTTTATCCATATTATGTTATATATCAATATATTATATGTGTACCTACATACATGCAAAAACTGGGGTGGTTTATTTTAAGAATGCCATTAGCGATTGCTTCCGGCACTTAAAATGGGTAGGTGCGAATCTATTACGGGTGGTATGCTAAACCAATATGATAATTAATCTAAACCTTATAATTAAGAACTGAATGATGACCTAAAAATGCACAAAAAAATGTTAAAATGACTTAAAATTTACATTTTATATAATTTATGTATCATGAATCGTAATTATTATTGGTTTGGGGTTAGCTCTTTAAAAATGTTTACTCTCGAAGGAGCTTTAATATTTTTTTGCAACTTAAAAGAAGTTGATCGACTTTTGGGAATTTTTTTCTGATTGACCAGTATCTACCTACATTTTATTAAATAATCGTAGATTGTAACAACATACAATAAAGATAATGCACGATGATAATCTACAAGCCAATGGAAAAACTGAATGTGTTACAATAAAATGTAACTTTCAACAAAAAAAATAAATGGTAAAAAAATTTACAAAAATAACCGTAAAGAAATAAATTCTTAAATCCCTAAAAATACAAAAAACGCAAAATTAAAAATTGTACCATCAAATCTATATTTCATGAATCAAATTTCAACAAAGACAAGCCTCGAATGTAAGCATAAGAAAAAAATATGCAAATGCATCAAGTTCAGGGCCCTATTTATAATTATTTACCTAACGTGTAAAAATGTAGTTCCATGACAGCAAAACAAACCAAATAAAAAGGAAGGGGTGTAGATAAAGTTAAACAAATTACTTTTTAACCTATACCTTCTACCTAGGTAATTGTGTAATAATTAGGCCCGGATTTAAATGTCCTAAAAACTATCCAAAATATTCTAAATATCAAAATACAATAAATAAATGCATTTTAACCACAATAATGTCCTTAAAAACGACCCAAATTTCAATTTTTGAGCAAACAAAAATACCAACTTGACGAAATAAACTCGATAACACCGACTGACTAATTAATGGTTATTTATATTAGTCCCTGACGAATAACAGCCATTAATTGCACAAAATGCCATAAAAACGCCTAAATTTCTAAAAATGCAAAAAATGCAAAATAAAGAAGTTTAAATTTACAATTATCTGATGTATGAAACGATTGAAACGAAATTTGTATTTGAAAAACATTACTTAGGTCTTTCCAAAAAATGATGCATCAAACCTAATGATAATACATTTTTTTTTAAGTTTAACTAGTTTTATCATGAGGGAAGGTTAATCATCCGACTTAAAAATAAGTGTATCTTATATTAATTATATAGTTACGTCATCAAAAATGTAACTTATGAAGAACCTAAGAATATTACGTTGGCCCTAGTAAATTTAGTTAGTGGGTGGTTGGGGGTAGCTTATAAATCTTGATCCTTGAATTTTGCGCACACTTGAGTCTCATTGAAGTATCTACTGCTGGGACTCGCCTACTACTTAAGGTTATGGCGTTAGTAGTTGGAAAAAACGGTGTATCCGAATTGGTTCCCGGGTCGTTACTAAGGGTATATCCGAGTTGGTTCCGAGTTCCGGGGTTAGAGCATTTTTAATTTTCCTTCCCATTTTATACAGACTTAGGACTGTCCACATATTAATATTATGCAGGTATGGTTAAAAATCATACTTTTTGTCATAAAGCTACTTTTATTTTTAGTCAAATATCTTTTAATTTTTAAATAGGCATGGTAGAATAATTAATAATATTATAATAATAAAAATAATGATTTTTTTTAATTCAAAATATAAAATAAAATGTAATATAATAATAAAATATTAACATAAATAAAAACGAAAATACAATCACTTACGTATACTGTGCGATTATTGCGGTGAATTACTGATTGCCGTTGATACCTACTAACAAGTAACGAGTCGATATCCGTCCATATCGATAATAATATAACATCGGTTTTATCACAGTTTTTATCTAAATGACAATTTAGTTCATTTTATATAGCCTTACTTATAAAGATGGAAAATATGTTAAATAATATTATTAGATTGTATTTTGACTTTTTCGAAAGTGTTTATCAGGAACCAATTCCGATATGTACCACCTACCTAGAATACCGGGAACCTATTCGGATGTGTGTTGCCTGGATTTTCGGGAACCAATTCGGATGTTGATTTTCAGGTATGGGAACCAATTCGGATGCAGCCGGAAAAAATGTCAAGTCTAAATATTAAGACAATGATGCGACGGGAACGTCAACATTCAATTAAAAATATATTATTTATAAGTTTTATTTTACGTATTTAATAACAACATAAAACCTAAATTAAATATACAAATTTTAGAAACAAAATAAATTGTATATTCAAATTGTAATAAAACTATTAACTATACTGTTAATTTGGAATACATTATAAATAGTATGGGTTTGAAGTTGCCCCCCCCCCCTACATTCTTCAATTTTCTCCAAACCAAAGCCATTTTTTTGAAAATATTTTGAAAACCTTTAAAAACCAGTTTTCAGAATGTAAAAACTTTTATTTTTACCACGAGAAGCTTTTTTGAGTTGGGAGGGGGGGTAAAATTCTACAAGCAATTTCGAAAAGCAAAACTGGTAAGGTAAAATAAATTATAAATAATTAATAATAAAAAAAATTAATTTATAAAAATGTCCAATCAATTACAATAGTAAAATAAAAAAAAACAGGTAAGTGAATGTCACTCTAATATACAGTAGGTTACAAGTGGGTCATGGTATAATGGATTGTATTAATCTTGAATTCAATGATATAATATCATTGTATAAGAAAAACGATTTTGAGCAGAAACGGTTTGTGAGTCTGGATTTTTCATATTATTATTATTATTTATCATAGCATATAAGTTGAATTAATATTATAATATTATTATTTTTTATTCGATTCTATGGTGCTAAACAAACCGTTAGAAATTAAAATCCCATTTTTAGCGGATTTCGTAATTTGTTGGTAGATTTTCCCGTGGCATTAAATAACTAGTGAGAAAATCGAAAAATGGCCTCTTTAAAGTACCATCTTGATCCAATTAAAGTTTTTAAATATGCCTTGGAGGGGGGGGGGGTGTGCGATTTATTTCTATGCGTACCATACGGACCATATGATGGAGGAGGAAGCCACTTCATAGTCGCTAATTATCTGCGTGAATTTGCCCCCCCCCCCCACAAATTTCATAGCTAAATAAAAGTTTTAAAATCCTGAAAACTAGTTTTCGAATGTTTTCAAATTATTTTAAAAATATTGGTGAAGTTTTGAAGTTGATTGGTCAGCGTGGGGGAGGGCTGCGTGAAATTGGCCCCTCAAGTATAAAAAAAATGTTTATAATTAAAATAATGGTTTTCAAATTTTTTTCAAAATATTGGTGATGGCTTGGTGAAAATTTGAGAACATGGTGGGGAGGCTTGCAACTTCACACGCTTGTCAATAGTGAATAAAAGATAAATTATAATTACGTACCTTTAGTGGTATGCCGATTGATCGTTTGTCTTGTAAACTAATATCTTCTGAATCAGGCTGTAGTTTCCACTGATTTATTAATTTATGCATAGCAAATGAAGCAAAGTGTGGCCATGGGAAATCCTCCTGAGGTGGTTCTATAAGTTTTGGTGCCTCTTTTTTTACGGGGTATTTTTTTTGTTCTAATTAAATTAAAAATAGTATTTAAATTATATATACAATACTATGAGCATTATTAAAAGTTAACTAGTCCAACACTTTTAACCTACCAGTTTCGATGGTTAATTGTTTACTCAACATACTACGAAGTAATTGTTCACATGCTTTTTGTTTGGCTTCAGTCTTGGAAATGTGATTTCCAGTATATATCTGGCCATCAACCTACGTTTTTTTAAGTATATATTTTTACACCAAAAATTAAAACAATTTTTCTAATTCAATTATATATCAACTTTTATCCTACCTCAATTGTAGCAGTATAAGCCCTAGTATGCCATAATTGGCGCTCTTCTATTTGGATCGGCACTCCACGGAACAACTCAGAAAATACCACCAATGCACTTTTAGGTAATAGTAAACGATGTATTCGAGCATTCCGGCGCCTATTATATAATGTCTTATCAATCTCTAACACAAAAAATATTAATCAATTAATAAATATGACAGTATTAATATAAAAATGAATGACGTACTACGTTTGACAGGCCAATTTACTTCACATTTCTTATTAGTTGATCTAATTGATACATCATCTTCAAGTATCCTCTGTTCATTCTATATAGTCAATGAGACAACACAAGCAATTTTTATAAAAGTATAAAAAAAGTTTTTTTCAGTTTACATAAAACCACCAAGATACATACTTTAGCAGAAAACAGTTTAACTTTAAATATAATAATAATAATAACTTAACTGCATTAACTATTATTATTATTATAATTATTATATCTAAGAAGATCCATTATAAATTATGAAAAAATATTATCACTGACTTGGAATATAAATAAGACCAAGATTTCAATTGATTTACAGAATCTTACTTGCCGGATGGTTATGATAAATAAAGCATTAAATTTATGGTAGGGTTGACATGTTGCCAATCAAAATCATTCAAATTTGAAAATTATTTTATACATATAGGTAATTGAATTGTAAAAAGCGGGTAAGTGGGTAACGCTCTGCCGTACATTAGGTGTCTAGGAAGTCACTGCTGTTATGGATGTGTTAATTTTGAATTCAATGATATAAAACTATTTTATTTGAAAAACTATTCTGAGCGAAGACGATCTGTCAGCCTATAATTTTACTAAGTAGGTATATTTTATGATTTTATTCCTTGATTAAAATAGTTAATTTTGCTTTCAGGTATTAGTATCGCAGTAGGTTAAGTTAATTTTTGTTGAAAAAATGAATTTAAAAATGCTATCATGTGTATAAAATACATTATCGTACCTATACTAAAAGTTTTAAGTACCTGAAAAAATAAATAAAATCGTAATTCTTGGTTTTAATATGTAATTTTGTCCAAATTTGAACTTAAAATAACTATAAAAAAATTTGTTTTAGTAATTTGTACATTGGGAAGTGTTGCGCGATGAGCGGTAAAGTGTGTATACTAAAAAATCAGTCTTGGCTATAATATTTAGTAGTCACCTGCAGTAATTTTTGACTACAAAATAATGATTAAATTGTAAATTTGATACGTTTTGTGAAAAATCGAATTTAAAATGTTTATAAAAAAAAATGTATGACTATGTATTTTTAATATTTTCAAATTCTGAGCGAATGTATTGATTTTACAATGGTGTGTGTGTTTTTTTTTATTTTTTTATTGTTTATTTTGTGTCCATCATCACCTTTTAGGACAGTAAAAGTGCTTGGATTTTCTTCAATAGTAACTTTTCTGATAAGAAAGTGAATCTAATTGGTACTTTGGGGGATCAAAATTAAATGTTGTCAAAATGTGAATTTAAAATGCTTATAAAAAAAAATTGTGTCTATGTATTTTTAATATTTTTCAACTGCTGTTGGAACAATGTATCAAGAGCTTTTTTACCCAACAAATAAAATATAATTGATATTTATAGAAAAAAAAAACTAAAAAAATTGAAAACTGACAATATCCGTAAACAGCTCAAAAAGAGTCAAAATATTTTCAACATTTTATCGTGTATAGGAAATGCTAATATAAACATTCAGTGAATTTTTTAAGTATCTATAGTCATACCTTTATTAATTACAATGAAATAAGAAAATCGCTACATGAGAAATCAAGTGAATATCAAATGTTGTAAAAATATGAATTTCAAACGCTCATAAAAATTTAATTTGACTTTCTTGTAGATATTTTTTTTTTGATAAAGATAGACAAACTTATGGGTAATCTTGCATTACATTTTCAAATCTTATATTTATAAAGAAAAATTTTTATGAATTCTAACTCAAAATAATTTGCAAATCGTCGTAATTATTACGTATTTTGTTAATATTTGAACTTTAAATAAGTATAAAAAAAAATGTAACTATGGATTTTTAAATTTTTTTCAAATGTTATTGTAACAATATATAAGACTTTGTATTAAATTTTCAAGCTTATTCATCCATCCACTTATCTATGCGTAGTTGCAACACGTGCAATTTTTTATTGTACATCTTGGCAAGATTATGTTTATCACGTAGCATAGATAGTGGCACGATGGCACCCATTAGCGCATAAAGCATTTTGAGGTTTGTGAGAGCTAAAGTCCTAGGTAGAAGGTACTATAATAACATCGTATAAGCTTAAATAAAATTTACAAAATGTTAAGGGGGGCATATTGAAATTGTTGGAAGGGTATAGCGCCTAAATTCTCCCTATTTGCGTTTATGAAGGTACTTATTTAATATTAAATAACAATTAATAATGAATATGACAATGAACCTAGTTTTAAAAATAATTCTATAAGCTTACTATAATAAAATTAGCACAATCTTCTTCATCAGACATTGTCGTTGTTGTTATTGTGGTATCCAATTGTTATTTTTGTTGTTGTCTGAAAGTTTCTATCTTACTGGTTACTATAAATATCGACGCATAAAAAATAAAAATATTAACATTATTATTAATAGTTTATTAGGAAGTATTAAAATAAAAATTAATCATCATTATTGGCTTGTAGGTATACCTATTACAACAAGTATATTTATCAATTTCTGTAAAAATTATTGAATAAGAATTTTGTAACAAATTTCTATATTTGACTTATTTTAGTCAGCTAGTAAATTAAAAAAAATTGTAATAGCTAGACCTTAGTGGTAGCTATTTTTTCACTCACCAGTTTTTTATTAATAGCAGGCTATATAAGAAAACAATATTTATATAAATCACAGTGAGAAAATAATTACTTCATAATTTTATATTATTAGTTTTAATAAATATTATATAGTATTATGATGCTATGATGTATATTAATGAAAAATACTTCTTAAGTTTAAAATGTACTTAACATAAATTATGATAAATAGTAATGTGATATTATTTTAATTATTTTACTATATATTATAATATACTTTGTCGGCGGCCAACTTGTACGCAGAAGTCAATTATATTACAAGGCAGGTATACGAGTATACAATAATAGTTAACTCTGGCTGATTCGATGAAAACTGGTGACCACCATCTACGTTTCTCAACTTGAACAGAGTATAATTACTTCAATATTATTTTCCATGCCTGTTTTGTTTGATGAACTGAATCAGGACTAATGTTGAGTAATCACAGATAAAAATAGATTTTATTTTCGGTTGATTATAATAACTTGATTATAACTTATTGAATCAAAATATGGCAAGACAATTTACGTATAGGTACGTCTGTCACTCAATCAAAATAATTTTTGAATATTCAATATTGAAAAAATAAACAAGAATAGTCTCATAGATATATTTAAATTATCATCATGACATTATTTATGTACAATATATTTGAATACAGAATGTACTTATACAACTATTCATTTATTAAAACGGAGTAGTTCTTGTTGAATATAATTTAATATTGTATTACGTATCATCATATTGTGCAATAACAACATCATTGTTGGTATTAATAGTGTGCAAAATCACGCCATATCATGTGATATAATTATTAGCAAATCGGATATTGTTAAACAGTGGCGTGAGACTTAGGTCAATAGGTCACTTGTATATAAGGCCGACTTTTAGCATACTGTCGCTACTACATTTTAATATTACTTATGTGTACGTCATGCGTTTAGTAAATGTTACTTATTACTAAAAGCAGTGTAGTCATTTTTATCCAGATCGATCTACAAACATAATCCTAAACTCAACAGGTTATGGGCCCAGACACATTATCTGGATAAACTTGGACTTCAAAGGAACTACTCTCTATACAAGTAATTTTTGTTATTCTTCAAAGTTTTATAAACAGGAAAAGTCAAGGTGGACGATTCAGTGAAAATAACAAAATTATCTAATGTGGAAAATTGGCCGTTATGGAAATTTCAAATGAAGGTAATTTTCAACTCATTTGAATTAACGTCAATAATAACAGGAGAGTGGAAAAAGCCTAGTTCTAAAATAACTAAGATAGAAAAAGAAACTGATGAAGAAGCAAGAGCTAGATGGCAAAGGTTAACTGTTGACTGGAGTAGAGCTGACGGTAAGTGTCAAAAACTAATTGTAACTTCAGTGGACAATGGTCCATTACAGAATTAGATTAATTGCGAAAATGCGCGTGATATGTGGGAAAAACTTCTTGCTATTTATGAACAAAAATCCGAAGCATGTACCTATACATTTGCTTCAACAGAAATTTTTCAGTTATTCAATGGAGGCGACTGACGATATGTCGACTCATATTTCCAAAGTATCAAATTTGGGAATGAAACTGAAGCAATCAGGGGAACCAGTAACGGACAATATGGTCATGACAAAAATATTAATGACTTTACCTGATGTATATAATCATTTTTACAGTGCTTGGGACTCAATCCCAGCAGGTGATAAAACAATTAATAATTTAACAAGTAGATTATTAATTGAAGAATCAAGGGTACAACAAAGAAACTTGACAGTGATGGAAAATCAAAAATCAATAGCGCTAACGGCAAATAATCCAAAGAGGGATTGGAAATCTGGAAATAAAAATAAAGCTACCAGAAAACCAGGTAATTGTTATTTTTGTAAATTACCAGGGCATTGGAAAAGTCAATGCAGAAAATACTTGAGGAATCAAGAAAATAAGAAAACACACGGAGAAACAAGTAAAAGTAATGATGGCAGTGCATTTATTACTGGAACTATCAGTACAAACGATATTGAGGAAAGTTGGTTACTTGACTCAGGAGCATCCGATCATATGTGTGGTAAAATAAATTGGTTTTATAACTACGTATTATTTAACGAACCAATTCAAGTAAGAATAGGCGACGGTTCAATTTTGTTAGCAAAAGGAAAAGGTAATATAAAAATATTATCATTTGCCAACAATAAATGGAATAATAATTATTTATTAGACGTACTGTATGTGCCGGAATTAAAATACAATTTATTCTCGTGTTGTACAGCGTTAGATAAAGGTTTAACACTTTTATCAGATAAAAATAAGTGTACTTTCTCAAGAAACGGACAAATAGTCTGTACAGGTGAGCGACAAGGAAAACTATTTAAATTAGAGTTCAAAGTCATTACGCTCGATAAAGAAGAACCACAGGCAAATATTACTATCAAGGACACATTACAATTATGGCATGAAAGGTTGAGTCACCAAAATATAAAGTATGTTAATAATATATTAGAAAAACATAATATAAAAGTGCCAGATAACAAAAATCATTTTTTTTGTGATGCGTGCATAATTGGTAAACAACACAAACAAACGTTTAAGTCTAGTACTACGTACACCACAGCTGTAGGGGAAATAATACATGCAGACTTATGTGGACCGATGCAAACCAATTCTATTGGAGGTTCAAAATATTTTTTGTTAATTAAAGACGATTATTCACATTACAGAATAGTACATTTTATAAAACATAAAAGTGAAGTGAAAGATTTAATTGAAAATGTGATACATAAAATAAAAACTGATACTGGCTTTAAGGTCAAAGTATTGCGAACAGATAATGGCTTAGAATTCGTTAATAAAGAAATAACTAGTATTTTACAGAAATATGGGATAAGTCATCAAACAACAGTTGCATACACACCGGAACAAAACGGGAAGATTGAACGAGATAACCGGACGATAGTAGAAGCCGCAAGGACTATGTTACATACGAAAAATTTAAATAAAACACTTTGGGCCGAAAGTGTTAATACGGCTGTCTACACAATTAACCGAACAGGTACAAGTTCAATTAAAGACAAAACCCCGTTTGAAATCTATTTTAGAAAAGAACCGGAAATAAAACATTTAAGAGTTTTTGGTACAAATGTTTTTACACATATACCAAAACAAAAACGACAAAAATGGGACCCTAAAAGCGAGAAGGGAATATTTGTCGGGTATGTAGAAAATGTAAAAGGATATAGAATATGGTACCCGGAAACAAACAAAATTAGCGTAAGTAGAGAAGTAATTTTTAAAAAAGAAATAGTTGATAACGAGGTTTCAATAAATGAAAATGAACGTGAAGAAATACAACACAGTATAAGTGAAATTACTAATGAAACTAATCTAGACAATAAAGAGGAGTTGGTAAGCACATATAATCTAAGAAACCGTGAACATTTAAATAAACCAAGTAGATATGCATGTACAGCGTTTATAACTGAACCAATTAATTATAACGATGCAATTACTTGTGAACAATCAGATAAATGGAAACAGGCCATGAATGAAGAATTGAACTCGTTACATCAAAACAACACATGGATTTTGGTATCAAAACCAGTCGGGGTCAATGTGTTAAATAATTCTTGGGTGTTTAAAATTAAACATAATGATCGATTCAAGGCTCGTTTAGTTGTTAATGGATCAAGACAAAAATACGGTATTGATTACACGGAAACATTTTCGCCAGTTGTACGGTATGAATCAATCAGGACAATTTTAGCCATCGCAGCAGCTGAAAATTATGAGCTGAGGCAGTTTGACATAAAAACGGCATTTTTGTATGGTAAATTAGAAGAAGATATTTACATGAGCCAACCAATTGGATTTGGAGATTCAACAGAACGGGTATGCAAACTAAACAGAAGTTTGTATGGACTAAAACAATCGCCAAGGTGTTGGAATTCCAGGTTTAAGCAATTTCTGTTAGAATTTAATCTAGAACAGAGTACTTCGGACTCGTGTATTTATTTTAATCATAATAAAAATGAAACATTAATTTTAGCTATTTTTGTTGACGATGGACTGATAGCGTCTAGTAGCATAATAAAAACAAATATGTTATTACAAGGTCTTGAACAACAATTTGAGATAACACAAGGTAATCTAGATTATTTTCTAGGTATGGAAATAATTAGGTATACAGACGGATCGATACATTTACACCAATTAAATTATGCCAATAAACTTATTAGCAAATTTAATTTATTAGATGCGAAGGAGTTATCTATACCGATTGATAGGTCACATGGTGTAGAACATAATCTTACAACGAGTGATAATCACTTTCCATACAGGCAAGCTGTGGGAAATTTATTATTTCTATCACAAGTCACGAGACCAGATATAGCATTCGCTGTAAACTATGTCAGTAGGTTTTTAAATAATCCAACGTCGGTACATTGGACTATGGTTAAACGTATAATTCGATACGTAAAAGGAACAACAAACTTTGGTCTATATTATAAATCTAACGTAAATCTGTGTTTAAGTGTGTATTCAGATTCTGATTATGCAGGGGACTTAGAGACAAGACGGTCAACTTCAGGTCATCTGTTCATGATAGGGCTATCGACGGTGTCATGGCAAGCCCAGCGGCAATCCATAGTGACACTCAGTTCCACAGAAGCTGAATATATCGCGGCATGTGAAGCAGTCAAAGGCTTGGTTTGGATCAACAGATTAGTCAAGGAAATCAGCAATGATATACAGTACGATCAACCAACATTATACGTGGACAACCAAAGTGCAATTCGACTAGTGAAAAATCCAGAGTTTCACAAAATGACTAAACACATCGATGTCAGATACCACTTCATCAGGGAAAAGTTTGAAGAAAACTTATTTCGATTACAGTACATTGAGACGGAAGAACAATATGCAGACATATTCACTAAACCACTTCCAAAAGGTAGATTTGAAAAATTAAAGGAAAAATTATCAGTGTTTAAATTACATTAATTCTTTATTGTATAAAATATTAATTATGGGGGTGTGTTGAATATAATTTAATATTGTATTACGTATCATCATATTGTGCAATAACAACATCATTGTTGGTATTAATAGTGTGCAAAATCACGCCATATCATGTGATATAATTATTAGCAAATCGGATATTGTTAAACAGTGGCGTGAGACTTAGGTCAATAGGTCACTTGTATATAAGGCCGACTTTTAGCATACTGTCGCTACTACATTTTAATATTACTTATGTGTACGTCATGCGTTTAGTAAATGTTACTTATTACTAAAAGCAGTGTAGTCATTTTTATCCAGATCGATCTACAAACATAATCCTAAACTCAACAGTTCTTACTATAAAATATTAACTTTTCATTGATTGATGGTTAATGATATGACACTATAATATATATTTGTTTAGTTTTTCAATGGTATATTAATTATTATAATTTATAATATATATAGTTTAATAATTATCAATTTAGGTATAAGTATTCAATTTGATGAACTTCGTCAAAATTTTAACTATATATACTTATAAAAAAAATCGTGAGTTTGAAACTTTAATTTTTTTGAACTGCTATTATAAACAACTTATAAGAAACCATGTGCAATAAAATTAAAGGTGGGTATGAATAATAATGAAACCTAACTTTTCATTTACATTACCTTTTTCTGTAGTAGGAAGTATTATATAACCTGGACAGTTAATTTGTCGATAGAGATAAATAATTTGATAATTCAATTTCTTACCTGTCTTGAACCCTGAAACCCTTTTCCCGCTTTGCCATACAGCAGAGATGAATATTTTAAGAGCTCAGGAAATGCAGAGGTAATAGGAATTGTATACTTAACGAGTAATTAAATTAACACTTATTTTTATTTGATAAAAGCTATTAAAAGACACACGCGTAGAAACGATTTTTGTTTATAGGTCAAGTTTGGCCAATGGAGAAAGTTAAGCCTCCATGGGCAAACGTTTAAACAATTTTCCCCCCAACTATGTCCAATCGACATCAGGCCAATTTAAATATTTAGTAACCTTTTAGTAACTAATTGTAACCGACATTAAACAATTTGTAACCAAACTGTTTCCAAGAAAACTCAATTTCTATTTCCAAGGGCTAACATTTTATTAACTTATAGTAACTGATAGATGACATTTTGACAATCTCCGATTATATTTGACTTCAAACATATGTTTATGAAGATGTTTGATGAAAAAATTACTATTTTACTTCAAAGTATTTTATATATTTTATATTTTCCACTAGAAAATTCAGGGATAAACTTATCCACTTAAGGAATTTACATAGTTTGAAACAAAATAGATTTTTTATCATATAGATTTTTATTGAGATTTTTTATTTCTTTTTAGATTTGTTTTATTTAATCAAGAATTCTCATTGAATAATATATATACTTTTTTATTAAGTTTTTTTAATTTCTTTTTAGATTTGTTATATTCAATCAAGGTTTTTTATCAGATATAATTTTTTTTAATGGAGCTCCCCTACTATATTTTTTTACTTGGACAGGGGGGCGGTACAAACTAATGTCCGAAATTATTATTATTAAAATGTGGATTTCAATTAATGTCTATTATATAACAAGTTAAACTATTTTTCTTACTGATGTGCACTAGTATACTATCTCAAATCGGGTTCGAATGAAATGTTATCAGTTTCAGTATATGTGGTTATTATTTATTGGTGTTTTTAAATTTTTTTATACCTAGGAGCGTTAGGGGGATTAAGGCCCCCCACGGGTCTGTGTTGAGTAATTGCGCCCTTGGAACGCAGTTTTAAATCGTTTGATTGAGCTCCTCTACTTGATTTTTCCCAATTCGAGCACTAACTAAATATGCAAGAAACCTGTGTAAATTTAGGTATATATACATAACTAATAGTTAATAACTCTGACATGTGAGAAAACAATAATTAAAACCATTGAAAATTATGAGACAAGAATTATGCATGTCTACATGGATTGCAGATAATATTGATGCTATGTTGAAAAGACGAAACGAATCGAGAAAAACTAAAAAAGCAATAATAACAACCGACGATTGTGATAGCTATGGACCGATATCGCGTACAAACCACACATCGACGGCTTTTAAAACAAACGAACTATATGTAGAGGATTATAATAACTATATTATAATAGAGGAGTGACGGTGGTGAGAAAATGTCGAAAAACAGCGTAAAAAGCATAATATTTTTCGAAAAAAGTTTTATTTTCGAAACATTTGAAAACCAACCGACCGCCGCCGCGGCGAAGGTACGCGATTGAACGCGCTAAGGAATCGACAGGAACGGGTCGGGTAGACTGTAGAAATGGAGCGGTGTTTAGCTTTTTACGCCACGGTTTTACTTTAGCCAGCGTTTTCCGTTCCACAGTTCCAATATAGACAGCTGTTCTCGTAGTCAGCTTTTCTTCATTTTATAGTATAGGACTAGCTTTAAGTGAAACTCGGGGCCCGTTGGACTCACTGAGAGAGGGATGCGATTTTGGAGTAAGAGTCGTTTGAATTATAAAAGTAGTGGCAGTTGTAAGACGAAAGTTTAGGATTTTTGATAAGGATTAGTGATATAGATTGGAGATAAGGCTTGGCGCTTTGGCGGGAATGTTTAAAAGTTTGAGCGTTAGCAATCTGTCATGAGCATTGTAAATGGATACGATCTAGGATCTCTAGGCGTTTGTCCACTGCTCTCTGTTGTTAAAATTGTTAAAAAGTGTAAAGTCTATAGATGGATTAGATTGTCTAGCTATTAGTCATCAAATGACATAGGAAGGCAATCCGACTGCGTCAGATCGCGGACAATATGCGAAGCGTATATTACCAGGTATGCAATCCACCTGCGGTGGATTGCGGACCCCGTTAGTTGCGTAGGTACATTAACGACTTCACGGACAAATTTTGTTTTAAACTAATGTCAAGTTACCAAGCCCGGATTAAGGGTGGGGGGAGCAAGAGAGGCACGATCCCACGGAACATTGGTTTTGGCGGCCCATCTTTATACTCAAAATATATTTTTTTCACGCGATTCAAAAAAAAAAAAAAAATAGTTAAGCAGGTACGTAGGTATAGTAGATAAATTATTATTTATAATTATAAAATAAAATTGTTCTCAATTTTATATCACGAAAAAAATAATATAAATAATGAACTATGTTTGCCAACAATTTTGTTTGTTTCTTTTTGTATTTTTGAGCATTTTTGATTACCGATTTAATTATTTAAGTATATAAAAAGTAGTTATAAGATACAATTATTTAGCTCTTTTAAATTAGGTGTTTTGGTTAAAAGTATTAATGCATATCATAATAAACTTAAAAGGACCATAGTTAATAACCTAGCGAACCAAAATTTATTATTTGACTGTCACAATGTTCAGAAAAAAAACTTTACCAGAATCCATCAAAAAATATAGTAGTTACTATTTGAAAAAATAAAGTCGACAATTGATACAACTGAGTGTTTAAAATTGTTATAAAAAAATTATTATTAAGTCATTAATATGACGTAATGATACAATTATTTTCAAGTTAAAGTTGAAAGGGGGCCCACTAAGTGTATGGTGTCCCGGGGCCCAATAGATCCTTAATCCGGGCTTGCAAGTAACATACATATTATATTATAGTAATTAGTATTATGAATCTTGAAGATATTAAATATATATATTATATTGTCTTTTATTAGGAAGGTACATACTAAACAATTCAAATGATTTCATAAAATTATGTGTAAATCATATAATTATTTTACGATACCTATGTACACTCATAATGGTGATTTGTATAATATAATTACAATTTTACAATATTTTATATTATTCACTTCTGGTTTGCCCATGTCACTACATCAAACCATCTTAGCTTACTAATTTCCCTATTGATGCATTCTACATATTATATCTTAATATAATTATTTCTGTAGAAGTTATTTACTACTATTATTATAAGTAGGTTGTTGGTACATTATATTATACTAAAAATAAATAACTATGTTCCCATCTACATATAATTATATAATTCTAAAACACTATATACACACTAAATATGGTAATTAGTAATTACTAATTTATTACAATATGTCTCTTCTAATATATAAAAATCTATCGTATCACAATATTAAAAATGTATGTCGCCAAACACCTCCAAAACGGCTTGACCGATTTTACTGAAATTTTGTATGTATTTTCAATAGGTCTGAGAGAGTGAAGTAAACTATTTTTGATACCCCTGGGTCCAAAACAGGGAGGTGCTCAAACGGAGATTTTAAGATTGACAGTGGACATTTTTGTTTATAAATGGTTAAAAGCTATAATAATAATAATTATTGGTTGTCATTGTTTAGTCGTTAGTCAAATTATTAATGACATATAATCGGATCGGATTGTTGCATATTGCCTACCAATATGTTTTACTTATAGCCTCTCATCGGTTGTCTACTTGATATACCTTCGCAAATTGTCTACGATCCGACGTAGTCAGATAGCCACCCTGGCTGAACTGCACTTACTGTTGCGAGTTACATCCAAAAGGATTTAAATAATAACAATTTTTTAAATAGTTGTCATTTTTTGATAACAACGAAGTGCATGGGATCAACTAGTGTATTGATTATAATATTTTATACTTAGAAGTAATATTATGTTATGTACCCTTAGTGTACCTATATTAAACTACATTAATCGTTTATTAACTAACTCCTATTAATTCATATATATGCATATTAAAATATGCTTACCTACTTCATATTTTAATATTCTATATACATAAAGCATAATGCATATGTATAAGCCATAACACAGTAACACACCATTCATAAAAAAGTATATAAAAGTATATAAAATTAAAATTACTCATAATTTTAATAAATACCCATGTCCTATACCTATTTATTATAAGACAATTAGACATTAAATAAAAGGTACCTAGTCAGTTTAAGTTGGTACATATTATATAAAAAAATGATATAATGTAATATTAACAATATTAACCAACATAATATAATTAAAGGCTTTATTGTCGTTGAATAATAATTAAAAAAAATGTATCAATAGGTACATTCACAAAGTAAATGTATAAGTTGTATAATAATAATAATAAAAATAAAAATAATAAAGAAACAATTTGAAAAAAAAATCGAAAAAAAAATGCAAAAATAATCGGATGCCGGGCGGCACTGTTTTACCATACGACACGGACAGCTGCCTCCCGAAATGTATTCTGTCAGAATCGAACCCGGACCTACCTAGCGATCTACGTTTATCCTACCGAGCCACGGATTGTATTGCCGAGTCAAAACATCAACCTTTAAGCTGCGCGTCTGCAGAGCGTCGTAAACCGATATATTCGATGAAATCGTATATAATTCGATTGTAATACGCGCATCTCCCATATCTCTATTTAACGGGGTGTGTGAAAAGGATATTCCATTGATAAGTTTTAAATCGCAGGCAAAAATCGTACTCATATACGTGTATATACATGTATATATACGCTTATAGACGGTCGGTCGTCGGCGTCATTTCTAAACGTGATTGCGAGGCGAACGCACTGATTTCGAGGGAAAAGCGCATCTAGACGGATTTAAAAAGACGTCGACTACACGATTCGGGCACGAACGGCGTGCGAAAAGACGAAACGGTCGGAGAAAACGAAAAAAATCGGCAAAAAAGTCCGGCCGGGAGCGACATTGCGATGGCTACGGACCGCACACGAATATAAACTGCATGCCGGCGGCTTCGAAAGATCGCGAGCTACGCGAATCAAATATAAAAAGGGGTGAAAAAGGCTCGAAAATTGGTCGAAATGGTGTAAAAAAGGTAAATTTTCGAAAATTTCAAAAATCATGGAAATGATAAGAAAATAGGTGATAACGCGGCCGCGGCGACGGAATTTTTTCATTGGCGTTTCTTATTTGCTGCGTCGCCCATGTCGGAAAAAAACGGAGACTGTTCCTGTTTTATAATATACTAGCTTTAAGTGAAACTCGGGGCCTGTTGGACTCGCTGAGAGTGGGTATAGATTTTGGAGTAAAAGTCGCTACAGTTGTAAAACGAAAATTTAGGATTGGAGATAAGGCTTGACGTTTTTGTGGGAATGTTTAAAAGTTAGAGTGTCTAGAAAACCGTCACAAACGTTGTAAATTGATAGGCTGGATACGATCTCCTGTTATTAATAAGTGTAGAGTCGATAGGTGTATTCGATTATCTAGCTATCAGTTATCAAATCACATAGGTAGGTAATCCGACTGCATCGAATTGCGGACATAATGAGAAGCGTATATCACCAGGTATGCAATCCACCTGTGGTTAACCCCCCCCCCCCCCCCCCCTCGAGTTAGTTGTAAGTGAGTACTGATTTTGGAGACACAGTCGAATTATAAATGTCGCACTTATATGGAAAGTGATTTTGGTAATCGGAGGTGATTTTGTGATAAGAATTTCTGATAATTTGGCAGTCTCATTTCGAAAGCAGGAACGTTTGAAAGTCAAGCTTCAGTGTCCAGAAATCTCCTATGGCTCATGAAAACCGGCAATTTAATGATACTATCCCCCAGCGTGTCCGGTGCTTTTTTGTATGTGTAAAAAAATGTAAATTCGAAAACCTGCGTTTTAGAGTGTCTAGCTCAAAATGTAAAATATGGATTAAAAATAATAATTGAATTATTAGCTCTAAAAATTATGATATCCTTCTTAATTAAGCCTTTGAAGCATAGATATTATTTATGTTAAAAAAGTCTGCTAATAAATAATCTAAGTTTGGTGGCTCAAGTTAAAATTTAAAATTAATATAATATAGTATAATCAGTAGGTTCATATTATTAGGTTATACATGTACAAATTATTAAATTAATGCCCTAATGAATATATAAATATAATTTCATAACGTCATAATGTCACTATTTCCAATACAAAATTCAATAATATGAATATTAAAAAAATAGTGAACAATAATATACAAAATACAACTGCAAATAAATTAATTTACTGTTTATGAGCTTTTTATTAAATTATTGCTAAATTAATATATTATAATAGTTCAATACTATTTTCACATAACTTTGGTTCATCAATCATCACCCATTTAATTAGGTAATAAAACCATAACGTAAATGTTAATATCTAGTCGACAGATTTCGATATGATGATTGTATATTACAGTTAAATCCAAAGAACCTATTTTTTGACCTATCGTTGTGTGTAAAAATAAATATATTTATTCAGTGGGAAATGTCTCAGTCCAGGAGGTAAACGTCTAGTACCACTAAAATCCTAGGGGAGAAGGCACGGGTGGGAAACATCCATATTTTATACCATTTACTTCGAATACACAGACGTCAAATTTTAGGTGTATAATTTGACTATTCACCATTGAAAAATTGAAAATAATATAAAACATAGCGTTGTATAGGTGCATCTGGATTTTAGTGTACCTCAGATCACTGGTAAATAATTTACAGTCATTGTGGTCGGTACACATCATTGTAAAATCAATACATTCATCGCTTCGCTCAGAATCTAAAATAACATTTTAAAAGGTAAATCACAAAAATAAGACATATGAGTTATATGTATATTATACAATTTATAGTAAAATTTAAAATAAATATTGTATTGAAAAAACGTAATCAATAAAATAATGTTATATTGTGAAAATAATATTTTCATTATGGCTCTAGTCACCTCATTTTATATGAATTTAGTTATATGTATAAGCTTCTAGATAAGGTTTATCGGTTGTATCATAGGGGTTTGCTGAATATGCATTAATTATTTGTATGCACCTCTGAAAAGATTTTACAAAAGAATAATGAGCCTCATCAATTTATCATAAACCATCTGAAATTAATGTCAGCGTACACTTGTTTTATATTATGTTAAAAAAATTGTATCATTTACTTTTTAATTATTTATTAATCTCCTACTATGTTTTATACCTATTAAGTATATTTACACATTGATTTATCGTTTCAACCACAAGATAAATTTAAAAATTATAGTGTTCAAACTTTCTTGTGGCCAATATTATAAGAAATCAAACTCAATAATTTATTTTCATAAGATATTGGTGTTTATTATACCAAGTATATTTTTTTAGTTCATATATGTACGTATATTGTAAAAAAATAAAAAATATATTCTAAAAGTATAGTAAAATAATACATTGGTTAAAATTTTTAAATTATTATTATTTTATATCGGGAGGTAATAATGTATTTAATATAAAATAAATAACTATAATTTTTTTCATGTTTTCAGAAAACAATGTTCAGGGTTATAATTTGTTTATACATATTATTATAAGTTATATCTTTCTTACCTTATAATGAATATTGTATACGCCCGGAAACGGGGAGCAGAGACTAAAGGACCATTTGTTACCAACCGAGACGAAATATCAAATTTGACTATTATCGATAATGCCTACTAATCAGGGTGATAGGCAACTATACACACACGCCTGACCGACTGATTTCAACACACCTTTTCACGGTGACGTACATGTGATTTAGGAAAATGCAGTTAAATTTTGGGGTCGGGGGCCCTATAGTCGATCTGGTTTGGTGTAATAACCACAGGTTACAATTATAATAGTTGGGAGCTTACTGACTAACTTAAAACACTAGGTATATATACATATAATATACAGCTGGCGTCCTGAGGTAACGGAAGTTCGAGGGCGATGCTGGTCTTGATGTCCTAGACGGCCTCCCACACAACCAGTGTTGGGAAAAGATAACCAAAAAATCTTCTGGATTAGATAATTCATTCAAAATTTATCTAGATAAGATAAAATATAACATCATTTTTTTTTTATCTAGATAAAACAATAGATAACTAATAACTAATGGCAATAACTTACGAGACCGGGTACTTGTAGAGATTTCTTTATTTGCCCTCGAAATGAGTAAGTATAATTAGGGATCAAAATTTCCGAAAAAAACCCAGGTTTTTTACCGTTTTTATCGGAAAAATTGGGAAAATTTGGTTTCATTTAATATTTCCGGAAAAAAGGTTTTGACGAAAAAAACTGATTTTTTTCCTGAAAAATTGAAAAATATTAATAAATAATTTATAATAATATACAAATATATTATCGTATTCCGTATTTCCGCCAGTGATGTTTTGTTGTTACATGTTTTCCTAATAACTATTAATTAACATTGTCATTACTTATTTGTCAATCATGCGCTGTCTATATATTTTCTTCAACTTACAAATAATATCTGTATATATAAAAATTTCGTGTCACGATGTATGTTCGCGATAATCTCTGAAACTACTGGATCGATCATGATGAAAATTTTACTATGTGTGTAATTTGGCCGAACTTAAAATATAGGCTAATTTTAAAAGGGAAAGGATTAATCCCGGGAGGTGCTAAGACGGGAATTTTGAGATTTCAGATGACAATTTTTGTTTATAAATGGTTGCCATGGGTTTTTAATGATAATAATAATAAAAAAAAAAACTATTTGCTTTACTTTTTAAATATAAATTATAATATAATATCAAACTATAAAAACGTGAAATGAAAATCTCTGTACAGGCTAAACTCTGGAACTACTTATCAGATCTTTTTGATTTTTTTTTTTAAACGAAAGAGTATTTCACGAAGAAGGTTTATATGAAAGAAAATTTTAGGTTGCTATTGGGTAATCGGTCATGTTTGTTTATTTGTATTATTATTTTTTGTCAATATACATGCATAAGTAGTATAGGGGTCGCTATGGTACACTGTCATTTTAAATGCAATATTTCCTAAAATATTTTTCATAGAAATTGAAATGCAAAAATACTAAAAAAATAATTTCCTATGGGGGGGCTTCAGCACACGTGACATTTAAATGCAATAATTACTTAAAATATTTTTCAGATAGGTAAGAAAAAAGTCAAGCCATACTTTCAACCACCCAGTTTCGACTACCCCAAACAATATTATCATACACAATTTTGCTTAAGGATTTTAAAAGTTATACAATTTTAAAACATTACTTATACACAATTTTAGTTATACAGTTTTTAAAATATTCCATCGAGATTTTGTTTCTGTTAAGATGTCGATTCCTGTTGAGTTGTTGAACTAATACCATCGATTTTAGAGGTTGAGTTGTTGAGCTGTTGGAAGTATTTGAGTTGCAGAAAAAATTCCATGATTGTTGCCAGTTGACCTTAACATCTCCGAAAGCAGGATTGTTGGAAAACTTGAAAGCTATAGTTTGGTAAACTTGTAAGAATAGATGAGGAATTATATCATTAATTAATTAATTAGTTTATTTCTGAAAAATATTACATTATATACCGTTAAATATTCTATATAAAATATAAAAAGAAATTGAATTTGTTTTAATAAAATAGTTGAAGATTTAAATGTCAACAACCAATATACACTCTATTACAGAAATACTTGGAAAAAATGTTAAGCCAACAATGGAGAAAATATTTCTTAAGATTTTAACAGAGAATACAAAAAATAATAATTTAGTTACTAATGTTGGGGATATTGATTATACAGATGGAGAACAATTATTGCAAGATTTTAACAAAATAACAGATCCATTTTGCGATAATATTATGCTAGCAAGAATACTAGATTTTAGTTATTGCGAAAGGGAACCAAAAAATGGAAAATTTTTAGTTGATAAAGATGCTTGTGGTGGTTATAATAAATTTTTGAGATCGAAATTTCGTGAGTTTACATTAGCAGGGCATGGTGTAAAAGCAAAGAAACCATATTTACTAAATAGTGATACTAAGACAGCTAAGGGTATTAGACAAGTAATTGGTGTTAACTTAGAAAAGTATAAATCCTATGAAAATCCAGTTTTTATACCTTTTAAAGTTGAATTAGCTGATGTAAAAATAGAAACACTATTACAAAAACTTCCAGGAATATTAAAAAAATTAAAAGAGGAACATGTTTATTTATTAGATTTGGATATTACACAAGATTTTGCAGGAGTTTTTAACAAAGAGGAAATGAAAAAGTATTTTATTTCTAATTTTTCTTTTTCTCTATCCGATTCTAAGAAAGATAATATAATTGTTGATAATGACAAAACAGTGGGAAAAGATTGTTTGACTTGGTTGAATGAGAATTCTAGAGCAAAAATGTATAATAAATTTGTTTGTCAAATGACAAGTCCTGGCATAAATAAACAACTTGGAAATCATATGATAGATTTTTTAAATTGTCCAGACAAGAGATTGAAGGAAACTTTTGAAAACGAGTTAGCGCAAAAAAATGGAATTACAAAATTGGAAGTAACCATTTATAATTATACTAACGAGTATTTTACTGCAAAAGAAAAGTATGATCCAATAGAACATTGTATGGACATTTTGGAAAAAAATAAATTATTTTTTCCTAAAGCTCCTTTTTATTCTGTTCCAATATCCATAATGTGGAAAAAACTGACTAACACTTTGGAGAATAGTTGTTGTATTGTAGATAACACATCAAATAAACTAAACTATGTTTATTGGGCACGTATTAATATTCTTAAAAGTTTTAAATTTTATTACAATAATTCATTGATATAACCGTTTCAACAAAATATGTGAAATGACAATGACAGGTTTCTTTATCTATGTTTGAAAATGGTTTTTTTTTACATAAATTATTTTAATTTTGAAGCGTAAATACAATTCTTTAATTTTCCGAAAACTTCGGTTTATTTCAGAAATGTATTATTTTAATATTCTCCAATTTTTCCACGTTTTCCGAAACTCTGGAAAAAAAACAGTTTTTTTCCGAAATTTTCAGGCATTTTGATCCCTAGGTATAATAATTGAGTAATAATAATAGTTTTCAATACTATACGCTCAATGCACTCTAGTAGATAATAATAATTATAATTTACATACAAACAGTATGCGTTAATGCGCGTTATTGAATAATAATAATTTATAAAAAACAAGAACGACGAAACAAACAACTGCATTAGCGGGATCAAAATAATTTTTGTAGGAACAACAGTGATTAAAAAAAGGGCGTTGGTTGCAGAATAACAACAAAAATACAATAGTCACACACATGATGATAGTATAAAATAAGGCAAAATGCGGAACAATAATTTATTATAGAACATGAAACAAAGAGAATAAATACACATAACAAATATAATAATTTAAATAATTTAAGGACGGAGTGGTGTTTGGACGAGAAGGAAAAGGTCGCTGTCGCGCAGAGTCGTGTCCCGCGATAAGCTGATTGCTTTTTGCGCGAACAATTATAATAAACTCTAGGTTGGTACTAGCATTGATTATAAATGCTATAGTCTATAAATTGCTCACTGCGATACCAAATATTCTGCGCAAATTAACTAGCGATCCTTTTTTTAATATCATTACTCAAAAGACCAAAAACAAAAATTGATATTTAAAAAAATTAAATATTTAACTTAAATTAACATTTTTACCACCAAAATTTGTATACAAATTAGATTTTCAAATTGGCCGTTTTGACGACTAAGTTTATGGGGGCTAGCCCCCCAAGCCTCCCCCCATGGTAGAATGTAGACTGATATCATGAGTGTTTAAAAAAACATATAAACTAATTGATGATTTTGCAATGGTGAACATTATATGTAAAGTTATACATGTGTTTGCTCAGTTTCTAATTTAAAAAATGTATTGTCTTAACAATTTAAAAACTAAAATATATTGTTAGCAATTATTTTAAATTTTAAATTTAAATATTTGTCCAAATGTATTGACCAATGAGAACGCCATATGGGCTTATTTGATATGTGGAATAATAATTGATATGATGAGATGATAATTAATATTACTTATGCTAATATCTCAAAACAATAATATTATTGAAAGTTGAAACGACACTCGGTCAGATGATCTGATTATTATTTAATTGTGATAGAGGGATCTGAATTCTGAATCAAAGAAAAACATTGAAACTTAATTTAGCATGGTGAGGAGGAATCCGATAGCTACGAGGAGGCGCATAGCCTTAGGTATAATAGAACATTTAATTAATCAGGTACAAAGTACAACAATTATCGATATGTTTAATGATAGGTACCTTAGGTCAAACAGTCTATCGAATTTATCAGTTATAGTTATATTTCAGTAGTACCGACTATAAAACTTCCTTTTGGGGAGACACCCCCATTTTGGAAAATTGAAATTTTTAAACGTTTGTGAATTGTTTGTGCAGAAATGTGCACCAGGTCCCGATGTTTGTGCACACAAATTCCCAGCAATATCAAAAAACAAAGTGGGGGGGGGGGCATTGAAACGAGACACCCCCTTTTTGGAAATATGAAACTTTTAAGGTGCCAAACGTTTGTGCAGAAATGTGCACCTGGTCCCGACGTTTGTGCACAAAAACTCCCAGCGCTATCCAAAAAACAAAGTGGGGAAACAAGAATCCCCCTTTTTTGAAATTTTAAGTATTTGTCATATTAATAAATGTCGTTTAGGTACCTTATAGGTTTAATACAATTTTACTATTGCCATGTAAACATCTAGAAATAGTAGGGCAGTAGCTTCATAATAATTTAATATACAATTAAATATTCTATTATCATATCAATATGAATATTGAATATAGGACTTAGGTAATATATTATGTTTTAAATACTATTCCGTTTGTTAAGTATGTAATATTTAAAAGATACTCTGCAACAAGATAAAATAAAGACTTAAAGTTTATTTTAATTATAAAACGCCAATACCATAACTAGTGTTCAGATAAAAAATAAATAATAATAGACACATTATAAAAAAATTAAAATCATAGTATATAACCGAAAACAAATTAAATAGAAAAATAAAATAAACTTCTAAAAAACTTCACTTGTAAATATTATTTATAAAGCTATCATAAAAGCATTATGATAAATCATGAAACCTTTGATACTATTCAAATATAAATTAATACAATTTAAATATAAGAACATGATACAACTCTATGCCTATGCCACAAAGAAAAATCATCTAAAAAAAAACTTGGAGTACAATATAATTTGTGAATTTAATTTGGTATTTTCATTGACTATGTGAACTTTTTCTTTACGTTTCTGAAGTTAACCCCAACAACTCGTCCAATCGACTCCAAATCGGTGTCAATATTTTTCAAATAATTGCAAATTGGATTTCGCAATTTGCAAATTGATACAGACGCCGCAAAAAGAAATTTTTGTTTTTGGGGCTCAATTCACTCAGCCCCACCAACTCTTCCAATCGACTCCAAACCGGTGTCAATATTTTGCAAATTAATTGCAAATAATTGCAAATTGGATTTCGCAATTTGCAAATTGATACGGACGCCGCAAAAAGAAATTTTCGTTTGGTGGGGCTAAATTCACTGAGCCCCACCAACTCTTCCGATCGACTTCAAACTGGTGCCAATATTTTTCAAATTGATTGCAAATAATTGCAAATTTGGTTTTGGTATGAATAATATGTTTAGTTTGATTTAGACCGGTTTGCAACACCACCCATACTCCGGAAAATATGGTTTCCCGATGTACGTGCCAAGGTATCGCCTATATTCAACAAACTTGTGTCAATATTTTGCAAACTAATTGCAAATTTGATTTCGGTGTTAATATTTATTGATTTGCACTAGTTTGCAAAACCACTCTTACGCCAGAAAATATGATTTCCTATATGTGCGATACTTGCTCACAGCATCAACCTTTTTCAGCTATTGAATTAACCAGTGTCAATATTTTGTAACAAATTGCAATACCACATTATGAAATTTTCTTCTTAACCTCTATCAAGTGAAAACTAATTTTCTCTTATTGTTATTAAATTGATGCTGCCCACATATCTACAAGTCCATGATGTTTGCACTCCGAATTATTTAATCTAATTCAAACTAGTACTAAGTTTTTTAAAAATATTTGCAACAATTTGCAGCACCAAAAAATAAATTTTTACTGTTTTTATATTATAAAAATTTACTAACATTATCATGTTTAAATGTTTACAACTTTGAATATTATTTAAGCAAAAAATAACAATTATTATTTATAATTCAAAATGTATTATTCTTATGCATAAGTCCATGGCGTCAGAACTTAGTTAGGCCTTTGGGCCTACCCCCGGGCTCAACGCCATATGAAAAAAAACTAAAATTACAGGTAGGTAGGAATACTATAAATTTTAATGCTTAAATACCACATAACGTATTGTTTATTGTTTGAATGAATGTCTCCATGAAAATTCGTTATTCATAAAATATTGGCTAATTTAGTCATGAAGTTATAGCTCACCTCATTCATAATAATTATTCTAACTAGTGCCAATTTTTCAACAAGTTTTATTAGTTATATCCTCTCTAGCTTTGTCCAATCTATGCGCCAAAGTATTGCCAATATCAAGCGATTCAAATACAAAAAAAAAATATTTAAATTTCCGTGTTTTCTAGTTTCTAAAAATATGTATGTCAAAAAGTAATAAAAATTAATTTACAATTGCGATTAAAACAAGTACAATTAATAAAACTAATATTAATAAAAAAATTTAAAACATAAATAAAATAAAATAAATTAAAATCACAAATTAAGGTTATTTATAAATGTATACAATAGTAAAAATCATTAATAAAAAAAACTTTTGTTAATAATTTACAAAAAAATAATTGAAATTTATAAAAATATTTTACAATATCATCTATGAATTAAACTATGTATAACGAATATATATAATGAATTAACCTAAAATAAAAAAAAATGTTGAATAATATGTTACAAATTAATTAATAAGACTAATTAACATTATAAATAAAAAACAGTAAATTAATAAAACTAATTTATAAAAACTATGTATATTAATAACTTAATTGTTTAATGTTATTTAAATTATAAGTTTTTATTCATAATTTTTTCAACATTGTGAATAATTGTTTTTTTTTTTTTTTAAATAACCTATTAATAAAAATAGTAGTTTTTAAATGTAATTAATAAAAAAAAAATTATTTTTAATTATTCAGATAAATTAAACAAAAAATAATTAAATAAATAACAATGTGAAAAAAATTATCAATAAAAACTAAAAATATATATTAAATATAATAATTGAAATGATTCAAAATGATAAATCGCTGTTGCAATGTTAATCATTTATTATAGACAATTTTATTTATTAATTTTATTTTAATGTTTTTTTATATATTATGTTTTTTTTTAAAGTATTTAAATTATTTAATCAATTTTTACTAATTATTTTGTTTTTTATTAGTTTCATATATACCTACATTAATTTTATAAAGTATTTGTAAGCCATTAAGGCCATTTTTAAAAATAATATTGTTTGTTAATTATTAATATACAGAATTGTACCTAATAATTATTTTGAATATTATATATTTATTAATTATTAATATACATTAATTTTATTTATTATTTTTATGCGTTAATTTTATTAATTAGTTTTAAATAGGTATTATATATTTTACAAATTATTAATGTAATATAATTTTATTTACCATTTTTATTAATTTTTTGATTTAACGAGTACATCTTATTAATTATTTTTAATACAAAGTATTTTTAAATATAACATTATATTTTAGATAATTTTTATTAATTTCTTTTAGTAATTTACTATTTACAATTAATTCGCTGAATATTGGTGATACTTTGGCACGTACATCGGGAAACCATATTTTCGGAGATGGGTGGTGTTGCAAATCGATCTAAATCAATTTAAACATATCATTCATACCAAAACCAAATTTTCAATTATTTGCAATTAATTTGCAAAATATTAACACCGGTTTCGAGTCAATTGGACGAGTTGGTAGGTCTGACTAAATTTGGCTAAAAAATTCACCAAAATTACAATTTTGATTTGCAAATTCTAAAAATCAATTTGCAATTTTTTGCAATTAACTTGCAAATATTGACACCGGTTTGGAGTCGATCGGACGAGTTGGTGGGGCTGAGTGAATTTAGCCCCACCAAACGAACATTTCTTTTCACGGTGTCCGTATCAATTTTGATTTGCAAATTCTAAAAACCAATTTGCAATTTTTTGCAATTTATTTGAAAAATATTGACACCGGTTTGGAGTCGATTGGACGAGTTTGTGGAGCTAACTTCACTATCGTTTTTTCTTTCACACTATCATATGTTTAGTACGAATAAATGGGGTTCCTAAATGTGTGAGCATGATAATAACCAATTGTTTCATATGAAGTGGTCGATTGTTGTATGCCTGGCGTTGTTCCCAATCCTCTCAAGTAATATTGAGCCTGTGGTGTGGGAATGGATTTTGGAATGTGATTGAGAAGGATACGTGTGTTCGTAAATAATGCATCTTTTGCATTATTTAAATCAATTAAATTAAAATAAAAAATATTATCCGAGAATAACTGTTACCTCAATTATATCATTACACATTTGATAAATTTTAGAGTTGTATAGTTGTTTTATTTCTTGATTTCATGAAAGATTAAGTTGTTGGTTTAAAAATTAATAGAATATTTACTAGAAAAAATACTTTTTAAGTGTAGGTTGTAACGTGACTAAATTATCCCCGTGGTACCCATCAAAATCGCTATAGGTTTATGGATCGCATACATATAAATATTCTATAATATAAAAACCGGAGAGATAAGGCGAACCCATGCCCGTCCGCACACACATACTACAAAAATACACAAACAAGTTTTATGTCGTATATTATTATTATATCAATATACACCTGTAAAGCCACCACCACTGCGTTGCTGCCGAATAGTCTTCATTCGCCTTTTCACTCCCCGACAGTGGTCATCGGCGCAACATAGTTTTTTTTTCTAGCGAGCGTACAATGTCCCCAGCCATGTAGTAGGACAATTGGATCGGCCAGGAATGTCACCAGAAAGTCCGATGGAGGACTACGACAAACAACAACAACATCGACAACAATGAGGAAAATAACAACCGCGGCTGTGACTAGGCCAACGTGGTGGTGACCCTACGGGTGTCGGTAATCTATATATGTATTAGAAATTAGTTTATAACTCCTACACACCTTTCGGGTGCTGCCAAGATTAGTTCAAATAAATGTAAATAAATTTCAAATCTGTATGTCCAATTACAAAGTGTACTCAATGTTTAAAATCCACGTTTCTCCGATCTAAACAGTCTCGGATCCGTAGTGGTCGGTACCCTTTTTGTGTCCGATCGTAAATGTAACCTTACAAGGTATTCAAATAAAGATACCTGTTTTGAAAAGTATATAAAATACTCGTATTTAAGTAATTAAAAAGTATTTAAATACTTTTGCTCAAGTAGGTACTTCATGAAATTTTATCATGGCTGATCTGAGAACCAAAAATTGAACTTTAGATGAAGTCTTCAATATCCAACGCCGCCAATCTACGAGATCAAATTTATTTTCTCAAAAAAGTATCAAGTATCGATCTTAAGATTGACAAAAGAAAATTTCCCGCCAAATTTATTTTTGAATAATTAAAATTTTGAACACATTTTTGAAACTGTCATGGATTAAAAAACAGGAAACCCAACCAATTGTACCAACATTCCCTACTAATTATACGAATGGCGATACCAATAAAAAAATTAATTTATATATTCTACGAAAAATATTTATTTCTGTATTCAAATTTTATTGTATAATTCAAAAAACCTTGGAAAAAAAAATAAAAACTGATCCCTCTCCAGAATACCACTGAGATAAATTCTCAGTTAAGTTTACCATGGAATATTTAAAACATAATATTATTATATTACTACGTGCGTTGCGCCAGTACCTCCCATTGGATATTTTTAAATTTTTATATTAATAATTAGCACGTACAAAAAAAATGCATGACTAATTTTGTAATTTGCACACAAAAATCAACGGGTGGTGCTGGCGAGATACTGAAACGCCAGCACCGCCCAAGAGTGAAATTTTTCAAATTTCTAAAATTGAACTACTCCATCACGCATTAAGCATGGATTTGCACGACTGTCACCAAAATCCACATGATCGTAATTTCTATGCAACCTCGTTCACGTGCCTACAGGAATTATTTTTTATTATTTTTATTAATCATTATAAGAAATTATTTTTTAGTTAGTAATGTATAATAATCAAAATTAATAAAAATGATAAAAAAAACAATTAGTAAAATGTTCAACTTTTTACTTATAATTTTAATAAATAGATTATTTATTCAACTAGTCTTTTTATTTCAATTACGTTTTTTTTTTATAAATATTCGATTTTTATCTATTATCAGTTTTTTATTCGACTGATTTGTATATCTTTTTCTAGATTCTAATAAATATTAGTAAAAAATCGATAACAATACATTAAAATTGATAAAATTGAATAAAAAATAATAATATATCATGAAAAATCAAATATTAATAGGAGCCCAGTTAAATTTAAAAAAAAATAACTTTGGACAAAAAATCTATAAAGAGAAAAAAGCAGCTGAATAAAAAATCTAATATTAATAAAAAGTGACAAGTTAAATATGCATTTTTAATTGAATTTAGATTTTTTTATAAAATATTATTTTTCATTCAATTGATTTTTTTTATAAATATTCGATTTTTATCATTTAATCAATTTTTATTCAACTGATTTTTATATCATATTTAGGTTTTTAGATTATTATTCTTTTTAGATGGTTTTATAATTGAACTAACCTTTTTTTATTGGAATTAGTTTTTTTATTAAATATACATTTTTTATTCAGCTGCATTTTTCTTTTTTAGATTTTTTATCTAATTAAGATATTTTTGAAATTTAACCAAGCTCTTTTTATGAATATTTATTTTAATAATAATAAATATAATTTTCTTGTTCAATTGATTTCCTGGGTTTTTCTTTAATAATTTTCAATTTTTTTTTATTAAATATCAATTTTATGTCCTGTTATCAATTTTTATGCTTATATTTATAAGAATCAATAAACGGATATAAAATTAAGTTGAATAAATATTAAATATTTATAAAAAAAACCCAGATTGAATAAAAAATAATATTTCATAAAAAAAACTGCTAGTTTAAATAAAAAAATGCATATTTAATTTTAATAAAAATCCTAATGGGAATTATATCTAAAAATGATAAAAAGGCGGCAGAATAAGAAAAATTGATTTAAAAATAAAGTAATTTCAATAAAAAAAGAATAGTTAAATTAATAAAAAAAAGAAATACCATGCTTTTTTTATCCGAATCAAATTTTATTTTTTTTATTAAATTTAGATTTTTTCAATTATATTTTTTTTATTAAATTTAGAATTTTTTTACTAATTTTTTTTTAAACTTTTTTAAACATTTTTAAATACGAATTGCTTGTTCAATTTTAATTTTTTTTACAATATATTTTTTATTTGCAATAGGTTTATAGATAACCTTATGCGATTAAAAAATGTATAGTAAAAAAAATTAAAATTGAACAAGCAATTCGTATTTTAAAAAATGTTTAAAAAAAATCTTATACGAATAAAAAAATCTATATTTAATAAAACATCGTTGAATAAACAAAATCTAAATTAAATGAAAAATTATTTTGAAGAAAAAAATTAAAAAGAATAAAAAAATCTTAACTGAAATAAAAAATCTAGTTGAATAAATAATCTATTTATAAATATAATTAGTAAAAAGTTGAACATTTTGTTAATTGTTTTCTTTTTATAATTTTTATTAATTTTAATTTTAATTATTTTTTTAACGAAATAATAATTTCTTATAATGATTAATAAGAATAATAAACATAATTCCTGTCTTCATGCTAAATGCGTGCTAAAAGATGGGGTAGTTCTATTTTAGAAATTTGAAAAATTGTATATTGTATAAATGTATATTAAATTATTGTGAACCTACTGCCCTATTATTTCTAGACGTTAACATGGTAATAGAATAATTGTATTAAACCTAATAGCATTGATTAAATATACATAGATAGCCCACGCAATGATAAATATTGGAAACGCATATAATTTCTCAAATAGAGCCAGAATTATAGTAGTAATGGATTCCTGACAACAGAATGCGCTGATGTGCCATATAAACATTTGTGATCTTCAATTTGTTATTATCTTATTACTAATATTATTGATATCAAATTAATCAATGTTGACACACCGTTATACGTTTGTTGCGTGCACCCGACTTACAAGAGAAGGTGACAGGATAGGTTGATAGTAGAGATGACAATGAGCAACAAATTGTGGTGTGATGTATATTTTTATTGAAAATTGTTAAAGACAAGTAAGTTATACTGACTAGCTATTCGAATTAACGACAATCACTAGTGTCTCAGAAAATAAGCGATTGCTCGAATATTCTCTAAGTCCGAAATAGGCCGTTAATGAAAATAAACTAAGTCCAAAAAGTAAAAGTGGTGATTTACCAGAAGCGAAGAGGTACAGGAGTGCGTACGTACGGTGGCTAGATCACGTCTGTCTCATGGGCCATTCCCAGGGCTCTTATATAGTCTTATCCCTTCCCTTACTAGATCCCTGGCCGAGTGTGTCGTTTGGTTCACACAGTCCGTGGGGCTTTCCATAATTAGGTAGTTGACTATTTCGTGGCGTGAACATTGATCTATGGCTCAGGGTTACAGATGTGCTTTTGGTCGATGCGGGGTGTCGTTCTAATAGTGCGTTTACCCACGGTCGTGTTGTTGTCACCATACCAAGATCTAATTCGTAGAATCTATTGCGCCGCGGAGTTCCCACAGATATTCTCATCGGGCCGGGTTCTGTCATCTGGCCGTTGGTCGATGCAGAGCCTGTTGCTACTAATTAATAATGCTGCTCTCCCAGGGTCCTGTGTACTATGATATCATCATCCCAACTATATATGTGTTGTCCTAGTACATTTAGGTATTCGTATATTCTACTATGTGTAGGGGCGGAGTAGAGGGGTCCCGTACGTAGCACGTTATAGTACGTTACACCATGACGTATACTATTTGTCTATGGTTAATACTTCGCTCATCTCTGTTAAAAGTTAAAAGTTATAAGTTAGTCTTATAAAATCACTTTTCAAATAGTTACTTTACTGGTTATTTGGCTAAAAAATGTACTGAGAAATTTAAATGCAGTAACTGTAAAAGTACATTATTAAAATCTTATGAAGGCGATACATTTAATCAACAAGAATTTTTAATCTTCTGTAGAAACTACGACTCTCAATCGTCAGATTTTTTTTTAAAAAAGCCAACATCTAGTTTTACAGACTTTATTAGTTTGGCACAAAAAATTATTAAGAAAACAGTAGAAAAAATGCCACACAAAAAATTAATTCAAAAGTTTATTTTTAATAAAATAAAAAAAGAAATCTCCCATATATGTAAATTTAAAGAATTATGTCAAGACCACTACAATTTCATTATAATTCATCTTATTAATTGTAAACTTCTTCGAGATTTTAACTGGAAATCGAAAAATATAAAAAAAACTAGATCAGAAAAATTCCAAAAGAAACTAAACATTTTGAAAAATAATTAAAATTGTAAAACTATTTATTTAGTATTTTTTGTAATCATTATAACACAATTATTATTATATTTTTATTTGAATTGTATTTATTGTATTTATTCATTGTATTTTAAATAATAAATTACGAATAAAATGTAAGTTACATATTAAAATTGTAACTTAATGTCCTATCACTCCTATCATAACAAGTTGATTCAAAAGTAGAATGTTTAGAACATTAATGTGAATTAACTTAAGTTACAATAAACAGTAATTAAGTAGGATGTTCAATAATATTGAATTGTCTTGAGCAGCAATTTTACGGAAAACGTGAAATATATAATATTATAATAGGTTACATATTTACGTTATTACTTAATGACGCGGGCCGTCTTAATTAAATATGTAACTGTCAGCTTAAAATTATATGGTATAACAAAATAAAGTTAATTTCCTTCAAATAAAAATTTAAATGATAAAAATACGATGATTACTTATTTACAGTAATACATTTAGTTAAAACAGTTTTTGAACCTCCAAATGTATACGGTCTCGGGGACCGATTACAATTTACTAATATCAAATAAGAAAATGCAAAATAATATTATAAACTAGGTAATAACATGGTAATAATATACTGTACAATTATAGATTATTTCTTATCTCATAAACCCACGAATGAACATTGGACTCTTAACCGTCGTCGATTTTCGGCGCTTCTGTCTATTTTAGTATTTTATTATAATCATAATAATTTAATTATTCTATCGTGACACTGCACGCTCTCTATTGACACACCGGACTATTAATTAACTTGTTTCCATTATGCCCATTGACGTGGGCTATCTATGTATATTTAATCAATGCTATTAGGTACCTAAACGACATTTATTAAAATGACAAATACTTGAAATTTCAAAAAAAGGGGACTCTCGATGCCCCACTTTTTTTTTGGATATTACAAAAGTTCAATTGAAACCATGACATTGTCCGAGCATTTATTATTTCTTGTGCAATTGAATTATTTATATGCTGATAATTATTTTGGTTTTGTTATTTTGTACTATTTATAATTTATAATTCATATAATCGAAGTTCGTAACACGCTGAACAATATTAAAAGCTAATATAATATTGTTCAGTGTTTATTAGATAGGTACACATAGACAACTAAAATTTGATCAAGATTAAGATAAATATAATCAAGCTTAAATTATCTATATAAGATAAAAAAAAAAATAACTATTATCTACTTATCTAGATATTTTCCAACACTGAGCATATGACTATTAAGTATAAAGCTTTTATTTGCTATTTAAACTCAAAAGTTTAGTTTGGGTTCAGTTTGGTAATGAAATATATGGTACCAGTGTGGTTAGATGTTGAATAAAATGTTCGGTTCGAGTTCGATATCACACTAAAAAGTTCGGTTCGACATACCTAGGTTCGGATCGCGTTCGGTTCGATATACGATTCAAAAGTTCGGTTCGAGATCATATTTTTGAGTTCGACCCACCTCTTATATTTATAAATTATCAATAAGTAATATCAAACATACATTTATCTAAAATAGTAAAATCCCATTATCGTTTAGATATCGCACATCAGTTAATCATATTTAATCAAAATTACAAAATAATACAAATTTATATAATAAATAAAACTTTCGGGATTATCCACAAATTGTAATAAACCTACTAGGTACACCTTTCTCGTTTCTCCAGATGATATTACGTATATAGTTTTTATTTTACAAAAATTAGAAAAAGTTTAGTGTACTCACGTCTCTTTCGGACTATAAATAAAACTATTTTACCTACTGGCTAATAGCTAATCGATAGTTACTATAATGTGATAAACGATAATTAACATACAATATTATACATTTTCGACATAGATATCTATGTGATTCATTTTTGTGTACCTATCTACATTGTTTATGAAATCGTGCCGATTATTATACCTATATTAATATAATATATTTGCTCGAATATTTGTCGATAATCGTCACGACAATTTTTTTTTTTCAAATGGATAATCAACATTTTTTCAGCCTAATAAAAACATCTGACGTCCCCTCTGCCATAGTGCTGAGTTCGGACTCATCGTGGACATTCAATAGTGATAGCGACACATCGCTCCCGATAAGCCGACCGGTGGACGTGGCGGAAATCCGTCCATCGGTGGCGGTGAAAATCTGTCCAGCTGTGAAGACGACCGACACGATCGCGAAGGTTGTAAATTCTCACCCGGACCGAAAACCCATCAATGCCCACGTGATTTCACCTACGGTCATCGAAGAACAGTCCACTGATGAACGGGCCACCGACATACATTCCATCACCGACGAACAGACCACTACCGTAGCGATTTCTCCAACTTGTGACCATCAACAGGTTCGTTCGTCGCGGACGTTATTATCCTTCGACGATTTGTACGACATAGACGGAAAAAACATCTGTGCCAAACCACAGTCGTCGAATAGCAGTGGCGTAGCGTATAAGCGGCAAGTGATCGTTAGGGTGGACGTAGCCGTTCAAGTGGATTTCGTGAATCTGCAAGAGGTGAATTGAACGGGTAAAGATTTCTGTACATTTAACAGAGGTTTTTTACTGTTGTTAAAATCGAGTGATCGAGTGACCCTTTTCATTTGAAATGTTTTTACAAGCATAATAATTTAGATACCTACTAAACTAATTAAGTAATATTTTGGTAGTCCTTAAGACTATAAATACAGGTATGTATTTTAAACATTTTTTTAAACAACATTTTAAAAGTTAAACTCTGCAGTATTAAATTCACGCGATCAATAATATTGTTACTTAGTTGTTACACGGTTAGAATTTAAAATTTGATTTAACACTTATATTATATTTTATATGTACTTATTAATTAATTTAAAATCACGGTCATTTTGTTCTTTTCGGTTATAAATGATAAATCATTATCGCTAATGATGCTTATTATAAATTTTACCATTAATTAATTTTGGCGTAAAAAATCTCAATAATAGCAAGGGAGGAAAAATAACAAAAAAAAATTTGTTAAGCAATTTGCTGATTTGCTGGATTTTACATAGTTAATTTTTACCTGTAAATACCCCTTCATTAGGAACGAGCCTCCAGTCCGGGTGGTGATGCTGAACATCTGAAAACATCGATGGGATTTCGGAGTGGTATCACGACGGAATCGAGGGACATGGGCTTTCAGAGTGGTGACATGATGTGGAGGATACCTGGGGCCTCCATCGGCTCCATCGATACAGACAACAGACGACTCGCTGCCGATCGTCACAAACCGAAAGTGGCTAAGAATTTGATGATAAACAATGATAAACAGATCATAAAAGTATACATGAATCAGTCGAACAAGGTATCCACCAAACCAGCGCCTTTCATGCGAAGGTCGTCGTCTTTCATCAACCGGCAGGCGACACAAAGGGAAACTGATCGGAACAATTATATGATGGTGAAAAAATTGATAAGCGTCAAGGCTGAAGTTTCGACATTTCGTTAGATCAAATTAATTGGAGCCCGCTTACGTTGTACTGTTTTAATGTTTTGATAATTTTGTTAGATAATCGTCGGCACTGTTATAGAGTATAATATACCAAATACCTAGTATATTACTTGTAACGTAACATACCAATGTATTTCTAAATTCTGCGAGTTCATTAATAATTATATACTTATGTATTGTATGGGACGTCATTATTTTATTTATGAAATTTTAGGTGCATTGTCATCAAATGAAATGTTCATGAACTCCAACTTTAAAAATACATTGGTATGTACCTTAGGTAATATTTTAGGACAGTACAAGAAGTTCCTGTTAATATTCGACCTAACTATTTAATTAATTAACTAACTAGTTAAATCGTTAGATCAAATTAACTGGAGTATGTTTTAATGTACCTATACATACTATAATAGTTCTATACCAATGTGTTTTTAAGTTTCGAGTTCATTAGAATTTCATTCGTTAACAATATACAATTTAAAAATAAAATTATAAATTCCCATACAATATACAGGTATAAAATGATTAGTAAACTCCCACATTGGTAATTGGTATGGTAATACACTATAATATTGTAGTACAATGCAACGACCACCACCCATTGCAGAAGTCAGTTAATTTGCAAACTAATAAAACGTCAAAACTGCGGCCGAAAGTCGTGTACTCCTTTTCATGACATTAAAATTGTGAAATAATATTTATTATTATTTATTTATTTGTTCCAACACACACAAGTGCCTATTATGATATAAAATATATTTTAATAATATCTATGTTCAACCTTATATTGTTGTTAAAGTATCAAACTATATAATGATAACACATATTCTATTAAAATTAATGAATAAAACTATACTTAATTAAAACGAATATAGTTTTTTTTTTAATGTGCCAGTAGCACCTTTTATCAATCGAATAATTTAACCCGCGTTTACTTATTTAAGGTAGAAGTCTTAGGTAAAAGTAAAAACTATTATGAAAAAAGCGTGACAAACAAAAAAGATGGTAAACGAATAAAAAAAATTATTCCTCACACCACTGCAGATCCTATCCGAACTGCACCGTATTTGCGGATCTTAAAACACCAACCTTTTATACTCTAAAATGTAAAGGTTTTCTCGGGTTCTGGGTTCTGACCCTAAAATTGTGTGTATTACTAAATTTAAAAGTGTGTAGAAAATAATGATGTTTTTCTTTAAATATTATTATATTACCAATACATTTTGTAAAGTATCTTTAATCGTGTTTGTAGATAGTCATTAGTTTTTCATTACGGTTAAAACTCTTCACCAACTCAGGAGGTTTGGGGGTCTCCCCCAGTGACGCTCGGAGAGCTAGTTGTAGTATAAAATACTGTCAAAATTATTTTGGTTATATAGTTATATAGTTAAATCTTATTTGTATATACTTGATTTTTGATTGAAAATAAACAGCTTTAAACACGAAATAATATTTATTTATGTAAAAACATTAATAATTTTAGCATAAACATATTTAAAATTTTTTATATAACAAAATATTGTTATTGATGATAAAACAATTAATATTTGCGTATGGGACTAGAGAGCCGCAACTTTAGACTAAAAGTGTCACATGTGGCTCGCGAGCCGCATGTTGCCGACCCCTGGCTTACATTAAATATTGCTAGACACGTAAGTATTATGGGCAACAACAATTTAAAGAAAAGAAAATGTAAGAAAATACGAAATGATTTTTTTTAATTTAATTATAAATGTCGGTGACGCTGTACCCATAATAACCAACAATAGACTAATTTTATTCTTATTACTAAACAATATTATTATAAAATCCCTAATATAATGATATACAAATAGCCATAAGCAATTTAACTAATTAACTATACAAATTAAAACATTATAAATTAGAGATGCCCAAATTTGCCACTGGATAAGTATAATTGGTCTACCATTAAAAACTTCTTATTTTAAACATTTTCAAACATCGATATCGAACTAATTGTCTGTGATTATAATGACTCCCAGTTATCAAACAATTATAACACACGTCATAATATAGAAAAAGACGTATTATCAAATATCAATAGCAATAAAATCGGTAATCAAACGGAATTCAAATCAAATATTGAACATTTGAATAATAAATTCTACGATTATAAACCCAGGGAAAATGTTCCAAGTGGCGGCAATAATTGTGGCATATAATTTATGCTATACAAAACGCATTAAATGATACCAAAACAAATAATATTACGACTACGGCTGACTTATTAGATTTACTTAACTTATCTGTGCTTCCAAACTATTGGTGACTTCGATGATAAACCATCGTGTGTAGCCAATATTATTATAATCATAATACTTATATATTACAATGACATGAACAAAATGGGTATAATTTACGGAACAAAAAAAGGCAACATATTATGCTATGTTATGTCAAGAATTCGCACTGGATACTAGAAACAAAAACAATAAGACCAACGAATAAAATACCCAAAGAATATATTCATATTGAAAACATATTACCTCTTAAAACATCAGTTATTAAATTATTAAATTACACATTTACTATTAGAGTAATACATATATCAGGAAGTAAATACCCTTTTACAATTTTAATGTTCCCAATGCATTTAAATATTATTAAATAATTGTCATTTGTTATCCAAATTTATCACAACTTAATTGTCATATTTATAACTTTTAATACTATCATAACTATTTTATGTAAAACCTCAAAAAATAAAACTATGCACATCAGAATATAATTAATATATGAATAGTTTAAATTTTAACTTTTAAGTAGGACAATAATTAACAAATTAACTTTATTTAAAATGTATTGTATCGTGAATATATTTGTAATTTTATACACCATGTATCCAATCAGTGGTAAAGCCAGGTTTTTTTCGGGGGGGGGGGGGGGGGGGGGGGGGCTGATCAACTTTTACACTTTTTCACATTAAATAATAAAATTATGAAATTTTACACAATAATTATGTTATATTATATTAAAATCTAGCTGTAGTAATATGTACTTAACACCAATAATCACCTTCACACTACAACAACATACCTTATAGGGTTCATTGCATATAACTGTAATACACCAAAGATAAAAATAACAGATTTCAACAGTCTTAAAGTAGGTTTCGGTGATATTCTAACCACAATCAACGTCCAACCTATATACGAAGAATTCAATAATAATTACTATAAAAACGTCCAAATTTGAACTTTAAATGATTATAAAAAAAAATTGTGCCTATGTATTTTAATATTTTTCATTTGCTATTTTAATAATATATCAGGATTCTTGCATTAAATGTCCACGCTTTTTTACCCAAAAAATACAATTTTATTGATATTTATTGAAAAAAACTAAAAATTGAAAACTAACAATGACCGTAGGCAGCTCAAAAAGTTAAATTATTTTCAAAATTGTATGGTGTATAGAAATGCTAATATAAACATTCAGTGAAATTTTCAAGTATCTACAGCAGCGTTTCTCAAACTATAGGTCGTCATTCAATTTTTGGTGAGTCGTGAAAAATGTTTTGAATTATATAAATTTCAAAAAATGTATGTTAAATTATTATTAAATATACTTATTAAATATATTATTATGTTATTAAATATACTTATATTATTATTACTAATATATAGTACCAAAAATTACGTGAGTAATAAATAATAATTCGTCGTATATTCATTTATTACGACGGGTATTATTAATACGCCTCATTATTTAAAGTATATTATTTTCTAAAAAAAATATATATTATAACAATAAATACCCAATAAAAGTAATAAACAACTTTTTTTTTTTTAACTATTTTTTGAAAAGTTAAACCCCGTGGGTCGTGAACGATTTTTTGGGGGAAATTTGGGTCGTGTTACAAAAAAAATTGAGAACAACTGATCTACAGTCATTCGTATATTGATTACAATAAAATAAGAAAATCGTTACATGAGAAATCGAGTGAATATCAAATGTTGTAAAAATATGAATTTCAAACGCTCATAAAAATGTAATTTGACGTTCTTGTAGACATTTTTTTTTTTTTGATAAAGTTAGACAAACTTATGAGGAATCTTGTGTTACATTTTCAAAGCTTAGATTTAAAAAGAAAAATTTTTTATGAATTTCTAACTATAATTTGCAAATTTTCGTCATTTTCACGTATTTTGTCAATATTTGAACTTTATATGCTTATAAAAAAAAAATTGTGGCTATGGATTTTTAATTTATTTAATTTGCCTTTGAAAAAATATACTAGTTGCTTTAATATTGTGATATTAATATGTGATATCGCTCAATATAACTCAAAATATTTTGAATATCTTATCGTTAAATTAAAATATAAACACCACTGAAAATTGCATGTATATACGTTCATATTATACTGGGAATTATATATCATATATATTTGGAATTTTAAATTTTAACCACCCGAATGCACTAACTAGATTCACTTTACCATCGAACAAGATATTGTTGAAGAAAATCGAAGCAGTTTTACTCCCCAATCCGTGATGACAGGCACAAAAAAAATTTAAAAAAACACACATCATTGTAAAATCAATACATTCATCGTTTCACTCAGAATCTAAAAGATTATCAACTAATTAGAACATCAGCACTGCCTAGTCATATACATAAAAATTAAAAATCCAAAAAAAAAATGTACTTTTACAAAAACATTGTATCATTAAGTTACCTATAAGTTCCATAGTTCTATTAAAGCATAGCATAGTGATTAATATAATATAATATATTAGTCTGAACTATTTTTTTCTTATTACATTTAAATATTATGTAATACTAAGTACCTATTAGTGTAAAAAAACTAGTGTAGATGTAATGATATATACGTATGTCATTGTTTATAGATTATATTTAGATTTAAGAAAATAAATTAAATAGTGCCATACTACAATATTATCATCAGCTGTATAAATACAAATTATCTATACATTATCCTAAAATTATAATGACACACACACACATGAAACCGATGCCACAATCTACAATATTCGACTACGGTCAAAAGTGGCATCTCACACAGACACTATAAAAACCCGTATGACACACGCAACGGCGCTCAGTCGCTCATTCGATCTGACCACAATTATTGTACATTTTTCATACTTAAATTGTTCTTTTAAAGTATAAAAATAAATCAACTGTATTATATTTCTGATCGTCGGAAAATTATTTCAATATATCTTTCCTGTTTGACATCCAGTGTCATCCAGATATCATAGATATCCACTAAGATCGTACACAAATAATCCCGGATTGTAAGTTCTACGAAAAGTAAGTGACAAATTTATTCAACACTCTTCGCGTATTGCTCAACCTAAATTTAAACTAAAAGAAAAATTCTCGTACTCACCCCCCCCCCTGATTATAAAATATAATCTCACCATCGCATATTATTTTATCAATCAATTATTCATCTCATATTCACTTTAAATCATATTTTCAACTCATTACAATAATTTAATGAACAATAATATGTATGTTTAATGAAAGAGTGGTTTAAAATGTTGAACCAATTATGCCGAAAAATGAAATATAATATAATTATACATAATGCAAAGAAAGAAGTTGCAAAAACAATAATAATAATTTAAACGAAAAAAATACATCGGACAAGACGAGACGATGTGGGGGGTAACATTAGGGGTATGATTGCAAGTGAGTGGGCCAGATGATGCTAGTAGGCCACTGATGGTCACTTCTACAGCGTTATCACGGCCTATTCAGCGTTTGATCTGGACGCGAATACCACCATGGCAGCGGGCGAAGTCCGACCTTCAAGGTTGCGAGAGCGACAACGGTCGATGACGAGCGGGTGGTGGGTGCGCTTGACGGCACTGCAGTGCGTATGTGTGTGTGTGTGTGTGTGTGTGTGTGTATGTGTTTGTTATTAATTAAAGTAAATCTTAAATTATTTATTGTTCGTAGAATTTTTGTAATTTATTTCTTGCGTTTAACTTGTATCAACTTTTGATTATTATTTCCAGGTTCTTTTACACCCTGTATTCCAGGGCCTAAAATACATTTAATTTCAGAGAACACACCACACACTTTATTAATTTAACTGTAACTTTTGGGCTTTGACAGTTTTCTATATCAAAAAAACCCTATGGGGGTTGTAACTCACAAAATCCCCCCCACCACTTTTATATACCACTTACTTTGTAAGTTAGTTAGTGACGTAATTTTTACAATTATTTTAATTCACTAAAAGTAGTAAATTAAAATATTAAAATATTTTTGTATGTTATCATCATCAATTAGAATATAGTTAATGTAACGAAATAATATATAAGAATATTCAAGGTTTTTAAAAACAAATTTGATTATGTTTAGAATATAATATTGGGTTTGTTAAATAAACTGTTATAATATAATATTATATGTATATTATTATGTATGTAGATCCTTTTAGTTATATTTATTAAAAGACAAAATTCTAATTCATTAAACTCCGATTTATGATTACAATAATTAGTTTAATATTTTAACATATTTTAGACTTAAAATAAACAACAATACTGAATACATATTTATAATATGCTATAGTACATTAGTCCTGCCTATATCTAATTATACAATACTAGCTGTTCCACCCGGCGTTGCACGGGCAAAAGTTACCACAGGTGAAAAAGTTGGCAATAGCCAATATTATAACTTATGTATATAAGTTCAAGGACTTAAAAATGCATAAATTGTATATATATTATAACTGATTCCGTTAATTGTGTTGCTCATTAAAATATGTACCAACTCTATAGGATTCAAACTTTGTTCAATGCGTTTATTTAATATTCGGTGTATGATGTTCAAAACATAACATTTTTTACCTAACCTGCGGTGGATTGCTGACTCCTCGAAGTGCGTATGCAATTACGAATGTTTTATTAACACGTTGATATTACAATGTGTATGTGTTAAAAAATTAGTCTCGGGAATACCATTTTTACTAAGCTATATAGCTACAGGTCTAAAATTATATTCATTATTTAATCATGACCAATAGCAACCTTACAATAAACAAACATATTTTATTATTTAGTTTCTGGTCTTACTGGACATAAGTACTGTGGATTTTCTTAAAATTATCTTACTTAAGAGTTAAAACCTTCTTCTGACAATATTACGAACACAACAAAAAAAAGAATTAGCCAAATCAGTGCAGCCGTTTACGTATGATGGAGCGTCCAAGACAAATTTATGTATAGAGATAGATAGATTGATAGATATAGTAATAGATATATAATAGATTGTTGATAAAATACCCACACAACAAAAAAATTCAGGTTGCAGCTACCTGCAAACCCTCGGGCTGCCGTGCCGTACCGTATTTCCCGTTATCGGCCGACTGCTATTGTTATAATATATGAATACAGATATACAAATTACATGTAAAAATTCATTTTTACTGATTTCAACCCTTTAAAATCAAAATTTTGAAAATCGGGTGACGTGATGACACTCAGGAAGGTATTTGGAACAACTCCGTGAAAAAAAATTGGAAAAAGTTTAATAGCGTCGTCACAAAATGTTCTTTTATGTAATATATAAGGATTATGACAATATTCTATAAATTACGATGCTCTTACTAGTTAATTTTTTAGTAGATATAACAGTTAACAATATTGCATATAATAATTTAAACATTTTATGTACCTGCGTGTTTAGTTATTTTAACTAAGACAGGTACCTAATTACTTTGAATTGACCCATTCTTCTTTTTTTTATAGTAAATTTATCCATAGTATAGAAATAAAATAAGTAGGTAATTAACTTAGGTTAACAGAATAGGTAACTAATAAATTAAAATAATAAATGATTAATATTTGTTATTTCTACAAAACTAAAAAAATGTTATAAAACTTGGGACACACATTTGTTATTCAGGGGACACTGATTTTCGGGTACACAGTATTTTGCGCCTGCTGTATTCAGAAGATATTTTACTGCGGTACCTACTATAGTAGGTAATAATAAAAAGCGATTTTTTTAAAATCTTTTCATTATTATTGATAATAATCATTTGATTGTATTATGTTTGTATATTAGATAGGTAATCACTATTCATACTATAGTTTTGAAAACCAAAGTAATTGAATCGATCAAACACAGTTATGATAATATTTAACGAAGGTTTAAAAATCGATAAGAAACCGAAACAATCATAATGTATACACATGTGACATACGTATTAAAATAATATTATTTCACGTGTGTTCAAAACCCACAGTACCCTTCCCCACAGTTCCTAATAGCCTCAGAAAAAAAATAAATATTATATTAATATATTGATCTCACGTTAACGCAGTGTAATGTTTGATCCGTGTATAGAAACCAACTTGTCCCTATAAACGACCACCATGAATTCAAGTCACTAGCAAAAATTCAATTTTACAGACCATGTGGCTCAAACAAAAAAAACTAATTGACGTCGTTCATTCGTTGTTGTCGTGTGCGTATGTAAAGTTTTCGCACACGATGAGTTGGGAAATTCGTGCATCTACATTATCATCCATATTTTATCATGTACACATAATTATGTTTACCTGAAACGAGCCATTTGGCCATAATTTTTAGGTAGGTACTATGTGTGCGTTTAAATGTAAAAATTTCATCCGACCACCATGCACGGCTCTTATTAAAAATTGAAATGGGATTTTTCAGGTAAAATCGAGTTTTTTGTCGAACACAATCCCATACGAAAATTTTGCAAACGACAATTCATTCGTGCTATTTGCCATTATGCTATTGCCCGAAGTCCAGTGGTGTCCACCCTGGCCCTCGAAAAAAAAATATTTGATCTATATACACATAATGGTTTAAACAAGACAAAAAATGCCATTCATCAATACTATAAAACGTGCACCGTCAGGCATATGCATGTACCTACATTGTTTGTAAACATAATGCGCTTCCGTCACTCGTGTGACAAGACCCGAAGGGTGTGGTGGCGTACTCGGGGTGTGGGTTTTTTGTTCGTGAGAAGGGGGGGAGATCGGGGTCATGAAACACGTTTCGTTTACCCTATACGTATATCGAACACACTTCCTTATAATAATTAATAACATACAGATCTCGACTGATGCGACCAGTGACACTCACTGCTGGAATTCGCCGCTAGCTACGCCACCCCCGTAGCTTCCACCACTCACCAGGCTACCAAATGTGTCTATTGAAAGGTCTGTGATCGCCATCGTTATCGACGGCAAATCGATGGTACTCGCTGCAGCAGTTATATCTACTTCAGTCTCCAGTGACTAACGGTTCGACATTTCGACCTCACATTTCGTTATTTGCAACGCCATCCATCAACGATTTACAACCACCTCAACTATAATAGTATATGACTTAACGGAATTTTATACACTGCAGCTCCGATTTTGCATCGCCCGGTAAGACTTATTGTACCAATTATTATTTGATATACTCGCGCACCACCGCCTTGTTTTTGTATTACATATTTTTAATATATTGTATTATAAATACGTATATTTAAATTGTCGATTTTCTCCGACCTGAGCCTTTTGGAATGCACAATTTTGTTTAGTTATTTATTTATTTAAATCGTGACTTTTCTGCGCCGTGCAATACAATTTCGTTAAAAGCAGCGCGATTCAAGGCTGTTTAAATCGCAATATTTGCGAGATTCTATATTATATGGACAACATAACGTTGCGTGAACGCCACAGTCACATCAGTACTGGAAAAATGAAAAGAAATATGATTAACTACATAATAAATAGGCATATTATATAACTAAAAATTGATTAATTTCAATAAATCACAATAGTAGTTAAATTTGTCAATATGGAATATATAGACACTTAAAGATTATGACGGTGTATAGGTACTTTCAACTTACTGTTAACGTAAACTTAAATACAATTAGACTATGATAGAAACTAGTTAGTGTAGTTAATCATACTAATAAGTATATGATTATTTTTTTTTAATTTATTATGAAATAATATTTTATAATAAAATAAAAAAAATAAATCTAAACAAAATTAATCATGTACGTGAGATCACTACATTATATAGACAGTCTATATAATGTAGTGATCTCACGTACAGAGTTAGATTTTGAAGTGAATGGATGACAGGTAACAAGAGTAATAATAAGTAATAATTGGACTTGAAATTGTTATAAAATTTGTTTATTCGACACTTCTGACGTAACAGTGGTATTTGTTGTCTCAGTCTTACAAATGCGTAACATAGCAAATTTACGCTCAACAAAACACGTGTAGCTTCGTTAGTTTAAAAATTAGAGTGAATTAACCTATTATGAATCTCGATGGTAAGAATAATATTTGTGTTTGTAAGATGGTTTTTTACGATACTTAATTTTTTTAGCAAGTTATGCGTATATAATATACCGTAAATTAAAACTCACTTAAAAACTGAATTATCGTAAAAAAAAAACAACGTACAAACACAGATAATGTTTTTACCACCAATTTTCATTATAGGTCAATTCACTCTAATGTTTAAACTAACGAAGCCACAAGTGTTCTGCTGATCGTAAATTTGCTACGTAATGGAGACACCAAATACCAGTGTTGTGTCCTCTTAGAACTTGTAATAAAATTGGTTGTGAATACGAAAACGTCTGTGAAGGTGATACATTGACTTAAGTCGGCCCATGTGAGGTGGCCCATTGAGGCCAGGGTGGGCAAGTGCCCCCAAACATTTGATTTTTCCCCTCCTTTGCCCCCCCCCATAATTTAATGTTGAACATTTTCATCTAATCTGAAAATGCATTTTATTGATCTGTTTTGTTACCGCTAATTAGATTATTTTTATGCATAATTTGTTGATTGTTATTGGGTTTCAGACCAATGTTTCTATTTTTATAATCCACGGTATTAATATGATTTTTGTTTCGCCTACGACGGCGACGCCCGTCACCTGACGTGTGTCACAATATTCATATTTTTAACTAATAACTAATGATATGTTGATATTTAGATATAATCATAAATCATAATAATAAAATTATATAAATAATGCTTACTTAATAAATTGCATTTATTGATTATTATTTTAATAGGTATTACCAACATGTTGCTATTTAGATACTTAAAAAGCCCTCTCTTTATTTATTTAGTTGGAATGAACATAAAATATGAATGTACATATAACACATTCATTTGTCAAAAGTCATATAACCTTATTACAAGTTTATATAAAACATATTATAAATACATTAGGTTATGCCTTATATCTACTTTGGATTCCATTATTATGTTAAAAATATGTAAGTAAATAAAGATATTTTATTAATTAATTATTTAATTTTTTTTTTTTTTGATTATTTGGAATTATAACATATTATACCCAAAACATTTTTAGCAATACTTTCTGAATATATGATATAAGCAAATTAGCGGGTGATCAAGTAACGATACATAAATGCCACACCAGAAAAAAAATTGCCCCCGTATCGCCCCCTCAATATAAAAAATATTTTGCGCCGACACTAAACGTTTATAAAACACTAATTTGCCTTCTCACTTATAGGCTTAGGACTGACAATGATTTTAATCATTGGCGTGGTTAAAAATGATAGTTTTATTCACACCAGTGTCCATTGTGTTAATATTGTATTAAATCATCAAATATTATTATTGTCATTATTATACCTTTATTTTTCATCTAATTTTGATAATTATTTTAGTAATAATATATATTATATATTCTTTTTTTAAATCGTCAAATATTATTAATTTTTTTTTCATTATTATCATTTTTTTTAGTAATTCTTTTTTAAGCTATTGTATAGCTTTTACCGCGGGCCTGGCGTTATGACTGAAAAAAAAGTTCGTATTGAAAATCGTGACCGTAAAATTGTATTATTATTATTTTAATTATTATCTGCGGTTGCAAGTCGGCGGTCGTCAGATATTGTTTGTAGGTATGTTAACATAAACAAGTAGCAGGTATGGCCGGGGCTATACACGATGGCTGCATGTAAACTTCGGCAAAATTAACCTTTTTTAAAAAATCAAAATGTAAACTGCTGTAAAACAAAATATAATTATAATTTATACGATCTACGACAAAACCGATAACATACACTATACAAACTGCTGCGATTTATTGTATATGCCTATACTATGTACTGTATAATATACATATCGATATGATAAAATAAATTATAATATATATACCTATTACCTATGTGATATTTTATACCTGTATCGTTTAGTTAATTTCGTTATGTTACATACAAATTGGTAAAGTAAATCCCAATGTATTTTTAAGTGTATAGAAGTATACTTAGTAATTACTAGTGATTTAGATTTGTGCAGAAGTAGTTTAAGAAATTTAATATTTAAGGGGGCTCCATTCGATGAAAAAAAGTGGCTTTTAGACCAATAAGCCAGACAAAACTGGAGGAATTTAGTTTAACGGATTTTATTTTTGAAAACGGATTATGATTGATTAACAAGTTTACTAGATTTTCCCAGATGCGATTTTAAATATTTATTTTTTCAGCTATGATATCCAAGAATAAAAATATGATACTTTTGTATTTATATTATTCATTACGACACTAACAATAATTGAAATATTAAAAATCTTCAATGGAAAAACCTAGTAAACTTGTTAATCAATTATAATCAGTTTTCAAAATTAAAATCCGTCAAACCAAATTCCTTCAGTTTTGTCTAGCTTATTGGTCTAAAAGTTGATCATAATTTGAAGCTCCGTCTATGCCTGCGCGTGCGTTAGTTAATTGACGGCGAATATAAATAACAACCCATTTACTGAGCGGTATTATGCAGGTCTACTGTTATAATTCAGGACATTTCTAGAAAATATTCACCGAAAACGATTACAGATTAAACTTACACATATTAATCTTCGTTTACTTTGCACACACTTTTATGTCATCGTGTTGAATTGCCTATACTTATTTCTCTGAAACACGACCGACTGGAGCCCCTTAATTCAACATAGAATTTACAACAATTTTTAGCAAGAATGGCAAACAATATAAGTAGTGTAGTGATTATACACTATGGGAATGCTCAAAATATAAAATTAAAATGTGTTGGGACAAATTGGTCTGAAACAATAAAAATACATAATTACATTTAAATAATAACATATAGATAATATGACGTAGGTACCTATGTAATTTATGTTGTCGTATCGGTGTATAGGTATATAAAATAAATTGGCGCAGTTTGTATAATGTATCTTATTGGTTTTGTCACAGATTTTATAATGTTAAATTTTTATTTGTCGCAGTTTACATATCGAATTTTAAAAAAAAGTTAATTTTACCGTAGTTTACCATCTCCTTACACGGCGTATTCAACCGTGTTTCTCGACGAATTTAAAATACATTGGTTTATACTGGAGCAGCTATATACGACGTGCGTAATACGCCACGGAAAAATATGCAAGCCGACTGGCGTTTTCTGCCGCGGCGGAAAACGCGGCGTATAACGCCCATCGTGTATAACTGCTCCGATATAAACCAATGCATTTTTAATTCGATGGAAAAGCTGCAGAAAACGTTTCGTTATTCGAAACGCGGTGGACTACCTAAATGTACCTATAATATACGATGTATAGTGTTTATCTACCATTATCGACAAAAAAAACTAATTTTGTCATTTTCTTTTCGGTTGTTGCGCTCAAAAAGTGTAACTTGAATTAATATCATACAAAAATTATTAGTTATAATTGCATGATACATATATATATATAATAAGTATAGTTATGTAACTACAAAATTGCTATGTGATAGCTTTACCGCGGCAGTCCCCTAGTGCCTCATGACTTTTTTTAAAGTTATGTCTAACAACACAGTAATGTTTTACGGTATTTTTATGCACTTATGCACGTACACGTGAACACTTATTCCATAGTGACCTTACATTTTAATTACTTTTTTGAAGGAGTGCAGTTTGACCATTACCTTTTTTGAATCCAAGTGCAATTCGACCATTTATTTTTAGGTAATAAGTGCAATTTGACTATCACGGTGCGTGCGGGGGTCCAGTAAATGGTTTGATTAGGTTATTTGATGTTTCAAGTATTATCTTTTAGTTGTACTGTGGACAACTTATGTACCAGCGCTATCGATAATATGATTCATAGTCATGTGTTTCCTAATATATATATTATATAAAATATATTTTATTACATCTATATTATGTTTGGCCCCTTTTTACCAATACGGAGTATTATATGATAATCCTGCTGTTTGATCTTTTGTGTGGTCATTTTGTGTTTTTGCTACTCAGATGTGTTTGCGAGTCCTAATTTAAGTTATCCATTTAGTGTATTATTGCTAAGCTTTTCCTGTCCATAATCATAGTTTTGGGTTTTAAATATATATCCTATATATATATATTATTATAATGCTTGCCTCCAGTAGGTACATAACAATTATATAGATTGTTTTCATAAATCGTGATCACCAGTTTATATCATATATCGTTTTGCCAAACATCAAATTACTGTAGTTTTTGAGAGCGTCGTAACTGGACAGATCGTGTTTTATTAAAAATACGAAAAAATAATTTTAACATATCTCCCTTTGTTATCATTCAAAAGTAAAATTAAACATTTAAATGCAAGCTGAAATATTTTGTATGAACATTTGTTATTACTATTTCATTGACTACTTAATTTTAAACATTTAATGAATATTCTGCCGCATTATTCTATTAAGCTGATATAGCCAGATAGATCAATAATTGGTATTGTCGACTACGATCGCACACCCCACCGTAATGCTATTAAGAGGAAGTCATACCCACATGTGTTGTTTCCGTCTTACACACGTATGACTTGGACAAGACAAGTTTACGCTGTCTGAGTACGCAGTATCAATTTTGGTGTTAGAATAAAAAAAATATAAAACAAAATTAAAATATGTCAATATTTAGGAGGGCAAAAAGGTGAGTTTTTTTTTAAAAAACTTCAATTTTGAAAAGTTTAAGGTATTTTAAAAATGTTGAAATATTTGATATTTCTAAACGATAATATAATGAACTTTTTGTTGGGTACATTGGAAAAAACGCAACTATTTTCCCTCATAAATGTTGTAAAAATTTAATTTTATTATAGGTATTTTTACTCTAGAACCAAAATTGAGCGATTTATACTCAGATTGCGTAAACCCGTTTTATCTATATTGTACGTGGGTTAGACGGAAATAATACATGCGGTTGTGACGTCCTCTTAACTTATTACTTAACATGTGCAGTTTGCTTAAATGACAAATGTATATAACATAACATACTACTTATACCTAACGCATTATTTTATACCATAGAATCTGTATTCTGAGTCACTTTTGACCGAAGTAGAATAACACAATACAAATTTGAAATCATACATTTCTAACTTTAGCTAAAGATTGAATATTTGGTTTTGCTAGCGATAACATAACACGCATATCTACTTTTAAATAATTAATTTGACTAATATCTGGTGGCATGTGGAGACTTGAACGTCGAACACTACAGACATGTAGGTACATATAGGCGTATTTTATCATAGTCCAAGATTAGAGAACAATTTTTTCGAGTGAATTAAAAATAATATTTTATCTTATAATATTATGAACTATTATATTTGTATTTATTGTACAGTATACCATTAATATAGTACTACCTATATATATTATGGTATACATTATTTTATATTGCTTTTTTAAAATAATTGTTCTGCCAGTAATGACTAATGAGGTATAGGTTGAATTTTTTTTTGTCAAAAACATTGAATTTTAAAATGTCACTAAGTGTATAAAATATAATAATAATATACGTTAAATATTTCAAGTTATTTTTAAATTATAACAAAATAACTAAAATCGTTATTCTCTGTTTAAAATTTAAATATCAAATGTTGTTTAAATTTCAACTTTAATCTCTTTACAAAAAAATATTGTGTCTATATAGTATTTAGATTTTCAAGTAGTTAAAATAACAACTTATGAGAGATCCTATATTCAATTTTAAATTTTTTAGAAGCAGCAAAAAAAATATAATTAGAAAGTATGAAAAATCTAAAATTGCAAGTGTTTATAAATAGCTGAAAAAAGATCTTTTAATTTTTTTTGAAAATAATATAATATATACAAATTGCTAATATAAACATTTTATGAAAATTTCAAGTATCCACGATTATTCGATTTTGAATTACAACTAAATAAGAAAATGGTTTGATGAGAAATCATTATTTTAGGAGTGAATCTAATTTCGTCAACATTTAAACTTCGGCCACTCATTAAACATATTTGTGGTGTGTGGAGTTAAGCTTAATTTTTTTTGAATATCAACAATAACAACTTGTAAGGAATCTTGTATCAAATGTTCACATTTTTGGTATGGATATTAAAAATTGTATGAATTGTGGAATTACAAAATAATTGGCATATTTTCCCCGATTTTGACGAAATTTTTGAAAACTTTAATTTTAGACGTTTATAAAAGTAATATTGTGAATAACTTATGAGAGATCTTGAATTATAACTTAAGGTTACTCTTAAGGATGTCACTCTGCTGTACAGTAGCTGGTTACAAGTGGGTCACTGTAATTTTGATGATATTACATTTAAATGCAATGATATAATATTATCATTATATACCAAATACTATTCTGAGGGGAGACGGTTTGTCAGTCTATGTTAAGTTCCTTATTAAGACTATTAAGACTTTTTAAGACTAAAATTGTTATTCTATGACATAGAGTCCTAAGTTATTTAATATGTAGTGTAATCCAAATTTGAACTAAAAATAACTACAAAAAGAACTGTGTTAATGTATATTTTTAGATTTTTTGGCTACTAACATGGAAACTTGTTTAAAACGTTCGATCCTTAGCTATAAAAGTACTCCAAATTAATTTAAAAATTTAAAATTTAATAAATTCAAACTTTAAAAACTTATAAAAAAATATTGTGCCTACCTATGTACTTTTTTATTTGTCAACTGCTTAAACATATCAATATATTAGAAGCCTTGTATTTAAGTTTCAAGCATTTTGACCCGACGAATAAAATGTTATTGAAATTTATAGAAAAAAAAAAACTCAATAAATTCAAAATTAAAATTTCAGAAGTAACTACTTACATGGAACCTTAGTTAAAATGTTCAATCCTTAGCTATAAATTCATTACAAATTAATTTTAAAATTTTAAAATAGTTAAATTCGAACTTTAAAGGCTTATAAAAAATTAATTTGGACATTCTGGACAACTTAAGATTTAAAGAAAAAAAATAATCAAAATGTCAAATGTCTATACTTACATAGTTTAAAAAAGTGTCAAAATATTATGTAAATGCAATCATTTATAGAAAATGCCAACATAAATATTTGTTTAAAAATGTCAAGTATCTTTGGTAGTTTGTTTTTGCTATAGCGGCGATCACATTTTAAATAGGTAACTTTTACACATATATTTATCAATACTACAATAATAACATTTATAATGTTCTACATTTTTGTTTAACAATTATTATTATCTTGGCCATAATGTAGTTTTAATTAATAATAATATGAAGTCGAATCGAATTGTAATAATCGGTTATTCTGTCGGAATGTTCGATGATACGCTTGCGGCTACTCGTTCATAACAAAAAGCCAATATAAGTAATTTTAATAAACGACATTCACTCTGCATATTGAAAAAATTACGTTACCATATTTCACTCGTTTCCACATAATTTAAACCTCATGTATATTATGGTAGAAATAACCTGTGTAATAGTTATTGTAGGTTCCAAATAGAGGATTAATTTACGTTTAAATGTCATTAAAATAGACATCGAGGTGACCCAGAATAACACTAAAATGAATGCAAAAATTGAGGTGGACGGTAATCAGTGGTACCAATATGCAGAGCCTGATATAGGCATTTTGTGGCCTTAAGCAAAATAAAAAACGTGGCCCCTTGGCAACAGTAACGTTTATAGTCCCCCACCTCCTCAAACGAGTTGTATATAACAAAATAATAATTTATATCAATTTAGTATTAACCTATACATTTTCACAAACATAATTATCAAAGGGTTCACCCCCCCCCCCCCCCAATAGGAATTGATTATTATCGGCGAAGAGCCCTACACGATGCCTTGGTGTTCAGTCATTGTATATTTTCGAAATAGTCGCAGGCAGGACGTAAATATTAATACATTTCGTCCATGCTAAATTGCTGCTGCAGACGATCGACTGCATAATATGCACAAACTATCATTTATTTAGGTATTTAATAACGTAAAATCGACCACCTGGTTCAATATAAAACTGCAATAACTCTTAAAAATATTTTTTCGCTCTAAAATTGAAATTGTTTTGAAAATAGAACCTTAGATATGCGGTGTACCCATGGTTTACGAGTTTTTACACATATTCTTTTGAATTGTATTGCAGTCTTGAACTGGATGGTCAATATTAATCTACCTAAATATATAATAATTATAATATTATTATTATTATTATTATATTATTATATACATGATATCTGACCGTGGATTTCACTATTCTAACACATATTATATGTATGGTTTATACCAATACGATTGACGATATTTTATTCTCCGTTGTCAGACGTCCAACTCGGGGACACATTTTTTTGTTTTGAAATTAAAACGTAAATTTTCTTTTTACAGGAACTGATTATACAACAACCACTTGCATCGCTTTTGGACTTTAGACAACGATAGCGATGAGCGTGTCAATGGAATGGGACGAATCCGAGATGGAGACGGTACCACTGGACTTGACCATGAAGAAGGAGGAGAACTACGCCGTCTCAGAGGCGAAGGTGGAACTCGATGGACCAGGGACATTGACGGAGGAAACGCCACTGCCACAGTCGATCGCTAAGAACGACGTTCAATCGACGCCACTGGACTTGACCATGAAGAAAGAGGAGAACTACGCCGTCTCAGAGGCGAAGGTGGAACTCGATGGACCAGGGACATTGACGGAGGACACGCCACTGCCACAGTCGATTGCTAAGAACGACGTTCAATCGACGCCACTGGACTTGAGCGCCAGAAGAGCATTGCCGTTGCAGCCACCGCCGCCACGATCACTGATGTCCCTAAACGTTGCTCAACGGGCCACAGTGGTGGTGCTGTCGCAAAAGGTGCAGGTCGAATCGTCGCCGCCACCGTCACCGCCATCCAAACCTCAGTTGCAATGCAGGAATTACGGGACGCCGGTCTTATCGTCGCCAACGGAACACTTGGCACCACTGCATGGGATGTACTCCAACGCTGCCGCTTACCAGCACAAGGTATCGTCGTCCGCAGCCGTCCCTAAGTACAACACGTCTCCGCCTGTTCTTCCAACGTCCACGGCTAATGAGTTTCACCAAAACAACCGAATCCAACAGCAGCTGCAAGATCTGCACATGCAACAGCAGCAACTGCTCCATCTGCAGAATCAGCTCAAACTGCAGCAGCAGCTCCAATCGCAACTGCATCATCTCTGCAATGAGCAAAAAAAGCTCCAGATGCAGGCCGCGTACGGTGGTATCCCGCTAAACCCCACGTCATCACCGTCATCGTCCGAGTCCAACCACTTCCAGAGTCTAATTGCTGACGACCATCACCAGCAGCCGCAACAGCAGTGGGACCTAGACCCAGAGCACCGCCCCCACATCGAGGCGTGCGCGACGGACGACTCGGACGTCGTGGATCCCGAAGAGGTGGCAGCCATATACAGACAGTCAGAATTCTTGTCGCTCCGCCAACGGTACATGGAGAGCTTGAAGCCACCGAGGAACATCAATAAAATCAGACAGTCCAGCAACAACAACAACAACAATAACAACAATAGCAGTTGCAGCAACGACAACGACAACCGAGGATTGACGGCCGGGCAGCAGCAGAAGGACCAGACGTCCATCATGAAGCGGAAGAGGAACAACGAGGCGGCAAGACGGTCGTGGGGTGCCAAGCGGCAAAAGTACTTCGAGAACCAGGTCAAGGTCATGTACCTGAACAAGAAAGTGAGCGAGATGAAAGATATCAAGAAACGGCTTCTAAAGGCCAACGGTAATATACTTGCCAAGTAGGTGTACACTGATACGTGTATCTACTAATAATATAATATCGTTTATTATTATAAGCTCTAGAGTATAGGTAGGTACCTACTATTTGTATGCTTTCGACGACGACGGAAGCGACTTTCGTATTTTTCCAAATCGATTTTTAAACCATATATTTTGTAACCATTTACCTTAAATTGTAGATGTAAGCCAAGTAATTTCAGTGCTGTATAATCGCTGCTTCGGATCGCAGTGCGAAAGGTTAAAAAAAATAAAACCATGATTATTTAACACGCGCCGATTCAAAATATGTATAAGGATTATAATTTAAATACATTCATTGCATTTGTCAATAGCAATAAAACAAAGGTCAATATAATATAATATTCCAATACGTTGTTCTCATATTGTTAAACTTTACTTATAATATAACATCAAAAATAACACATAATTATATTGTATTTTTTTTTAGTATTAACATCAATTCAATGATGGATGTAAAGTGATTGATATTTATTAATTTTAAATTATAGTTCACATCTTTATAAATTTATATCAAATAATCAGTTAATCAGAATTTTTTTACCAACCACTCCTATATGGATCGACGGAGGTCGTGAATAAAAATACTATGAGCTAATATAAATTCCGTATTTAAAATTGTTCAAAAAAAAAAATTTAAACTTTTATTTCATTCAAAAACACCAAATTCTACTGAAATGATCCCGAGTTGTGTAAAAAAAAAAATAAATTGTAAATTAATGTATAATAATATCGTGATTTGTGCCAACTGATGAATAACAGCTGGGTTATCCATCAAAACATCAGTCTCTGTCACAATATCTTGGAACAATAATATGGCGCCAATTAGTGTTGGGTATAGGTATTAGGTATATGGCATAATGATAAGTGCCCTAAACTGTAATTACATGTTACATTATATTTTACATTTTTGTCATATCATAATAATATATACAGGATATTATGTCACACTATTTGGGTTATTTTACTATTTTTTTTTAGGCATTTAGATTAAAAAACGACTGTCACGTGTTTTTAATTTTTATAATTTTTTTTTGATAGAATATATGATATTATATTATATTATAATATATATATGTATTATGTATTATATCGATTCATACTTGTGCACCCAATATTCTGAAATTGCATAGTTTTTCAGATTTAAGTACGAATTTATAGTCTTTAGGACTTGTATTTTTATATTATATTACTAAATATATTTATTTTCTACATTTGTATGTAGTTATTACTTTACATATATTACAATACAGATTTCTGAGCACTTATTGAGTTGTATATACAATATTATACTGTTTTCAAATGCCAATAATTTCTTTTTAATACATTTTAATTTTGTTCGTATAATGTGTCTTCCGCTCACTAGCAAATTTATTATTGTATACTTCAGTGTTCCTTTATATGACGAAAACTATTTCGACACCTTTTGTGTGGAAGCCTAAATGGTGTTTTTAAGAAGACGCCACACCCGCATTATGTGTTGTCTCCGTCTTACAAACGCGTAACATACCAAATTTATGCTCAGAAGTTCACGTTTTATGCCATTAGCTTCAACATTATAGTGAATCGACCTATAATGATACTTGATGGTAAGAATATTATATAGGTTTTGATAGAATTTTTTTAACGATTATTTTGTTTTTAAGTGTGTTATGAGCATTTTTAATTTACATTTATTATACACACATAACTCACTTAAAAACTGAATTTTCGTAAAAAAACTTATTGGTTATAGGAGAAATAATTAATAGAAATAGTATTTATTTATTATTGGTTGCTATTGGTTAATCGGGCAGATCAGGTACAAGCATGCATCAAATCGAATTTTCGCACATTACCTACCAGGGTGGCTGAGTTGCACTTACTGTAATGAGTTACACCAAAAAGGATTTAAACAATCACAATATTTTTATCATTTTTTAATGGGCCAAAAAATACGCAGGACCAGCTATATTATATATAAATGTATGTTTGTGTGCAGATCTCTGGGAAGAAGATAGGCTAATTTAAAAAGGGTTAAATTTGGTTTTTTTTATTCATAGGATTTTATACAGTTAGGTTAGGTTAGGATTATGTATTAATTGATTATGTTAATCCACCGTATTATATCAAAATAAACTTGGTATAAATTTGATACTCTAGTTTTCAATCATACACTTACACACTAACATCACGGGGTCCGCGATCTACCGCAGGTAGATTGCTTACCTGATAATATTATACTGCTGTGAATTAGATTTTTTATCACGGGCAACGGAAAAGTTAAGATAAATTTTGAACACCATACACCGAATATTCAATAACGAATTGAACAAAGTTTGAGTCAACATATAGAGTTGGTATATTTAACGGGCAACGAAGTGCCTTAGTATATTATAAAAATAAAATAATATTAATAATTTTTTGATTATTTTAAAATAATTCATCATTTATTGTCTAATAAGTAAAAATAAAACAAATGCAAAATTAAAAGTATTAATTACATTTAGTATTCATTTTTGTTATATACTTACGAAAATATTAAATTTAAAATAAATAAATGTGAAAGAAAAATATGTTATGTTTAATCGAGGGAAATGTTTAACCCGCGCGATCTACTGAAGGTTAATGTGCTAAGTTTTTGTTCAATTGTGTACCAAGGTTTTCTAAGATACCATTGAGTGGTGTTATTAAAAACTACTAAATATTAATCATCACTTTAATTAGTTCAATATATTTCATATTATGGTCAGATTGAATGACAGCTACTGCAGATATATTGCATAGATATATTCCATAGAGTAAGTACCAATAGTACACATCACTACCATCGCGTCGTACAGTTATTTTAATGCTTAAAACATATTCCTGACCTCGAAATTGACATTTTTATAATCAGCTTGTCACGTAACAACATAAGTACGTATGAATGATTTCATTTAGGTGAAACATACAAATAATTTGAAACATTAAATAAATAAATATAATATAATATAAATTATTTATAATAAATTAATACGCTACCAATTATTTTAGTTAATTTTGAATATCTATGTTGAAACATTTTATAAATTATTAACTATTTTATAAAAAAAATTTACCTAACATTAAGGATATAAAACATCACCAAATTAAAAATTAACAATAACTTGCAAGTAAGTACTAATCAACAACAATTGAAAACAAATAATTTATGTCTAACCGAAATATTTTGAACATTTTATCATGTAATGAAAAAGGTAATATAAATATTTAGACAATAGATATAAGTATATAGGTAAGGTTATTTTTTTTAATTACAATAAAAAAACAAAATCAATAGGTTTTTTTTGTCATATTTATTTTAATTCGTACAATCTATATAAAAAAAAATTACAATAAGCACAGTAGATGGAGAGATACATAAATGGGTTTGATTGCCTCGATTAAAGAAACTATTCAATAATAGTACTTCATGGCGTGACTAGTAGTTGTCAGTCAACTAGTCATTGAATTGATTGAATAATTGATTTATTGAACTTAAAAGAAAGTATTTTTGTAAGTATTTCGAATACTTTTAAAATTTATTTGTGTTTATATTTAAATACTTTTAAAAGAAAGTATTTGAATATGTATTTTAAATACAAAGTACACCAAGTATTTAAATACGTATTCTTAATAACTACATTTGAAAAGTATTCTTGTCAAGACTGCTTACATAGTATATGTATTGTAAGTAAAAATAATATAAGTACCTATACATATATTATTATTAAATACTATAATAACAAATATTATTGTAAATCCTATAGATATATGTCTATAATTGTAATTGGATTCGCCGGTTAAATATAAAAATAAATAAATTATAAATGTATCTAGTATCTATTTATCCACTAGGCAGCAATTTAGTATCTACCTAATGCTCTAGTAATGCCTAACATTCATGGGTGCATGGGTGGATAAGCCCATATATGAAAAAGGAGCAATATGCGTTGAAAAATTCAAGTATCTATAGTTATTCATTTTCATAATTACAACAAAATAAGAAAATAAATTGTTTTCAATAACTTGTTTTTTGTAAATTTTTCCATATAATTAATTCTAATTTTATGTTGATTTTATAATTATGTATAAACATTTGGTGTGTTTGAACTTAACAGCCAATAAGAAAATAATAGATTTTCAACTATTGGGTGGTTTCTGCAAGCAAATTTAAAATAATTGGGTCGAAATTGAAGATTCCCAGTGTTTTTCAAACGCGTCGAGAAAAACAAAAAAAAATTAAGTAAAAACTGGAATTTTTACAAAAAAACCAGTTTTGACCAAATTAATTTTAATTTTTTGTAATAACTCAAAAATAAATACATGTATGTATTTAACATTTCTACAAAATGTTTATATCACAATCATTTACTATACAAGATAAAATTTCAAAATATTTTGACTCATTTTGAGCCAATTATAGAAACTTGAATTTTTAAAATTGTTTTTTTTTTGTATGAAAATGTTTTGCTTTGTGAAAAAGTTTGAAATTATTATTTAAGGTTCCTAATAACTTGTTCATAAACCAATTAAAAAATATTGAATATACATACCCCTTTCAACCGCCTCTGCCGGTGGAACTCGTAATGGTATCGCGGTGGTTTAATATAGTACGCGTTTATGTCTTCTGCCCCCCCCCCCCCCAGTAAGACCAAGAAACTCGTACTGAAAAATGAAGCAGAGATTGATACTTACGCCGGATTAAAAAGACTTGCTGAAGATCGTGTTAATAGAGAGCGAAGTTAAAAACGTTAGAAACCAACCTAATACATATAGGTTGAAAAAAAAATTATTTCATTTTTATTTATTTTATAAACTTGTAAAAAGCCTACGAGTTTTTTAGACGTATGTATTTTGGGACGCCATGCGGTATCTATGGTATGTGTTACCCTTTCGTGTTAAGTACGTAGTAAGCCCCTAAAAAGGCTGAACCATCACAAGATAATTAATAAATGTCATAACACAATAGTGTTACTCAACATGTATTTCAATTGGATAATAAATTAACAAACGCTCGTTCACATGAAATTATAAATTTTATTCTTCAAAATGGTCTTCAAGATGCTTATTCCAATTGTTAAATCCATAAACTATGAAGATATCATTAACTAATTCTCGTCAAAAAAAATCAAGAAAAATAATAGTTTAGTTTACACTTATAGGTTCTAATGCTTCATTAAATTATGATAATATAGGTTCTATATTATTGTTTTCTATTGAGAATAACAATTTCCATAGTAATATATAAATATATATGTATGATATATTTATTAATTGTGTGAATATTTAAAATTTAAATCGCACTTATAATAATCCATATCTTGATGCACTTTGACACATGCATTTTCTATTGGTAACTTTTATGGGTGCTAATATTATGTTGTGCCCGGGTTACATAATTTGTAGATCGACAACCGCCGACCTTCAACCGCATATAACACGGTATGACTAGTTTGGTTTGCCACGCGGTAGTCATGGATTTTAGCGCTTACGGTGATGCTTTTTCGTTACAAAAATTTTTTTTCTATCACTAGGCCCGCAATAAAATCTATGCTATTGAAAATCGCCACAACATGCAGTGGAACGAAGATGGCGACAGGAACTGGGTATGTATAATTTAGGGATACACCAGGCGTTGTATTGTAATAAATAATAATAAACTATTAACGCGCAACTCTTGAATCACGAATCTTAATACCCACATATTATTATTATTATTATACATCTAAGATTAATATTTGTATGGTTCTTGATTTATAAAGCATAGTAGTAAATAAAATGTATTTGCCAAAATGCTACAATTATTTGTATTCAATCATGTAATTCTAATAGGTACCTACCATGTAAACACTATTAGGTAAAATTATATATCCGGTTATCCCCCTTCAATTATTTATATTTATTTATTATTACATATTGCAATGTATGTTTATTTTGTGTGTTTGTGTACGACAAAAACGATTTTGGTTTTTTGTGTGACTAAAAAAAAGGTCCGTATAGAGAATAGATTTTTCACTGAATGTAATCACTAGCATTTTCTATTCAGCACCTATGCACCATACAATTTTCAAAATATTTTGACTCATGTTGAGATTTTTAAACCAAGAAATTGTTGTAATTCAAAAATATTATTCCTGGGTACTTGAAGCTTTTAAAATGTGTTAAGTAGTATATTATGTACGCATAATGACATTTTAAAATGCAATTTTACCGGCAAAAATGTGTTTAGGTAGTTAATTTACTGTAGAACTAATGCTTTAAGCTATAATCATGTTTTAATCAACACCGAGCTCATACCTATGTTTACACCAAATTCTTATTTCACTGTTGTCAGGGTGCCCAGTTGCTCTAGTTAAAATGTATACCACTAGAGCGTGTATCTGATCTGAGGAAATCCCTAACCAACTATTTTTACGCTACCAGTGATACTGCATGGTAGATAAACCGGAAGGTTTAATGGAAATAACCCGGCTAGATACACAATTAAGAAAATAAATAAATGAAAAACTACGTTTTTTCCTGGGGGGGGGGGAGCGTAAATATTATGGACTTACGTTGTTTTATTACACGATTTTCCGTGGTATAAATGCTTAGCTGAATTACTATAGGTTCATAATGGACTTACGTTTATTCTCAAAAAGACGTAGTCGGCCTAATTACGACTATAAAATATTATTTTAATTTTTCAAGTCCAGGACTTACCTTACTTCTCTTCCATTCTGATTATTTATAGTGGTGCAATAGTCTTAAAATTAAAATTTTTTTTTTACAAATGTTTTTGACATTATCTATCATTTAATAACACATTCCACACATTATCGCAAATTGTGTTATTTTGTGACTTATGTCGTTTCTCAAATGGGTGGTTCAAATATGTACACGGGTAGGACTAATTATTGTATAATTATGTAATAATTATAACAGTCTTCCAATTTAGTTTTATATTATAATAGATACTTATAATTTATTAATATTATATAGGTAGCTAATAGCATTGATTATAGAATAGTTATAAAAAAATTTTACAATCAATGCTAATAGGCAAATAGACAGTAGTATAATATATGTGTATACCGCATAACATAAAAGCAAACTTTCTATAATACATCACATATATTTATACATAATATATCGTTATTGCAAACGTCGTGTCATAACTTTTCACGAGTATACAAGTACTATATACCTACTTATATAATATAGTAATAGTATGTATACCAGCTTAGTTTATATATTTATAAATAGATATATTCAGTGATGTCGTCGTAATTTTTTAGTGAGTGTATGCTTCAACGCGCTTGATAGGTAAACGTGGGGGGCTACGCCCCTAACACCCCCCTCCCCTATATTATATAATACTACGTAATTATTATTTTCATATTTATAATTACATACGCTATATATTTACTTTTACTACCCTGCCGAAATTGAGTCTCTGCAATCATACTCCTAGAAATGGTATTCGGAAAAAAAGCCCCGAAATAAAAATTGGAACTGTGAAAAATGGTATTGGAAAATAAGGCCCCGAAAAAATTACCTTTGATATTAGTTATTTTTTAATGACATATTATATTAGATGCAATTTTTTTCTTTAAAAATATTTAATATAATACCTATAAATATATTAATTTATTAGTAGGTATAATAGATTAGTAACCTATAACCTAACTAAGGCAGGTATTATATTATTGTTAGATCTATATTGTTGTCTATTCTCTAATTTTATATTTTTACTAGATGCGGGTGTTTTGTCATCCCGCCTGCGGCGGGAAGACTGTGTTGGCGATTCCGGGTGTTTGTCATCCCGCCTGCGGCGGAAAGACTGTGTCGGCGATCCGAGTGTTTGTCACTGTGTGCTGGGTTTTTTGATCCGGAACGTGGGGTCGTCGGTATTTTGTTTTGTAGTGTTGGCAGCAATGGTTTGGCGGTAATTTTTGAACCTGCGAGAGTGTCTAGTCGTAAGTCACGGCCGGCGATTCAAGTCGATCGTACGACAAAGCCAGCCAGGTAGGCGACTCGAGTGTGTGTGTCGTAAATCGGAAATTCAGATTCTGAGGTTGAGTGTCTAGCTATCAGTCATCTGAGGTGAAAGTCGATTCTCGAGCGGACAATCCGCTCGCGGCTGATCGGATGCAGTGGGAGTTTAATTCGCTCGTATGCAAGTAGCAAGTCAAGTAGGCAATCCGACTTCGTCGAATCGCAGACGACGCCCCGGGCGTGTATGTCCGGTTCTCGAGTGTGTGTGTCGTAAATCGGAAATTCAGATTCTGAGTTTGAGTGTCTAGCTATCAGTCATCTCGGGTGAAAGTCGATTCCCGAACGGACAATCCGCTCGCGGCTGATCGGATGCAGTGGCACTGTAATTCGCTCGTATGCAAGTAGCTAGTCATGTAGGCAATCCGACTACGTCGAATCGCAGACCACGCCCCGGGCGTGTATGTCCGGATGTCAAGTGTGTGTTGAAATCGGAAATTCGGATTCTGAGTTTGAGTGTCTAGCTATCAGTCATCTGGGGTGAAAGTCGTTTCCCCCGACGGACCCCGCTTGTGGCGGATCGGATGCAGTGGAGTGTTATTCGCTCGTATGCAAGTAGCTTTCAAGTAGGCAATCCGACTACTCGAATCGCGAACAGCGTTCATTACTGTCACCGAAAACACACAAATTAAGTTATAAATTCAAAACGTTTCGGGCGCATATATTCAAGCCTGTATATGGTATTAGCGACACGACAGCGGCGCTCGCCGCGATATCAATCGGTCCCCGGGCTGCACGCGACCTATACATTTAGCAGGGAAGGCGAATCAGGTTTCAACAGCACCGTACGGAGTCTGTAAAGACGGTAAAACCCGAATTTTGAAAAAAATCGTAAAATTTACTTTAAATACGAATAATATGATAAAGTGGACGTCATAGCGAAATGTGAATAACAAATAAAAAAAGAACACAAAACAGAAAACGAATTTATCACAGCCGCCGCAAATTCACGACAATCCGGCAGCCGGTATCGAAACCACGACTTGCAAGTCATCCGCACGTACGCCTAAACTTACATAGCTACCTATCGCGTTGAAAACAGCAGTCAAATCTATGACTTTTAAACCGTGATACGCGAAAAAAATCTAACACTCCGACGCATATATTCAAGCCTGTATATAGTAATAACGACGCGACGCCGCTAAACTAATAATATAGTTGTTTAAATCCAGTATTAATTTATTATGTTATAAATAGTTTATATCATATATTACTCTCAATAAACTTACATATATAAGTTGTTGCAAATGGTATATATTCGTATAGTCATACAATGTAATTGCCAGACTTTAATTATACATACATTTTTATTTTGTTAATAATATTGCTTTATTAAAATATGTAGCATCATTTGTATGCTAAACCAAATTTGACTCACCTGAAAACTGTAGTACCCACTACTTAGTATACCATATATTTAATATTTTACCACATAATAAAAGCCATATAGCTGTGTATATAATTATTGTTTAATTTGATTTTATGCTTATGTTAGAACATATCAAACAATGCTTAATAAATGTAGCTAATTGTTTATCAAACAGTTTAATTGATCACTTAATACTTATAACTACACGTACCTACATTGGTTATATCAAATAGTTTAGCCATATCATTGTACAATTTAACTGCCAGAATTTAATTAAATACATAAAGATCTATAAATTTATAATAAATTATTGTATTATATAGTATCTGCAGCAGTTTTGTATCATATATAAAATTTATAATTACCAAATTGAATTCATTACCTCAAACAATCAACTCCCCTAAAAATTGTAATATATCTAATACTACCTACATAGTATGCATGTAGGTTAACTACTGTCTAATTCAAGTACAAAAGAACCATCCCATGTTAAATAATATGGGTGCGTTAATAAGTATTATTTATTAAAATTTAATTTCATATAATACTCATAAGTTATTTCGAATAGTATATAAACTTATCGTAATACAATTTAACTGATAGATTTTAATTAAATACATAAAGTTCTATTTTTATTGTATTAATATTTTTTTATTTAGAATCTGTTACGGTATATTTTGTATGCTACACACATTTTGACTCACCTAAAAACTGTGATATATAATGTATATATTTATATTTATTCATGAGCATAAAATCAAATTAATAAAAATTGTATATACTAATCAACTATTTGTATACACAGCTATTGATTTTACAGGTTAGGTATTTTACATTTATTAGTTTAGATATTAAGTACATAATACCTATACTATGTAGTAGTTACTTAATATATTACAGTTTTTAGGTGAGTCAAATTTGGTAAACATAAATTTAGTGTAGCATACAAAATATACCTATACTATAGTCATATCGACCAATCTATAATAATAATAATAATATATGTTAGTTATATTTCTTTTGTCTAATTTAGTATAAATGACCCATCCCATATAATCCAGCCCGTGTTAAATGAGATAGTTGCGTTGCACATACACTGTAAATAATAAAAATTGTAGATAATAAAATCAAGTATTAATTTATTATATAAATAGTTTATTTTATATAATACTCTTAGTTAAATCTACCTATATAAGTTGTTTCAAATGGTATATAGTCGTATAATCATTCAATTTTATTGCCAGACTTTAATTGTATACATACATTTTTATTTTGTTTAATTATATTGCTTTATTTAAAATATGTAGCGTCATTTGTATGTTATACCAAATTTGACTCACCTAAAAACTGTAGTACCAACTACATAGTATATTATATTTTAATATTTAACAACATAATTGAGCCCATGTCAAACGATCGAACCTACCTATATAAGTAATATCAAGTAGTACAGTCATATCATTATACATTACCTCAACCAATTAACTCACCAAAACTGTAATATAAGAAGCACTACACAGTATACATGCATGATAGTTATATAACTATTGTCTATTCAAGTATAAAAGAACCATCCCATATAATCCAGCCCATAATATTTTACCACATAATAAAGCTGTGTATATTGTTATTGTTTAATTTGATTTTATGCTTATGATTAAACCTCTCAAAAGATGCTTAATAAATGTAGCTAATTGTTTATCAAATAGTTTAATAGATCACTTAATACTCATAATGAAAACTAAGTATATAAATTGTTTCAAATGATATGTAGTCATATAATCATACAATTTAATTGCCAGACTTTAATTTTATACATACATTTTTATTTTGTTTTTTAATATTTATTATTTAAAATCTATAGCATCATTTGTAAGCTTAAACCAAATTTGACTCACCTGAAAACTGTAGTACCCACTACTTAGAATACCATATATTTAATATTCTACCACACAATAAAAGCCATATCATTATACAATTTAACTGCCAGAATTTAATTAAATACATAAAGATCTATAAATTTATAATAAATTATTGTATTATATAGTATCTGCAGCAGTTTTGTATCATATATAAAATTTATAATTACCAAATTGCATTACCTCAAATAATCAACTCCCCTAAAAATTGTAATATATCTAATACTATGTAGGTAAACTACTGTCTAATTCAAGTACAAAAGAACCATCCCATGAAAATAATATGGGTGCGTAATAAGTATTATTTATTAAAATTTAATTTCATATAATACTCATAAGTTATTTCAAATAGTATATAACTTATCGTAATACAATTTAACTGATAGATTTTAATTAAATACATAAAGTTCTATTTTGTTATTGTATTAATATTTTATTATTTAGAATCTGTTACGGTATATTTTGTATGCTACACACATTTTGACTCACCTAAAAACTGTGATATATAATGTATATATTTTTATTTATTCATGAGCATAAAATCAAATTAATAAATTGTTATATAACTAATCAACTATTTGTATACACAGCTATTGATTTTACAGGTTAGGTATTTTACATTTATTAGTTTAGATATTAAATACATAATACCTATACTATGTAGTAGTTACTTAATATATTACAGTTTTTAGGTGAGTCAAATTTGGTAAACATAAATTTAGTGTAGCATACAAAATATACCTATACTATAGTCATATCGACCAATCTATAATAATAATAATAATATATGTTAGTTATATTTCTTTTGTCTAATTTAGTATAAATGACCCATCCCATATAATCCAGCCCGTGTTAAATGAGATAGTTGCGTTGCACATACACTGTAAATAATAAAAATTGTAGATAATAAAATCAAGTATTAATTTATTATATAATAGTTTATTTTATATAATACTCTTAGTTAAATCTACCTATATAAGTTGTTTCAAATGGTATATAGTCGTATAATCATTCAATTTTATTGCCAGACTTTAATTGTATACATACATTTTTATTTTTTTTAATTATATTGCTTTATTTAAATATAGGTAGCGTCCATTTGTATGTTATACCAAATTTGACTCACCTAAAAACTGTAGTACCCACTACATAGTATATTATATATTTATATTTAACAACATAATTGAGCCCATGTCAAACGATCGAACCTACCTATATAAGTAATATCAAGTAGTACAGTCATATCATTATACATTACCTCAACCAATTAACTCACCAAAACTGTAATATAAGAAGCACTACACAGTATACATGCATGATAGTTATATAACTATTGTCTATTCAAGTATAAAAGAACCATCCCATATAATCAGCCCATAATATTTTACCACATAATAAAGCTGTGTATATTGTTATTGTTTATTTGATTTTATGCTTATGATTAAACCTCTCAAAAGATGCTTAATAAATGTAGCTAATTGTTTATCAAATAGTTTATAGATCACTTAATTATACTCATAATGAAAATAAGTATAAAAATTGTTTCAAATGATATGTAGTCATATAATCATACAATTTAATTGCCAGACTTTAATTTTATACATACATTTTTATTTTGTTTTTTAATATTTTATTATTTAAAATCTATAGCATCATTTGTAAGCTAAACCAATTTGATCTCACCTGAAAACTGTAGTACCCACTACTTAGAATACCATATATTTAATATTCTACCACACAATAAAAGCCATATCATTATACAATTTAACTGCCAGAATTTAATTAAATAAAATAAAGATCTATAAATTTATAATAAATTATTGTATTATATAGTATCTGCAGCAATTTTTGTAATCATATAATAAATTTATAATTACCAAATTGCATTACCTCAAATAATCAACTCCCCTAAAAATTGTAAATATTCTAATACTATGTAGGTAACTACTGTCTAATTCAAGTACAAAAGAACCATCCATGAAAATATATGGGTGCGTTAATAAGTATTATTTATTAAAATTTAATTTCATATAATACTCATAAGTTATTTCAAATAGTAGATAAACTTATCGTAATACAATTTAACTGATAGTTTTAATTAAATACATAAGTTCTATTTTGTTATTGTATTAATATTTTATTATTTAGAATCTGTTACGGTATATTTTGTATGCTACACTAAATTTGACTCACCTAAAAACTGTAATATATTATGTATATATTTATATTTATTCATGAGCATAAAATCAAGTAAATAAATAGTTATATAACTAAACAACTATTTGTATACTCAGCTACTGATTTTACAGTCTACATTTATTAGTTTAGATATTAAATATATAATACCTATACTATGTAGTAGGTACTTAATATATTACAGTTTTTACGTGAGTCAAATTTGGTAAACATAAATTTAGTGTAGCATACAAAATATACCTATAGTATAATCATATCGACTAATCTATAATAATAATAATTTTATATGTTAGTTATATTACTTTTGTCTAATTTAGTATAAAAGACCCATCCCATACAATCCAGCTCGTGTTAAATGAGATAGTTGCGTTGCACATATACTGTAAATAATAAAAATTGTAGATAATAAAATCAAGTATTAATTTAACACTAAAACTCGAATTTTCGAAAAAAACGGCAAAAAGCGCGTGCGTTGATAATGTAAATGACGAAAAAAAAAATGCGAAAAAAAAAATCTGAATTGTCACGGCCGCCGCAAATTATCATCAATTCCGGGCGCCGGCATCGAACCCACGACCCCGAGTCAACCGCACCTACGCCTAATCCTACCTACCTACCTATCGAGTTGAATACTGGTGTCAAATCAATGACTCTTAAGGCGTTTCGCCGTCCCGGCGAATTCCGAACGCGATTTCGACGTCCGCTCGGGGCTTTAGAGAGGGCGATCCCACCGCATCGGATATGCGAGATTTGCGAAAGAAATCGAACCTTCCGACACATGTAGTCATGCCTGTGTATAGAATTACCCACTCGACGGCGGCGATATCGTCACTCGACTCTCGTCGTCGTCCCGCGCCCCAGGCTCGTCCCGTAGGAAGTGCGGTCACCGGCGGCTATAAATTTAGCGGGGAACGCGAATACGTCTTCGACGGGGAGGTCCGAATTCTAAAAATGTGTTTAACGGGACCCGCGGCGAAAATTTTCCAAAATCGTGACGACGCCTCGCTTGCGGCTATAGATTACCCCTCCGCGTATGGTGTGGGGAGCACGCGAACTACGAATTTAGCGGGGACCGCGAATAACGGAAGAACGGGGCCCCGAGACGCGTCGAAGAGGGCTAAAACTCGAATTTTCGAAAAAAACGGCAAAAAGCGCGCGCGTTGATAATGTAAATGACGAAAAAAAAAAATGCGAAAAAAAATCTGATTTATCATCACGGCCGCCGCATATTATCAACAATCCCGGCCGCCGGCATCGAACCCACGACCCCGAGTCAATCGCACCGACGCCTAAACCTACCTACCTACCTACCGAGTTGAATTTTGTCGTCAAATCAACGGCTCTTAAGGCGTTTCGCCGTCCCGGCGAATTCCGAACGCGATTTCGACGTCCGCTCGGGGCTTTAGAGCGGGCGATCCGACCGCGTCGTCGAGCTGACGACCGGCTCCGCCGCCCTCGGACGTGTAAACCGCGAATCCGCGTAAAAAAATAGAACCTCCCGACGCACGTATTTATGCACGTATATAGTAATATCCGCTCGACGGCGGCGATATCGTCACTCGACTCTTTTCGTCGTCCCGCGGCCCCAGGCTCTTCCCGCAGGAAGTGCGGTCACCGCTGCCTATAAATTTAGCGGGGAACGCGAATAACGGGAGAACGGGGCCCGGAGACGCGCCGAAGACGGCTAAAACTCGAATTTTCGAAAAAAAAAAACGGCGAAAACGCGCACGACGGCGCCGGTCGGTGTGCACGTCTTTTCTTCTGCTCTCCGCGGCTCGCCGGGAAAAAAGTACCGCCGCCGCGGCCTATAATTTTAGCGAGGAACGCGAATAAGGTCCGAACGGGGCCCCCCGGAGCTCCGCGGAGGGGTAAAACTCGAAAAGGTTTGAAAAATTTGAAAAAACGTGAAAAATATCGCGAATTGATAAGGAGCGTTGATAACGCAGCGACGGGCCGGAAAAAAAATCTATTTCTCATTGGCGGTTTGACTATAGGGTTCGAGAAATCGCCACCGCGCTGCGCCCTCGGGTTCACGTTTTATAGTATAAGGACTAGATGCGGTGTTTTGTCATCCCGCCTGCGGCGGGAAGACTGTGTGGCGATTCCGGGTGTTTGTCATCCCGCCTGCGGCGGAAAGACTGTGTCGGCGATCCGAGTGTTTGTCACTGTGCTGGGTTTTTTATCCGGAACGTGGGGTCGTCGGTATTTTGTTTTGTAGTGTTGGCAGCAATGGTTTGGCGGTAATTTTTGAACCTGCGAGAGTGTCTAGTCGTAAGTCACGGCCGGCGATTCAAGTCGATCGTACGACAAAGCCAGCCAGGTAGGCGGCGACGCCCCGGGCGTGTATGTCCGGTTCTCGAGTGTGTGTGTCGTAAATCGGAAATTCAGATTATGAGTTTGAGTGTCTAGCTATCAGTCATCTGGGGTGAAAATCGTTTCCGAACGGACAATCTGCTTGTGGCGGATCGAATGCAGTGGGAGTGTAATTCGCTCGTATGCAAGTAGCTTGTCAAGTAGGCAATCCGACTACGTCGAATCGCAGACCACGCCCCTGGCGTGTATGTCCGGATGTCAAGTGTGTGTTGAAATCGGAAATTCGATTCTGATTTGAGTGTCTAGCTATCAGTCATCAGGGGTGAAAGTCGTTTCCCGAACGGACAAACCGCTTGTGGCGGATCGGATGCAGTGGGAGTGTTATTCGCTCGTATGCAAGTAGCTAGTCATGTAGGCAATCCGACTACGTCGAATAGCAGACCACGCCCCGGGCGTGTATGTCCGGATGTCAAGTGTGTGTTGAAATCGGAAATTCGGATTCTGAGGTTGAGTGTCTAGCTATCAGTCATCTGGGGTGAAAGTCGATTCTCGAGCGGACAATCCGCTCGTGGCTGATCGGATGCAGTGGGAGTTTAATTCGCTCGTATGCAAGTAGCTAGTCAAGTAGGCAATCCGACTACGTCGAATCGCAGACCACGCCCCTGGCGTGTATGTCCGGATGTCAAGTGTGTGTTGAAATCGGAAATTCAGATTCTGAGTTTGAGTGTCTAGCTATCAGTCATCTGGGGTGAAAGTCGATTCTCGAGCGGACAATCCGCTCGCGGCTGATCGGATGCAGTGGGAGTTTAATTCGCTCGTATGCAAGTAGCTAGTCATGTAGGCAATCCGACTACGTCGAATCGCAGACCACGCCCCGGGCGTGTATGTCCGGATGTCAAGTGTGTGTTGAAAAAATGGAAATTCGGATTCTGAATTTGAGTGTCTAGCTATCAGTCATCTGGGGTGAAAATCGTTTCCGAACGGACAATCTGCTTGTGGCGGATCGAATGCAGTGGGAGTGTAATTCGCTCGTATGCAAGTAGCTTGTCAAGTAGGCAATCCGACTACGTCGAATCGCGAACAGCGTTCATTACTGTCACCGAAAACATAAATTAAGTTATAAATTCAAAACGTTTCGGGCGCATATATTCAAGCCTGTATATGGTATTAGCAACACGACAGCGGCGCTCTCCGCGATGTCAATCGGTCCCCGGGCTGCACGCGACCTATACATTAAGCAGGGAAGGCGAATCAGGTTTCAACAGTACCGTACGGAGTCCGTAAAGACAGTAATACTCGAATTTTGAAAAAAATCGTAAAATTTACTCTAAATACGAATAATATGATAATTTGACGTGATAGCGAAAGGTGAATAACAAAAAAAAAAAACACGAAAAAGAAAAAGGATTTATCACGGCCGCCGCAAATTTACGACAATCCGGCAGCCGGAATCGAAACCACGACCTGCAAGTCATCCGCACGTAAGCCTAGACTTACATAGCTACCTATCGAGTTGAAAACAGCAGTCAAATCTATGACTTTTAAACCGTGATACGCGAAAAAAATCTAACACTCCGACGCATATATTCAAGCCTGTATATAGTAATAACGACGCGACGCCGCTAAACTAATAATATTGTTGTTTATCAATTACTTACTTCAAAACGATATTTATTAAATACTCATAACTACACGTACCTACATAAGCAATATCAAACAGTATAGGCATATCATTATACAATTTAACTACCAGACTATATTGATAACATGAAGATCTATTAGTTATTAAAAATATTGGTATCTACAGCATTAAAATGTATAATTTCCTCAATCAATCAAGTCACTTAAAAACTGTAATGAATTAAGAGGGTACTAAATATTATTCAAGTAGGTTAGTTTTATTGTACCATTGTCGATTCAAGTATAAAGTAACCTTATAATTCAGCCTTTGTTTAATAATATAGGTGGGTTGCTTAAAAAATGTGTAGATAATAAAATACTATTCATTAAATAGTTTAATAGGATAGTCATACCATTATACATTAAACTGCTGAATAATACATAAAAAGTTATAATTTGTCTATGAATATGGGTACATAATTTGACTCACCTAAAAACTGTAATATTTTAAGTACCTACTACATAGTATATTATAATTTAATAATATTTAACCACATAATCGAGCCCATGTCAAACGATCAAAACTACCATAAGTACATAAGTAATATCAAGTAGTAAGTCATATACATTACCTCGACCAATTAATTCACCTAAACTTTAGTATGATAAGCACTACATAGTATACATGCATGTTAGTTATATAACTATTGTCTATTCAAGTATAAAAGAACCATCCCATATAATCCAGCCCATAATATTTTACCACTAATAAAAGCCATATAGCTGTGTATATTGTTATTGTTTAATTTGATTTTAGCTTATGATTAAACCTCTCAAAGATGCTTAATAAATGTAGCTAATTGTTTATCAAATAGTTTAATAGATCACTTAATACTCATAATGAAAACTAAGTATATAAATTGTTTCAAATGATATGTAGTCATATAATCATACAATTTAATTGCCAGACTTTAATTTTATACATACATTTTTATTTTGTTTTTTAATATTTATTATTTTAAATCTATAGCATCATTTGTATGCTAAACCAAATTTGACTCACCTGAAAACTGTAGTACCCACTACTTAGAATACCATATATTTAATATTTTACCACACAATAAAAGCCATATAGCTGTGTATATAATTATTGTTTAATTTTATTTTATGCTTATGTTAGAACATATCAAACAATGCTTAATAAATGTAGCTAATTGTTTATCAAACAGTTTAATTGATCACTTAATACTTATAACTACACGTACCTACATAAGCAATATCAAACAGTATAGCCATATCATTATACAATTTAACTGCCAGAATTTAATTAAATACATAAAGATCTATAAATTTATAATAATTATTATTGTATATATAGTATCTGCAGCAGTTTTGTATCCTATATAAAATTTATAATTACCAAATTGCATTACCTCAAACAATCAACTCCCCTAAAAATTGTAATATATCTAATACTATGTAGGTAAACTACTGTCTAATTCAAGTACAAAAGAACCATCCCATGTTAAATAATATGGGTGCGTTAATAAGTATTATTATTAAAAATTTAATTTCATATAATACTCATAAGTTATTTCAATAGTATATAAACTTATCGTAATACAATTTAACTGATAGATTTTAATTAAATACATAAAGTTCTATTTTGTTATTGTATTAATATTTATTATTTAGAATCTGTTACGAGTATTTTTGTATGCTACACTAAATTTGACTCACCTAAAAACTGTAATATATAATGTATATATTTATATTATCATGAGCATAAAATCAAATTAATAAATTGTTATATAACTAATCAACTATTTGTATACACAGCTATTGATTTTACAGTCAACATTTATTAGTTTAGATATTAATAAATACATAATACCTATACTATGTAGTAGTACTTAATATATTACAGTTTTTAGGTGAGTCAAATTGGTAAACATAAATTTAGTGTAGCATACAAAATATACCTATACTATAGTCATATCGACCAATCTATAATAATAATAATAATAATATATGTTAGTTATATTACTTTTGTCTAATTTAGTATAAATGACCCATCCCATACAATCCAGCCCGTGTTAAATGAGATAGTTGCGTTGCACATACACTGTAAATAATAAAAATTGTAGATAATAAAACTCGAATTTTCGAAAAAAACGGCAAAAAGCGCGCGCGTTGATAATGTAAATGACGAAAAAAAAAATGCGAAAAAAAAATCTGATTTAACACGGCCGCCGCAAATTATCATCGATCCCGGCCGCCGGAATCGAACCCACGACCCCGAGTCAATCGCACCTACGCCTAAACCTACCTACCTACCTATCGAATTGATTTCAGCCGGCAAATCAATGACTCTTAAGGCGTTTCGCCGTCCCGGCGAATTCCGAACGCGATTTCGACGTCCGCTCGGGGCTTTAGAGCGGGCGATCCGACCGCGTCGGCGAGCGGACGACCTGCTCCGCCGCCCTCGGACGTGTAAACCGCGAAATCCGCGTAAAAAAATAGAACCTCCCGACGCACGTATTTATGCCGCATATAGTAATACCCGCTCGACGGCGGCGATATCGTCACTCGACTCTTTTCGTCGTCGCGGCGCCCAAGGCCCGTCCGCAGGAAGTGCGGTCACCGGCCGCCTATAAATTTAGCGGGGAACGCGAATACGACTTCGTCCCGGAGGGCGGGCGTCTCGAAGGGGGGTTTTAGGCGACCCGCGGCGAAGATTTTCGAAAAACGTTACGACGCCGCGCTCGCGGCGATCGATTTCTCCGCGAGGCCCGTTCCGCGAACGAAGCGGGGCCGCGCGCGAACCACAAATCTACCGGGAACGCGAATAACGGGAGAACGGGGCCCGGAGACGCGCCGAAGACGGCTAAAACTCATTTTCGAAAAAAAAAAAAAGGCGAAAAAACCGCGCGACGGCGGCGGTCGGTGTGCACGTCTTTTCCGCTCCGGCGGGCTCGCCGGGAAAAAAGTACCGCCGCGCGCGACTCGTAAAAGTAGCGGGGAAGGCGAATAAGGTCCGAACGGGGCCCCCCGGAGCTCCACGGCGGGGTAAAACTCGAAAAGGTCTGAAAAATCTTAAAAATCTGAAAAAAATCGCGAAAAGTGATAAGGAGCGTTGATAACGCGGCGACGGCCCGGAAAAAAAATCTAATTTTTTGATTGGCGGGTTGACTATAGGGTTCGAGAAATCGCCACTCGCTGCGCCCTCGGGTTCACGTTTTATAATATAAGGATTTTAATTTTGTATGATGGATTACAAAAGGTTTAATAATATTATATACCTAAGTATTATATTATTACATAATTAATATTATGTAATAATATTAATATTAATATAAAATTATATTAAGCTTATGTAAAGCACACGACAATATATTATGTTGAAAGCAGTGTTACATACAATGCGTGTTCCGGGGGGAAGTGATCGGCCAATGTCATCTGAAAATATACCAAAAATTATGAAAAAATACCCTTTAAAGAGTGTGTCTAACTTTTTAATTTTTTAAGGTATGGGCAGTTAAATTTTTTTATTAAAACCAAACCTATCACGCATTGGTTATGTATCTTAAAAACTTTTCATAATTTTGACGTAATTTTTTTTAATTTTAAAGCTATTTAATTGTCTTATCAACCAATACATACGCAAATAACCAGAGATGTGCAAATTATTTTTAATACATTGAAAAAAGAAAATAATTTTTATCAAAATTTGATATTTTTAAAAGAACAACTACAAAAAATGTAGTATATTTTATTATTTACTTTTTTTTAATTTATTAAAAATAATTTGCACATTTTTGGTTTAATATAGCGTCAGCCGATCACTTTCCTTCGGAACACATTATAATATAATTATTGAATAATAAATAATAATATCAATAATAGTTCTGATAGTTCATAGAACAATTGAAAATTTTGAATAGTTAGAGCATAATCTATGAATGTTTAGTGTTTGTTGGTAAGGGGCTTTTTTTCCTATTGCCATTGCTTTTTACTTGGGGTTTTTTTCCTAGATTCCTATGGTGACTATACCCATCGATATTAAGTGTTTAATTACAGTGTTGTACCGTCGTGTATACTAAAATACTATGAATACCTGCAATAATAAAACTTACTGTTTTGTTTATGGAAACTGTCAGATCGATAAGGTTTGTTTAGCATTTGTATTTTTCAATTAAAAACTGTCTATCAAATTGATTTATAGAATAACATATGCATTCCCAAACGCGTATACCCACGTATCATGTGTTATTCTATAAGTGCGTACGCACTTACAGGACAACAGAGAAGTGGGTATTCTCGTATACACAATAATACACCGTATACCCACGTATAGATACGCCCCACAACACCACTATATAATAATATATTATTTAGCGGTTCATTATTGTAGCCTATTTCTTTTCTCTGAAATTTGATGGTAAAATACTAGCTATATGTATAAAAAATTATTTAAATATACGAAAATATACATATTACCATGGCAAAAAAGATCTCACTTTATATAAAGTCGCAGGTCGCAATAGAAAATGGAAATTAAAATAATAATAATAGCAACCGACAACGCTGTTAATTTAAAAATAAATAACCCAATATAGTGATATATAAATATTTTATTGTATGGGCGACGCTGCCGGTCGTCCAAACCTGTATAGAACATCGCAGTAACAATAAACGTACCCGTACGCACACGATTGCGTGGGTCGTTTACAAGTTATTATATATGAATTCTGAAAATTGCTTGTACGACGTTGCCGGTCGTCCAATATCCGTATAATATAAGAATCCAGCTTAAACGTACCCGCACGCACCTGATTGCAGTGCGTCGCTTATACATGCGTTATACGAATATTGTTCGGACGACGCTGCCGGTCGTCCAAACACTGCTCGTGTGTACATGCGTGTGGCGTACCCATATACTCCTGGTATCTGAAAGAAATAACGAGTTCACACATGACATTTAATGTAATGGACAAATGTAAAGTAGATAATTTATAACTGCTTTACTATTTAAAAATTTAAAATTTAGAATATTATAAAATTAATTTTTTTCATTTAATTAATTTTAGTATGAGGTGCGATCGTCCCGTTGTCCAAACCATGAGCCACCACTGGGTATAGTAGTACATTCTATTAACCGTGTGAAACATGGCCGTCGCAGTGTCACCATAGATATTATATTATTTATGAGTGTCGCACGTATGTTATCATTTGGTCGTGCAATATAATGTATATCTGTGAATATGATAAAATGATTGTTTTGTCTTTGTGATGTTTTAAAACATATTTTGTTATACCCATTACCCCTATTACCCTTTAACACTTACCCATTAGACGGTACAACTGGCCCTTAGAGTAATAGGGTATTTATTATTTAATATTTTCCGCCTCGTGTAAAATTACATGTCAAAACCGCCACTGCTTTGGTGCTTTTATCATATAGCAAGTGCGGGGTGCTGACGGGCTGAGGTTATCCACACATTACAATGGTATAATATAGTGTAAACATATTACAAGTAGACGTTCACAATAACAACGTAGTATATTATGTATTATATAAATATATCTAAATACTATACACTGTACTTTATATAAGTATATAGAGTAGTATTTACAGAGTATATACTTTAGTATTTATACGTATTTAGTATAGTTTATATAGGTATACCTATATAAGTATTTATAGAGTAGGTATTATAATATTATATTATATTGCATTATATATGCGTATACACTATAATGTATACACAGATAATGTTCTTACACTAAGGTACTAGGTCAACTCACTCTAATATATTTTTATCAAATAACATAAAATTGGAACTGCTGGACGTACATGTTGAACCCCCAAACACCCCCACCTGTATACTAACCTACGTAAAGTTAATCTCAAATCGCGCCGAGCAACAATGCTATAGCGGATAGCCCATATCATAGTAGAACATAATAAGCATTGTTTTAAATTTTCAATCCTTAGCTATAAAAGTTGAACATTTTATACATTTTTAACTACCTATTAAATTTTAAATTTGATAAATTTTGTCAAAATTTGAACTTTAAATTCTTATTTAAAAAAATTGTGCATATGCATTTTTAATATTTTTCAACTCCTAATGTAACGAAATCTCAGGATCCTTGCATTAAATTTTCACGCTTTTTTCCCAACAAATAAAATTTTATTGATATTTATAGAAAAAAAAAATAAAAAAATTGAAAACTGGCAATGTCCGTAAACAGCTCAAAAAGAGTCAAATTATTTTCAAAATTTTATCGTGTATAGAAAATGCTAATATAAACATTCAGTGAAATTTTCAAGTATCTACAGTCATTTGTTTTTTAATTACAATAAAATAAGAAAATCGTTACATGAGAAATCGAGTGAATATCAAATGTTGTAAAAATGTGAATTTCAAATGCTCATAAAAATTTAATTTGATTTGCTTGTAGACATTTTTTTTTTTTGATAAAAGTAGATAAACTTATGGATGATCTTGTATTACATTTTCAAATCTTAGATTGAAGAAGAAAAATTTTTATGAATTCTCAACTCAAAATAATTTGCTAATATTCGTGATTTTTCCGTATTTTGTCAAGATTTGAACTTTAAATGCTAATAAAAAAAAACTCTGACTAAAGATTTTAAATTTTTTTCATCTGCCTTTGAAACAATAACCTAGGAGTCTTTCATTAAATTTTCAAGCTTTTTTACCTAATAAATAAGATTTTGTTGATATTTATAGAATAAAAAACTAAAAAAATCGGAAACTGAAAATGTCCGTAAACAGCTCAAAATAAGTCAAAATATTTGGAAAATGTTATGGTGTATAGAAAATGAAAATATAAACAACCAGTGAAAATTTCATGTATCTACGGTCATTTGTTTTAAAGTTACAACAAAAACCAAATTCGATTTTGTGAAAAATCGATTTTGCATAAAAATTCCCGTTTTTTCTTAATTTTTCTTTTGTTTTTCTTGGCACTTTTGAAAATTACTGGGAATTTTAAATTTTGATCTCCCCAACGCACCAACGATATTCACTTTTCAATCGAAAAAGATACTGAAGTTGAAAATCGAAGCATTATTTCGACTACTTATCGTGTACACAGACACAAAAAAAAAATATAAAAACACACATTATTGTAAAATCAATACATTCATCGTTCCACTCCGAATCTAAAAATACACATATATTTATAGTTAGTAGTATAACAGTTCAAAAAGGGGTAATTAGGAAAGCTACGTTTTGCGAGAATAAAAATCATATGACATATCAAAACATATTAGATTTCCGCAAGGATAATTGATGTTAAATTAAAAACAACAGTTATTAATAATTTTAAATATTATTTTAGTTGAATAAATGAACAAATAAATAAAACAATATTATATTAATAAAAAATTCTAAAATATTAAAATAATCAAACTTGCTAACACAATACTAAATAATTAATAATTAAAAAATAAAATATTTATACATATAAAGATAAACGTCGAATTTAATTATAATACAATAATCAATTATTTTTGGGATATTATCTTTATCAATTGTTACTTTTCAATAAAATCATAACTGAATCATAACTAATGACCGATTAATTGAAAATAAATGTAATACCTAGTCAGATCATTGTACATTTAAATATTCAAATCAACTAATGATGTAAATTCATACTAAAAATTATGGATTACAAATAATAATTGAATTAACAGCTCTAAAAATTATGATATCCTTCTTAATTAAGCATTTGAAGCATAGATATTATTTATGTTAAAGAAAGTCTACTAATAAATGATCTAAGTTTGGTGGCTTAAGTCAAAAATTTAAAATTAATATAATATAGTATAATCAGTAGGTTCATATTATTAGTTCATTTTATTATGGTCAACTATCATTAAAATTTGAAATAGTGTGTTTCTAATCAATTGTTTTAAAGTCACCAAGTTAAGTTAAATTATTAGCAGGCTATAGCATAATATACAATGCAAATTAGGTAATAAGTGTACAAATGATTAAATTAATGCCCTAATGAATATATAAATATAATTCCAAAACGTCATAATGTCACTATTTCCAATACAAAATTCAAAAATATGAATATTAAAAAAATAGTGAACAATAATATACAAAATACAAATGCAAATAAATTAATTTACTGTTTATGAGTGTTTTATTAAATTATTGTTAAATTAATATATCATAATAATTCAATACTACTTTCTCATAACTTTGGTACATTAATCATTACCCATTTAATTAGGTAATAAAACCATAACGTAAATGTTGATACCTAGTCAATAGATTCCGATATGATGATTGCATATTTCAGGTAAATCCAAAGAACCTATTTTCCGACCTATCGTTATGTGTAAAAATAAATATATTTATTCAGGGGGAAATGTCTCGGTCCAGGTGGTAAACATCTATTACCACTAAAATCCTAGGGGGGGAGACACAGGTGAGAAACGTCCGTATTTTATACCATTTACTTCGAATACACAGACGTCAATTGTTGGCTATGTAATTTGACTATTTACCATTGAAAAATTAAAAATAATATAAAATATAGCGTTGTATAGGTGTATCTTAATTTTAGGGTATCTCAGATCACGGGTAAATAATTTACAATCATTATGGTTGGTGTATACCACGCTTTGTGAACTAATTCTACCGAGATGGACAATTCGTCCGTGGTGGATTGGATATAGTACTCTGTACTTGGTATATATCAAACATAAGATTCAAGCCACTCTCTAAACTTTCCAGATTCCTCTAAGAATAATTCTAAATTTCACAAAATCAGTCAAGTATATAGTTGATAACATATCTACAAATAATATCCAAATTTTTGCAATTCAGTCAAATTTGGTCAAAATTCTAACTTTAGACGCTCATAAAAAACAATTGGAAACTTAAGCTTGACTCTGGAATCTTTTAGCTAAATTGTCAAGTTTGTTTTCGATAATGTTTATTGACAATAATTTTATTAATATTAATAATAATAATTTTAATTATTAAATTTTAAATTTGATAAATTTTTTCAACATTTAAACTTTAAATGCTTATAAAACAATGTGTGCCTATGTATTTTTAATATTTTTGAACTGCTATTGTAACAATATAGTAGGAGCCTTGTATTAATCACAAAAAAATGATTTATTGATAATTTCTAATTATGATTAATTGATTTTTAGTAAAAATGAATGTTAGCAAAAGTATAAAAATAAAATAAAATTATGTTTTTAAATTTCTTGCGAAGAGACTTTTTATTAATTTACATTCCTTTGTATAATATAGGTAGATTTTTTTGGAAATCAATCGCAGAAATTCATGTTCCTTCAATATACCGGATCATTGATGGTGAACAGGTAGAACTTGTAGCTTCACGGATGGCTGAAATTCAGCTACTTAATGTCTATTTAAAATATTTACATGCAGATATATGTATGATATATGTATATATTTACATGCACATCAGTGAGATGGAACTATATTACTAATTATGAAGCAATTACCCTAAATGAAATTAACAAAAATACTTATTTTACGTTCGGGAAAGAAAAGTTCATCGCGGGAAAAGATTATATTGTCCCTTTAGAAGATGTTCAAGAATTTTATACATTCATCGAAGTTTGTTATAATAGATTACTGTGCAAATATAAAAAAGGGCACCAAGAAAAATGTGGTTTTATTATAATTAACTCTCAATACGTAGTACCATATTGTATGAAAGATAACCAAAAATATGTTTTGCTATTCTACTTTGAAGGTGAAAAAGAACCTAATACACCGAGCTATAAAAATAGAAAATTGGAACTTAGCTTATCTTAAGTTCTGTTGTAAAATCCTGGGTATCGATTATACGGTGTATTTTAGTGACTCTTGCGCAGTGACCAGTTTTGACAATATACAGACATTTTTTACACCAGAAACGAGTTTTGAGGATTATTGGCCACCAAATTATTCTCATCTTTTGATTAATCAGAATTCTTCTGCTTATGCTAATATACCAGGTGCCTGGATCAGAGCACCCTCTCGTGTAGAACCCGCTGAAAATGCTATCCATCGCACTTGGACTGTACCAGCTCCAGTGATACCACAGACTGTGTCAGTGGTGATGGACACCGACCAAAACGGATGGCCAGCAAACCAAATGGTATGAATTATGTACTTAGTTTATTAAACTGCTTTTATATTTTTGATTCTTTAAAAACTTGTTGCTTTTGTTTTTCACAATGTATTCATATGTATAATTTATTATAATATATGCCTAACAATATTTTTAGTGTTATCTATATTAAATATTAATACATAATAGATCTATAAAGCATAAAAAAATAGGTAAGTATTTAAAACTAGGTAATAATTATATATTTTATTCCAAACAAAATTATAGATAAATGGGAAAATCAAAAATGGGTTAAAGTCCTTAGTTTTTTACATACAATTTTTGCTTTTTTTTAAATATTGTTTTATGACTTAAACAAAAAATAATGAAATCATGAATAATGATAACAAATAAATATAAAATGTGTTTCCTCCTTAATAAAATGTTGTCGATTTATTTATTTCCACGTTATGTTTCGCGAAGACACGCAAGTATAATATTGGTAATAGTATTGGTACAAAAAACGAATTTTGCTTAGTTCAAACACCTGAATCTCAGATAAACTACGCTCAAAAATAAAAATAAGGTTGTAAATGTGTTAATTGCGAGTTTTGAAGTTAAAGATAAAAAACATACAAAACGTATTGTGTACAATAGATATTAGATCGTCGAGTGCTGCGATTTCGTCATTTGAGAAACAAAAAATTTTTAGCTAATCATCGCCTTTTGGACATGCCTAATTTGGTATTCAAATTTACGTAGGTATTAAAAGTAACTATAGTTTTCCGTATTCCAAACAGACTTGGGTAAAATACTTTTTAAAAGTATTTCAAATACATTTTTAAAAAAAGTATTCAGAATATGTATTCGAATACTTTATGATAGTTATATTCCTAAGTATTTCAAATACTTCACAAAACGTATTCCAAATATTTTTCGAATACTTTTTTTTAGTAGATTTAGATTTCCATCTCAAAAATATTATATTTTCAATTCTGTGTTTATAAATGAACATTATTATAATCTCGGTAATATACACCTATCTGGCTATCTATTAGTTATAAATTATAATCAAATTAATATAGTTCATAAGTAATAATAAGTATTATACATATAAAAGTATACCTATATAAGAAAAAAAGTATTCCAAATACTATATTTTGGTTAAAGTATTCAAAATACCGTATTGAATACTTTCAAAAAAACGTATTTAAAAAGTATTCGGAAGACTACTCAAGTTTTATTCTGAATAATGGTATAAAATAATTTTAAAAAAAGTCGACTAACTTGATTAATTTTCCCATCAAACAAGATACTGAAGTTGAAAATTGAAGCATCATTTCGACTACTTATCGTTTACACAGTCAAAAAAAAAATTTTGTTTGTTTCTTCTGACGCTTTTAAAAACTATTAGGATAATTTTGATCCCATAAAGTACCAACTAGAATCTATCGGTTCCCAACCTTTTAAAACGTGACCCTAACATTTTAAATTTAAATTTTGGCGACCAAAAAAAAAAATCATAGTTGTAAGCTTAACATTCATTTATTCATTATTATCATCGTAATGGTAAATATGTTTATGTATTATACTTATTTATTAATTATTCATTTATCCATTCTGAAATACTTAAATAAAATATATTACATTAAAATATATTATACAAATTAATTTATCAATTGTTTCAAATGCAACATGGAATTAATTTATACTTAATCTTAATGGCTTTCTTCATGCTGTAGGAAAAACACTCACGCCTTGCAAAGTGAGCAGGTATCGATGATTTTTTTTTTAAGTGAAACACATTTTACAAGTCACGTTGGACTTGGATTTTCAAAATTGTATTTAATTTTTAAGTGAGTTATGCGAGTATGTAAAATATTAATATTTGAAAAATTAAAATATCGTAAAAACCAATGAGAGAACACAGATAATGTTCTTACATTTAAGTTTGATAATAGGTCAATCCACTCTAATATTTAAGCTAACAATATAAAATTGAAACTGCTGAACGTACATTTTGGTATTATTATGCGTTAGTAAGACGGAGACAACATAATAATGCGAGTACTACGTAAATCTTTAAAACATATTATTATAAAGTGTGAGATTAAAATATTAAAAGACGAAGTTTAATGCGAGCTTTATAATATATTCGCCGATTAATTTAAAAAAAATGCAGTAAATACACTTAAATTTGTGCATAATACTATTCGAAGGCATATTTTTTTCTCCGGGACCCGGGTCTAAAGATTCCTAGTTCCTAGATACATTTTGAATTATAATATTTGTAAGTTATAAAAATTTAAAAAATATTATTTTAAAAGATATGAGTTTTTTATTTTATTTACTCGAATGTAAAATGTTTGATATAAGTATATAAAATTCAGTTTTAGTGCGGGCCTCACAGAATTTGTTAAACCATATACTGGAAAAAAACTACATCATAGTCGGATATGCGATCGTAAATTTTGTGATATAGCAATTTTCAAATACATTTAAAAAGTGATAATAATATAAGAACATTGGCTTATACTCTGTGTGGAAAAACATTGGTCGACAAAACAAAATTACTATATACATTATATTATACATAGTAAAAAGTCTATCCATCTCAAACTTAATAAATCTAGTTCATCTAACAATGATGAAGATTTTAATCCCAAATTTTCATGCTATAAAAAGAAAAAACTTAATTCATAAAAGATTAGAAATAATTGTTAGGTCCTTTGTTTGCTAAAAAAACATGGAAAAAAACAACAACAATTGGAAATTTAGATGTAATGTAAAAAATGTGGGTAAGTGGATGCCGCTGTGCTGCACAGTAGATTACAAGTGGGTCACTGTAATGGATGGTGTTAAATTTGAATTCAATGGTATTATATCATTGTATAAGAAAAACGATTCTGAGCGAAAACGGTCAGTCAGCCTATATACCAAGTATATTTGATGATATTATTGTGAATATAGTAATTTATATAATATGACCTATTTACGTGGAGCCTTGTTTTGAATTTTCAATCCTCAAATATCTACAGTCATACGTATTTTAATTACAACAAAATAAGAAAATCGTTACATGAGAAATCGAGTGAATATCAAATGTTGTAAAAATATGAATTTCAAACGCTCATAAAAGTTTAATTTGACTTCTTGTAGACATTTTTTTTTTTTTTTTGATAAAGTTAGACAAACTTATGAGGAATCTTGTGTTACATTTTCAAATCTTAGATTTAAAAAGAAAAATTTTTTATGAATTTCCAACACAAAATAATTTGAAAATTTTTGTAATTGTTACGTATTTTGTCAATATTTGAACTTTAAATGCTTATAAAAAAAAAATTGTGACCATGGATTTTTGATTTTTTTCACCTGCCTTTGAAACAATATACTAGGATCATTTTTTACTTTTGACCACCCAATGCATTTTTACTGTCCTAAAAGGTGAAGACAGACACAAAAATTAAAAAATTAATAAATTAAAAAAAAAAACACTCATCATTGTAAAATCAATACATTCATCACTTTGCTCAGAATCTAAAAAAAATAATAGTGTACAACTTTAATTTAATTTTTAATTTGTTTTAGGCTGAAGAAGCAAAACTAACTGAAACATATGCTGTTCAAGAAGCAATTGAAAGTTTAAGTCAAGATAATAAACTACTTTTAAAAATAATAGAATAACTAACAGATTTTAACACTGAAGAATGCCAAAAGGTACTAGAAATTGTATTTATTTAAATATAATTTAAAATTACTTGTTTCCTTGAATACATTCTAAATAAAAAAAAAATATTAACATCACAACTTATATTATAATATATTTGATTCAATAATTCTAAATTCTAAAGAATTGCATTATCACATTGATTCTATTAATTTTTTAATCATTTAGGCAATTTATTTTAATTTAAATATGAACTAATTAATGCTTATTATTTGGGACTGGATTTATATGCCCTTAAAAAATAAACAAATTTATAGCAAGAGATAGAAAAAAGACGGCTTAACTTTCTGAATTTGTAATAATTCTTTATCTTAACTAATTAAAAATAAACTTACAATGTGATTTCACAGTTACCTTTATTTTAATATATTTTCTTTACTAATTGGCTTTTCAAAAAATGTACTGTTCAATTTTACTTTTATCATTTTTAGGTTACCAACATTTAATGAAAGTAATATTTTGTTATAGATGCTTCAAAATGAAAAATGAATCTACATTGTCATCAATCTGGAAATCATAGGGAACTTCAACCATATATCTGCAAAGAATGTTTGTGGAACTCAGATACATGGTATAAGTATGTCCAGCATATGAAAATGCGTTTGAGATATGCAGCAAAATGTACTTCGTGTAAATAGTGACATGATGAATAAACCAGCTAATACCATATTCATATGTCAACTTTGTGAAATGTCTTTTGGCTCTGAGAATAAACTTAAAGTGCATGTACTAATACATTTTTAAAATTTAAATTTAAAAAAAAAAAAATTGACAAAATAATAATAGATAATAATTTATTTTAACTATTGTTTTTATAATGATTCTTAAAAAATATTTATCTTATATTATATTCTTAGTAATTATGATCCTATAGGAATTTTTGTGACTTGTGAACGTAGCTATATTGTAGTATATTTAATTGCAACCAATTTTTATTTATTTTTTTTTTTTTTTTTACTATGATTTCCACTTAAGAATTTAAATAAACAAGTATTAATATCTAATTGCACATTATAAGAGAAGTTATTAAAAATATTGCTTTAAACCACAGTAAAGAAAAATTTCTTTTTTCAAAAAAGTATAAATACCATGCACTTGTATTTATTTAGATTACCTTTTGTTAATATATTTTGTTTTATTAATATTCATAAGTAAAATACCTAAAATTATGAGAAGTGAATAATATAATTTTAAACGGTAAATACAATTAACTTAAATAAAGATTTTTCATTTTACTTTTTAAAAATCATTATTCAATGGTTAAAACCATATTTTTTGGTATTTTATAAATGTTTCTTTATATTTATTATTCACTGTTATTTTTAAATATTACAATAATACATACATATTTTAAGTGTTTTTAGTTTAGTTAAATATTCGTTAATACTTTAAGTCTTAAACTTGACATTGTACAGCTTAGTTTAAATATTTAATACTGTTTAAATAAAAACACAATTACATGATGATCGGTGATAAATTTATAAAAAAATCTTCCTGTATTAAACGATAAATATAAATTAATAAAAATTATCTTCACGGGAAATTTAAAAACATATTTTTTTTTTATTTTTTACACTTAAGCTTAAATTAATTTTTACTAAAAATCAATTAATCATATTTAGAAAATATCAATAAGATTTCTTTTGTTTTTTTTTACATGTTTAATGAACCTATAAATTATAATATGTAGTAAATTATTATAGATAGGTTATAGGAAGCTTATTACTTATCAGCCATCATGTTATTTTGTTAGTATTATTTTTTTTATATACAAATTATCAATAGATTAAAATTTAAAATGACTCTAAACAGCTTAAAATTAATCAAACTATTTTTAAAATGTTATCAAACATATAAATTGATAAAATAAATATATAGTGTAAGTTTCAAGTATTTACAGTTATTTGTCTTTAAATCACAACAAAATAAGAAAATCACTACTTGATAAATTAAGTGAATATCGAATATTGTAAAAATATGATTTTGAAACTCTCATAAAAATTTAGTTTAACTTATCGGTAGACATTTTTTTTTGAGCATTATATTAAGAGGTCAATAAGTACAATTCTATTGAAATTTATAGAAAAAAAAAAACAAAACCAAATGAAAATTGAAAATGTCCGTTAACAGATGTATAATTATTGTATCCGTTAAAATGAAATGGTATTTAGCGAATACTAATATAAACATTGAGTGAAAATTTCATGTAACTACTGTCATTTGTTTTAGAGTTACAAAATGTTATCAAAAACTGATTTCGCTTAAAAATTCCCGGTTTTTCTTAATTTTTTTTGGTTTGTCCCTGCACATTTGAAAACTACTGGGAACTTTAACCTCTTCAATACACCAACTAGATTTACTTTCCAAAAGAAAAAGATACTGGATTGAAAATCAATGCATTATTTAAACTATTTATCGTTTACACACATACAAAAAAAATTAATTAATTGATTTAGTTTATTTTTTATTTCTGTATCCGTCATCACCGTAAAACTGCTTCGAGTTTCTTCAACAGTATTTTCTTCGATGGGGTAGTAAAAAAGTTGATGCATTCGAGAGATCAAATTTTAAAAGTCCCAATAGTTCTTAAAAGCGTTGGAAAAACAGGAATTTCTACGCAAACTGGTGTAACTCAAAAATTCAATATGAAAAAAAGTTATGGTGTTTGAGAACGCCAAGGCTGGACTGGGCAACTGTGCTACTGTTATGTAAAAAAAAAAAATGTATAAATATTAAAATAAATTATGTGAACCCAAATGTGTTCTACATTTTCAGCTAAAAATAGTCGTGCTGCACACTGATCACTTTATATAATTAATAATGATTAAATTCTTTGAAATCATATTCTAGTAGTAAACCTATACTTAATCATTTAATATTTAAAAATTTAAAAATTTACGCGCTTATTTCTTATGGTAGGTTTGCAAGAAAAAATCATCATCAAGGTTGAATTACGAGCGTATAGTTGACACAACTGATTTGTGCAAATACGAACGATATCAAATATAATTCAGTAAATATTATTAGATTTGTAAATACTAAGCAATTTTAAATTTAACAAACAATACAAGTAAAGTACAATTGATAAACATGTGTTATTATTGCCAGATTTTGGCATAGGGTGGTAAAATTTGAAAAGCAATACATTTATTGCACTGAACAAAAAATAAATGTATTTTGTTTATTTGAGTTTTTTGTATATGGCGTATTCGCGTATTAAAAATGTGTATGGTTTTCGGGCACATAATTGTTATTTGTTGTCTATATATTTATTTGTAAAATATAGACTATCCTTATAATTTAAATAATATATTATAATATGAGGATTTAAATCTGTTCTTTTTACTAAAACTATCTGGTACCGTTGGAGAAACTATATTCATAAAAAAACCATGGCTATTTAGTATTCTAGCATTATCCTAATGACATCGAAGAATCATTTACGAACGAACTCCTTTATTTTCAAAATTACCTATCTTTTTTATAAAACTTAGGACAAAAAAATCTCAAGAACTGTGTGAAATATTGTACAAATATAAATTTCATAGTTATATATAGAAATGTCATTACAGCGTTACGTATATTTTTATGTACATTTGCAATAAACTTTTCAGCTGAACGTTCTTTCTTACCATTGGAGAGGACGTCCCATAGATTCAACTACAGGTACCGAGAATTTCAATACAACATCAGTTCTAAATATGAGTTTTGAAATTATTATGCAAACAAAATATTTGTCAAATTAAGTGTTTTAAATCAAATTTAGCGAACACGTGAAATTTTGAATTTTTTTTCAGAAACCTACATAGTACAACCAGTATAGAATGATGGTGTGATAATTAATTGTCGGACATCAATAGTATTTGGTGGTGTAGCCTTATAAATTCATGGTTTTCGGTGATTTACCGACTTTATTTTAACGAATAATAATTATTAAAATAAACACATTAAAAATGTACTTAAAAAATTATTTTAATAGGTTTAGGTATCCACTATAGCCACTACCCAGTTTATTAATTGTTACCTAGGTGTGTGGACGTACAAACAACAGTGACGCAACAGGTTAGGTTAGGATTTTGTATTAGTTGATTATATTAATCCACCATAGGTAGAATACGACAAACTTAGTATAGCTTTGATACTTTAGAGTTAAATCATACACTTACGTACAAACAACACGGGGTCCGGGAACTACCGCAGTGTTTGCGCCCAAACAAGGCGTACCTTTAGTTAGTTACTGATTATGCAATTGTTGGTGTACCTACTACTGACTGTACTAGCTTTGATCCTATTATACTAATAAGTAATAACTAATATGTAATAATATATTCGTCGAAAAACAAACAATTTTTATTTAGAATGCTAATGAACACTAGACGTCTAGACAAGATAAAACGGCATACGGGTACACGGTATACTCCGTCTGTTTCTGCTAATAAAAAAGTTATTTATAAGTATTGCTTGGATTAATAATAATTATCGACGATAATATTATTATTAATCTAGTATTATTATACGTAGTTTATTTCATTAATTTGAAATTCTTCGTCGGGTTTAGACGGTTTAGTTGTTGTCTTCAGTCTACAATTCAACATTTTTCACCGCATGCCATACAGCCCAAACTGGTAAGTTTTTGATTTTTTTTTTAATTCCTAGAATAAATTTCTGTATTCTTTAGTTATAAAAACTATTAAAATAATAATTTGAATAAATTGAAAATAGTTTTGATGTTAAAATTATTTTATTATTTAGATTTGTGTGTTGAACCTAATCACTGTTATACACTTATATATTATAAAAAAATAATAATATTAGGACTGGACATTGAAATTAGTACACAGAAAAGTCAATGTAAAAGTCACATAATATTGGAACAATGAGATATCGATATGAGTGGAAAAAGTATAACTATTAAAACTTAAATAATTATTATTACGTAGTACGTATACAGTATACCTATTCCTTGTCGTGTTTCATAGGTATTATTATCATTTTTTTTTTAATGTTTAATCTATAATAATTTATTAAAAACTATAATTGCTATTAGTATATTATCTATTTATTCAGCATTGGTTATAATAAATAATAATATAATAAGATGCTCGTCGTCGGCTGTATAGTATAAACAATATTTGGCGTTTATGCCGTTGTGTTAAATATTTATTCAGCCACATTTGAGTGCGTGCGGCTGATATTATTTACTTATAATTAAACCCATATCGAATTTAATTTTCATATACAATCAAGGAGCACTAGGTAGGTATAATATTTTTATCTAAAATTGAACTAATCCATATGAATACTCAGAAATAAATAAATTTTCCTTTATTTTAATTACAATCAAGGAGCACTAGGTAGCATAGACCTATAAACTAATGGACATCGCTTAGAGAGAAAGGTCAGGGGTACGATATAGAGTAAAAGAGAAAAGAGAACGTGGGGGAAATATAGTATTATTTTCATACGTCAATGATTACCCCCTTTATGTTCTTTCTCTCTTTTATCTCTTTGTTCTTTCTTCTCTCTTTCTCTTATATGATTCCCGTACATTGATGGCAGGGCGGAGTGGAATGCGCTGTTCATTAGTTTATGCTAGGTAGGTATAATATTATTATCTTAAATTGAACTAATCCATATGAATACTCAGAAATAACTACCTTTTCCTTTATTTTAATTATTTAATTCAATCAGATCAAAATATATTAATATATTATCACCAACTGGTACTACGCAATCAAGATCACTTAAATAAAAATAATTATCTTAATATTGTTGTGTATTTATTTACTTTTATAGAACTTAAATTAAAATGTAGATTTGGTTTATTATTTAGGTTCATGTTAATTTTATAGTTTTTTCTTAGTGTAAGAAATGGGTAGATAACCTGGTTATTGCTATTAGTACATAGGTGTAGGGTGGTCGATTTTTTTGGGGGGCTTAGCCCCCCTTAAATATGCCTATGTATTAGTAAGTATATTGTACATTATATTTAGTTTCCCGGTAGGGAAAATGGACCCAGTACGCGCCTGGTGGTAGTATATTATATTCATCGTCGTTTCGTCAATCATTTGTCTTGTGTTGTGATTTGCTTCTGTAAGTATCGTTCATAGCCACAACATTGTGATTTTCTAATATTATTTTTCCCCGTTCAGGGCAGACAGCGACATACTTATAGAAGCACGTGATTTGTTTATTGTGGTGAATTTTATGTCAGTGAATTGTACGTCCGAACTGGTGGCTCGTTAGGCGCACGTTCTCGGGATCGTCACATATTTTACTATTGTATTGTATTTTTTATTGTGAGAATTTGTATACCCCGAGACGGTAGCGTTCTGGTTTGAAGCCGTTAACGGACGCCAGCCCACAAGTAATCAGCTGACGAGCTGCATATTATTATACACATTATATTATACATTGCTTTTTGAGCTAGCAGGCTAAATTATTATTATTATATTTATTGTACTCACATTATTTTTGAACAATACATGTTTTATTATAATATATTGTTCTGTGAGTACAGGTCACATATTACATATTTTATTTATAATTTGCAATAAAGAAGCTTCAGGAGTAATTAAAGAAACGGTCTTATTATTTATTTATTTCTTTTTATTATAAGTTTAATTAAAATGGAATTACACATTCCAGCGTAGGGGCGTACATATTGTAAACTCCACCAGAATACCGGTCAAGATAAAAAGGCAATAATAGGTCTATGGTAAACTCCGCCAGTTTTATTTTCTTACCTGTAATGGGTATATGTAAACTCCGCCAATTTTATTTTTTTACCTTGTCAGAGCTCATATTGCCACGTGTCTTATCACATTAAATACGTTGACATCTATTTCGATGATATACGTCAAAAATGATAAATTATTGTCAAGGTTAGATCGATTCATTAATAATTATTAATAATTTTATCTACATATTATCTGAAATCAGGATTTCCAATGATGATATCGGCAGTAGGTGAGGTATACGTAAAGACGTATACTTTGACGAACATAATCATTTGTAGTATACGTGTTTTCGTGTATATTTCCGAACGAAATTTTGTAATTTCCGATACTTCCGATATTTGTATAAGTCCGAACGAAGTATGTCGCAAGAAAGTAATAATATAAAATTAATTACTGGACAACGAGGCAATTTATTGGTTGTATTTAAAAATTATAAGTATAATAAAAATATAAAATACGCGTAAGTGAAATAAAATGGAGGTGCAATAACAAAAATTGTAATGCATTTATAAAAACTGTTGGAGCTGAGCAACATAATATTACTTTAACACATATTGCAAATGATACTCACATTACTTCATGCCTTCCAATTTCAAACCAAACACTAGAAAGATAAGAAATAAGTAGTTGTGTAAAAAGAAAAGTGGTGGAAGATATTCGTGATAAACCAGGTAAATACATTTCAAAATTAAATAGCAATAAAATAGGTACATGTGTCGTATGCTATCTACATAAACAAAAAAAAATAAATGATCAATGAGAGATTGTATACGACACATGTATTCATTTTTTGTAGATGGCATACACTAAACACTAATTGCATACTGAATATTGATATATTTTTTCTTTTAGCTAAAATATTGAATATGGGATTAGAATGTTATATTGTTGTAGTAGTACCTACAATAAAAAACTCAACAAATTTAACTTCAAATGACATGTCGTTGGTAAAAAGAAACATGTATAATGCACGTAGAAAATTAATGCCACCAGTTCCAACTTTGCGACCTGAAGTTATTTCTTCGCTTATTCAGATTGCACCAAAAACGATCAGAGATGAAAGTTTTTTAATTTATCTGATTTTGATACTGAGATTATTATATATAGTTGTATTACAAATAAAACTCGATGACGAGTCTTACAGTACTGTCCTATTAAATAATAAAATAAAATACACATGGTAATATATGCATATGAATAGTATAATGATTTTCAATATATTAAATGAAATGATTCACAACGACGGAATTGATAGTGTTTGTGCGTGTATATGACATGTGTGTTTGTGCGAGTTTTCGGTATCTACCCAGATTCGTGGAAGTCTTTATCGACAAGTACCTACCTTGTGTCGGACCACACAAATGTTTTATCCGATTCCAAATTCCAAATGATAGGTCTCCGGTAGAAAGAGAATGAATCTTAAGAAATTTAAAATAACATATAATATTATATTAGTTACTACAAAAAATATCCAGTATACTAACATAAGAAATCAGCGTGGAACTTTTTAATTTATAAATATTAAACGATGAAGTAGGTACCTACTATATTATGATTTCAAGGAATTAATTTAAGCATTATACAGAGTGATTACATTAAATTGAAATATTGCTTTAATAGTTTGATATTACAGCAAACATGTCAAAGCACTGGCGGTGCATGATAATTATGTCGTGACCGCCGCAAGGGTGATTATTATTTTAAACTTCATAAATTATATTATTCTGAGCAAACATCACCTGCAGACTATAATGTATAATACTATTATATCAGTTAGGGGTTTAATTAATTAATAAAAGCCTGATTCCAACAGTAGTAATCAAAACATGGCATTGAAAAAGTAGCTAATTTTTAAATGACAAACTATAACGTAGAATAACATGCTCATTCCTCTTTATAATAAAGACGTTAGATGATAGTTAAAATTATCGCTGATAAATGGTTAAAAATCAAACATTTCCTATAGGTATTTTTTAATTTAGGAAAAACATTGTTTTTCTTTTGTTTCTACTTTTCAATAAAAAAAACTATTTCTTTTGAAAGCTATTGTGTACAGTAAATTATAATATTAATGCAACGACTGAGAATCAGAGGCGCATACAGCGTGTAGGCGGGGGCATAACTTGATGTTTAACTCTTATAATATATGAAAATTTTTAAATTAAAAACTAGATTGGATATTAATTTTATGTGTCATCACACTGAACATTAAAATCTGAATGAGAAACGTAAATACATCGGCTTATCCCATATGGCCGTGTTTCGATCATATTTTGTGCCGTGTATAATAATCTATTTATAAATACAATTAATAAACGTAAAACTGATCAAGCGATTCTAGGAAAATATGTATCTGCGAACCGTCATCACTCAACAACTGTATTTTAATATGATAAAAAGTGGGTAAGTGGATGTCGCTCTGCTGTACAGTAGGTTACAAGTGGATCACTGTAATGGATTGTGTTACATTTGAATTCAATGATATAATAGCATTGTATAAGAAAACGATTTAAATATTTTATAAATTTCGAACTACAAAATAATTATTAAATTTTAATTATGATAATTTTTGTCAAAATTAGAAACTTTAAATGCATATAAAAAATATATTCATCGCTTCGCTCAAAATCTAAAATTATGCCAATGTATTTTTGATATTTTTCAACTGCTATTGTAACAATATATCAGGAGCCTTGCATTAAATTTTCACGGTTTTTTACCCAAAAAATACAATTTTATTGATATTTATAGAAAAAAAAAACTAAAAAAAAATGGAAACTGAAAATGTCCGTAAACAGCTCAAAATAAGTCGAAATATTTGGAAAATGTTATGGTGTATAAAAAATGCTAATATATACATTCAGTCAAAATTTCATGTGCCTACGCTCATTTATTTTAATGTTACACCAAAAACCAAAATCGATTTTCTCAAAAACAGATTTTGCGTAAAAATTCCCGTTTTTCCTTTATTTTTCTTTTGTTTTTCACATCGCTTTTGAAAACTACTGGGATATTTTTACTTTTGACCCCCCAAAGTACCAACTAGATTCACTTTTCTATCAGAAAAGTTACTATCGAAGAAAATCTAAGCACTTTTACTCTCCTAAAAGGTGATGAAAGACACAAAAAAAAAAATTAAAAAATTGTGCCTATATATTTTTAATATTTTTCAACTACTATTAGAATGATATATCAGGAGCCTTATGTTAAATTTTCACGCTTTTTTACCCAACAAATAAAATTGTATTGATATTTATAGAAAAAAAAACTAAAAAAATTGAAAACTGACAATAATGTCCGTAAACAGTTCAAAAAGAGTCAACATTTTATGGTGTATGAAAAATGAAAATATACCTAAACATTCATTAAAATGTTTATATATCTACAGTTACTCGTTTTTAAAAAACAACAAAATAACAAAATCGTTACATGAGGAATCAAGTGAATATACAATATTGTAAAAATATGAATTTCAAACGCTCATAAAAATGTAATATGATTTGCTTATAGACATTTTTTTTTTTGATAAAAGTAGACAAACTTATAAATAATGTTCTATTACATTTTTAAATCTTAGATTAAAAAGAAAAATTTTTATGAATTTTCAATTAATAATAATTTGCTAATTTTTATGATTTTTCGATATTTTGTCAAAATTGAATACTTAGGAATAAAAACTGTGACAAAAGATTTTTATATTTTTCAAATGTTATTTTAACAATATATTAGGAGCCTTATATTAAATGTTCAAGCTTTTTTACCCTATAAATAAAGTTTTATTGACATTCATAGGAAAAAAAGACTAATACAATTGAAAACTGAAAATATTCCTAAACAGTTCAAAACATTCAAAATATTTTGAAAATTTTATCGTGTATAGAAAATGTGAATACAAACATCCAGTGAAAATCGCATGTACATACTTTCATTTGTTTTATAGTTACACCAAAAACCAAAGTCGATTTTGTGAAAAAACAATTTTGCGTAAAAGTTTTAGTAGACCTATGCTGGATACAGTAATAAGTATATTGATTGTCATATTACTGCAATATTAATTTTATAACGTTTTTACCTGTTGCCATGTTAGTATTTTGACTTTTGGTTTTTGGACAAAAATAATTTCTATTGTATTATAGATTAAAATTCGGTTTACATCTCTGATCTATAGAGAATTAAGATTATGAATGATACTTTTGCATACATTTTCACAGTAGCTTGGCGGGAGTTGTGAGTGAGTGTGAGCAATGGTACATACAAACTCACCCCCCCCCCCCTCACGGACCCACCAAAATCACACGAATTCACGCATGTTAAATTAGTTATGAATTTTACAATTTTATTTTTTTTTAAACACATAATTAATAAAAACATTTTATTTTTATAACAAATCGTTTCTAAATAGTAATTTACATCATCATGCTATTATTGATATTTCATCCAGACATTTTTAATAGTCATTTTTCAATTATGCAATTACAATCTTTATTACCCGAAAAACCCATTTTTTTTATAATACAGACGCACGTCACACTTAAATTTGATTGTTCTATAGCGTAATACACATTATTCAGTGTCAGCGTTACGCGTATGCATTATGAAAAATGCTTACATCTTTATAATAATATGTGCCCCCCCCCCTTTTTGCGAATTGCCTATATCACTTTAGTAACCTCACCTAAGCAGTTTCATTAGTTTAAAATTTTAAATTCTGCTTACACGATGTAACCACAGTGCCGGCTCCAGATATTATGTCACCCCGGGCAAATAAAGTAGGTAATACGAAAATAAATCGCTGATAACTTTTATGGGCCAACCGTGTAAAAAACGGTCGAACACGTTACACGTCCTAAAAGTAACAGATACTTTTATTGAATTAATTATTTCATATTTGACTTGATTTTATTAAGAAACAAAACTTTTTTTTTTTCAAGTGTAAGCAGTGCTTACGTAGTGCGTACATGTATACAAACTACGCTACGCCCCTACGATATTTACTACCAGAAAATGGAGCCAATGACGCTGAACGGTGGGCGTGATTTATCTTCAAACGAGGTAACCGTTGAGCTACGCGTATTCCGTATCCCGCGAGGTAATGGGAAAGTTTTGGAAACGTTTAAATTATATAATTTTTCAATCGTAATTGGTTGACATTTCAATCGTATACAATATACCTACATATAATTTTACTGCAGATTGGACACACGCCACTATGGCCTGCCCTGGCACAATTTATAATATTTTGACACGGGCAACGCCGGGTGGTACTGCTATTGCTATTTTAATTATTATTTAGAACTCCTAAATTTTCTATGGATAACTTATGGTTGGAACTAACCCATAGACATAGCTTTAAAGACTTGGCGAGATAAAACAATAAAATACAAACTTCTTTTATAGCCCGTGCAGATTTTTAAATTTTCCGTAATTCTATAAATTGTATATATTATTTTTTAATTTTATTTGCCACCTTAGTTATGCTACTTATCCACTATAATCTATCGCCAGGTACCTATTTAGGGGCCGAGGAGGTTTGTATTACTGTATATATTATATTAAAATAAATGACTTTACAGAAAAAACTCTCAGGACTTGTAGAGTTGTTGGATTTCGATAACCATTTTTTTATCTGAAGTAAGATGATTTTCTACAGGCTGCATTGAACTCCGATTTCTTATTTTATTTCATATTGTTGTAGGTAAAAAATAAGTTAATAGTTTGTGCGTGTATATTATAGTCACAGTTATTATATTGAAAACCGAAAATTTTTCATCGTAAACGATAAACAACTATTGATAGCGAATTTAGGATTGTCGTCGAGTATACAATAAAAACGTTACGGGCAATGTGGAATACTGGGCAATGTACACATTGCCCGGTCACTATGGACCTGCCCGGCTAATGTGAGCCACAATGTTTTTTTTACCAACTAACATAAATTAATATATTTTTAAAACAATTTTAATAAAAATAATAATTGTTAAATAATATTGACTAACATTATTTTTATTATAAATTATAATTTTATTATTACCCATTTATAATTATAATAATAATAAGGAATTTTTTATTTTTTTAAACAATCATTATTAATTTTATTAAATTTTATCATATAACAAAATGAATTCGAGGTGTCAAATAGACCGTATTGATATGCAAGCTCAACCAGACGGAGATTATAAATTTATATGTGTTTACAGTGGCGGACTGGCCCAGGTGGAGAGTGGGAGAAATCCACCGGGGCCGCTGTCGTGAGGGGCCGCTTCGTTATGGTGCACTTTTAATAAAAATATATTACATTATAATTTTATATTCGATTACTAAATTAACAATATTAGATAATAATTAATAACACATAAATACACAATCTTGGGGCACGAAATGAAAATAATTTTCCCTGACCCGCGCGATGCACCCCACCCTAATATTATTATAAGAAGTTATGAGCTATAATTAGACATAACGAAATTCCCGTAGGCCGTCGCCCGCCGTCGTCCGACGACCGACCATCGACCAATATTGTTTTGTTTATATAATTTATACTGTGTTATCTTGTCAATACTCATCTGGTTATTCGTTATTTAATTGAAACATTGAACGACTGAAAAGTGAGCAAATGATACTTTTGCATACCTATGTGTAACATGTCACTTGTGTAGTTTTGTATATATTATTAATTTCTTTACCGAAGGCCATACACCGTTGACCGTTCAGACTTCAGAAAATACTAACTGTGGTCTGTGCTATAATATAGACATATAGTATTTGTTAACTAAAAGTAAGTACTAAGTATATGCATAATTATTCACAAAATTAATAAATACTTTTTAGTTATAAATTATTATTAGGTTTAGGGTTCGGATTTGAAGGCAATATAATCAATAAAAAACATTTAAAATGTTAAAAAGCAAAAAAAGTATTTAATTTATATGAAAAAAAAATTGCAAAATTTACTAAAACACTGAATATAGATTTCAATTGATTTAACTAGTTGTATTAAAATATTGACTACTATGTATATGTGTATGGTACTTAGATAAGCGGTCTTCAGTAAAATATTGGCGGTATGGGCTTTAAATATTTCTGTTCAAATATTGAACACAAAAAGAGGCATTTATAAGTAAAAAAATTCAAAAAATTCATTCCTTGTTTTAGTTATTAAATGAGACACATTTTTATATAAAAATTATTTTTCTATTATAATTGTAAAAAAAAGGCACTTGCCTTCAAATCCAAACCCTAATTATAATATTAAAACCCTTGTTCTTAATTTTTAACAGTGTTATTTCAAATAAAAAACTTGGTAATATTAATTTTGAATGCATAAAAAAAGAATCTGAAACGTTCTCTAGAAAAAATGAATGATCAACTTAGCTATATGAATTTACCTGATGATTTAATTGTAAAATATGAACTATGTATAGTAAGAAATATTCGGAAAAAACGTATGTATGATGAATTATGTGAAGATGAAATACCTCAGTTGCCTATAGACAGATTCAGAATAAATACTTTTAGAGTAATATTAGATCAGATTAAAGAAAGTTTAAACCGGCGTTTTTCAGTTAACAAGAAGTTAATAGCTGATGTTCAATTCATGATACCTAAGAATTTTCCTTCTATACAAAATATGCCTAGAGGTGCTTTAAAATAATATGCTGATATAGCAAGTATAGATCTTAATCAATTAAAACTGGAACTCCAAAATTTTTCAAAAGTTTACCCAAATATATCTTATTCAGTAGAGAAAAGAATAAAATTAATATACTCTGAAACCGAAGAGGAAAGTGACATGGAAATCGAATTTGGAAACAAAGAAGTAGATGGGATCTATGAAAATATGTTTCCTTGTAAGATTGATAGTGTACTAGTAGATATTCGTTTTATTTACAATGTTTATTTAATAATGATAAATAATATTGTTGTTTATGGTTTCAGGTAATGTAGTTTATAGTAACCACGACAAAAAAAATTGCTTGCATTGTGTCTACAGTTTGATATATAATTTAAATTTACATGTGTCTGCTTATACTACACTATGTGGAGTATATGAATTTTTTTTAACTTTACCAGTCACAGAAGTTAACTGTGAACGTACATTTAGTAAGCTGAAACTCATTAAAACTAGATTAAGATCCAATTTAAATCAGGAAAATTTGGAGTCTCTGCTTTTAATGTCAGTAGAAAAAGAGCTGTTGGATGAAATAGATGTGTCGGAAGTCGTTAACTATTTAAAAGAATCATCTACCATTATGCATCAAATGTTGGATTTGAAGTCTTAAAAACGATATAATATAATAATTATAATATTATGAATGATGATATTATTTATTCCTAGCATATATTAGCATATATTATACACCCTTGCACCCTCGAAATTTTATCCTATGATAAGCGAGCGCAGCGAGCTGCAATTTTTTTTGATCATACAAAAAAAATTGGGGGCCGCTCAAATCTTCTCCACCCGGGCCGAAGTACTCTCAGTCCGCCCCTGTGTGTTTACCAAATACCAATAATGTAAGTCAATATTATTTAACAATTACTATTATTATTATAATTGTTTTAAAATATTCGTTATAATATTAATAAAATTAGTAATGATTGTTTAAAAAAATAAAAAATTCCTTATTATTATAAATAGGTAATAATAAAATTATAATTTATAATAAAAATAAAAATAATGTTAGTCAATATTATTTAACAATTATTATTATTATTATTGTTTTAAAATATTCGTTTATATTAGTTGGTAAAAAAAACATTGTGGTCCACATTGCCCGTAACGTATATTATACAGTATACCTATATTAGATTCTGAGCGAAGCGATGAATGTATTGATTTTACAATGATGTGTGTTTTTTATTTATTTTTAAATTTATTTTTGTGTCTGTCATCACCTTTTAGGACAGTCAAAGTGCTTGGATTTTCTTCAATAGTAACTTTTCTGATAGAAAAGTGAATCTAGTTGATACTTTGGGGGGTCAAAAGTAAAAATTTTCCAGTAGTTTTCAAAAGCGACATGAAAAACAAAAGAAAAATTAAGGAAAAACGGGAATTTTTACGCAAAATCTGTTTTCGAGAAAATCGATTTTGGTTTTTGGTGTAACTCTAAAACAAATGACCGCAGGTACATGCAATTTTAACTGAATGTATATATTAGCATTTTCTAAACACCATAACATTTTCCAAATTTTCGACTTATTTTGAGCTGTTTACGGACATTTTCAGTTTCCATTTTTTTTAGTTTTTTTTTTCTATAAATATCAATAAAATTGTATTTTTTGGGTAAAAAAGCGTGAAAATTTAATGCAAGGCTCCTGATATATCATTCTAATAGTAGTTGAAAAATATTAAAAATATAAAGGCACAATTTTTTTTTATATGCATTTAAAGTTTCATATTTTGGCAACATTTTTCAAATTTATAATTTAATAATTATTTTGTAGATAAAAATTTATAAAATTTTCAACTTTTATTGCTAAGGATTGAAAATTGAAAACAAGGCTCCATTTAATAAGTTATATATAAATTACTTTTATAACGATTCGCTGTTTACTGACTCGTCATTTATGTCGCACTCGGCGAATTTGCTTAGGTAAACAGAAAACAGGAACGTAGAGTACGAGCATATATATTATTGGCATAGCAGCCAGTCGAGTTTTGAACCGTGAAATAGAGACTATACATCAGTCTACTATAGTCTTATTTATAATATTATAAAACGTAATTAATTGATTAACTTTAAGTATATAATAACGTACCTAATAGTTAAATTATAATAATTCAGTATTGTTCAACTCGTACTCCGCTACTCCTGTTATCTTCAATATACTACCCTTAAGAACAGGGTTACTCAGGTGATAGTGTATTTTATTGGTTATAATATTATAATTATTTTAGTCTTGAATAAAACATTGTATTCGTTGCTATATCGTGTTAATTGTGTTAGTTTATGAACGCAGGTCATAAGTTTCTAGGACCTGTAAAATATAACTCAGAAAACTTTATTTATATAAATTCAACAACCCGGATCTAAGGACCGGTTCGTGTAGAAGGAATAGCCAACCAACTACTCCTTATCTGGATAGAGTTAGGTATAAATATCGACAACCACTGGGTTTGACAGCTGAGGAGGTGTGTTACCTTTTATTCACAATAATATCATTAAATATACTTGCTAATATCATAGGCTGACTGACCGTTTTCGCTCAGAATCGTTTTTCTTATACAATGATATTATATCATTGAATTCAAATTTAACATCATCCATTACAGTGACCCATTTGTAAACTTCTGTACAGCAGAGTGACACCCACTTGCCCACCTTTTTTTATATTAAGTATACAATAATATGCTTTACAATTATAAATGATATAGGTATAGGTAACCTGCGGCCTGCAGTGCCTAGACGGTATACATTTTACAAGATGCCATTAATCAACATTATATTCCCGCCGCTGACCGGGCTTAGAAGTACGACGAAAAGAAAACATATTGTACAAATTCCAATTATTCACAGTTTACAAGATAAATGCGATGGGTCTAAAGGTACCATTTGCTTTCTCGTCTACCGGACGTCTATTCAAATACATATTATTGTGCTCAGCTGCAGGTCCTATCTATGTACAGCAGTAACATATTGAGCTATAACAATGAACTGCGGCGGAAAGATTTTTTTCTCGTTCCTTTAAATTATAACAATATGTTTTATCGTTTATTTCAACGATCGAAGTACCCAAAGTCCCAAACCCAAAATAACACGCCACCCGTCGTTTAAACACGAAAAATACATATATTATTATAACGAAATATTTATAGTAATACGCTCTCCACGGTAAGATAATTATATTATTTTGTGGGATTTTGATTTTTTCTGCCGGTGAGACCATAAATATTCTGAAGGTCTAACAGTACAATACGTATACTTTTAAGGTCCAATAAGTAGGCATGCAATTATACCCTCTTAGTAGGTGAATGTAGTCCCCAAAAGAACGTGAAGGTCATTTTACCCACCATGTATATGTTATATATGTGGTATAGCCGTATTCTTACTATACCTACTACCTTGAATATTGCAGCGCGGTATATGTTCAGAACCAGCAAAGTGATACATATATTTACAACAATAAATCGACCAGGGAGTTAGGGAACACAAAGTAGAAAACTGCGGCAAAACAAAATTTAACATTATACAATCTCCGACAAAATCGATCAGCTACATTATACAAACTGCGGCAATTTATTTATATGCCTATACTATATATTGTATATACAAATCGATACGATAACATAAATTATAATATAATATATACCTATTACCTATGTGATAGTATATACGTATATCGTTTAATTAATTTTATTATGTTGCATACAAATTGGTAAGGTAAATCCAAATGTATTTTTAAGTGTATACTTAGTACTTACTAGTGAGAAGTAGTTTAAGAAATTAAATATTTATTTCAACATTTATAATAATAGAATTTACAACAATATTTAGCCAGAATGGTAAACAATATTAGTAGTGTTATACAGTGGTTATAAAATATGGGAATGCTCAAAATATAAAATATTAATATGCAGGGATAAATTGGTCATGAACAACAAAAATACATAATTATATTTAAATAATAACTCACAAGTTAATATGATGTAGGTACCTATATAATTTATGTTATCCTATCGATACTGATGTAATGCATATACATATAGGTATCCATATCCTCTTTAATAACCGCTACGAATATTATTTACTTTCGGGTCGCTTTTTAACTTAGGTACCTATGATTTTGATTTAGTCGTTACTCGTTGTACCTAATACTAGTAAATTTGTTTATTTACCGAGTCGAATGGCGGTCTTCTTCATACTTTTTAGGTAAATCGTCTTAAATAAAATCCATCTTGACATTACCATAATGGTTTTTCCCGAGTTGTATTGTGGTTTACAGGGTGATTTCGATTAAGACATACTAAACCCTAACCCCGTGTCCTGCGTGAATCCGACAAATGCGACGAAAAACAAAGCTGATTGTATTTTATCGCATCGGTCACATCGTATTGCGACGGAACAGCATGATCAGAATAGAAATCGTCGGACTTACTGGATTTACGTAGGACACGTAGCATAATGGGTGATTATTATATTGTCGTCTCGTCATGCGTGTAACAACAAAGCGTATTTAAATTTTTTTATTTTGGTAATTTATTTTTAACGCGATTTGTTTGTTTAATATGAGATAATACTTTTGTTCAAGTTACCTTTGATGAGGAGAGGGGAAGCTTTAATAGTATAATTTTTTATTAATTAGGTATACTGGTATTCAAAAACCCATCCTTGTATTCACGGCTTAATTTAATTAATTGATTATAGCTCTTATATATTGCAACACATAATATAAATATACCATAAATCTGTTTTTATTTATTAGACTCAATGAGACAAAGACAATACGTTTTTATTTTTTAATATATTTACATTGTTTGGTAAAAAAGTTAAAAAAAGTATTTTTTTATAGAGTTCATTTTTGTGAAAATTTTGACTTTTCAACATTTTATATTCATTAATCTCATGGTTTTTAATAATTTTTCTAGTTTATAGGTAAAATAGTAAAAAGACCGGTTCTTGTCCGGGTGGCGAGTCCCCCTTTACGGCTAATGGTACGTCACGGGACGCCCTGTATATGTATGTATTATATGTATAATATTGTTATCATTGTGAATGCGTGTGGAATCGTTGGGCGAATGTAAGTTCCTACATGAGAGTAGCAAGTCCAAAAAGCACATACGTTAGAAAAAGGTACACATGTAAATTCCTACACGGATAATACCAGGTACGTATATTAGTTCCTATACGGCAGAAAAGGTTAAATATGTATATACGAATTAAAAAAAAAATAAATACATGATGATTAAAAAATATAAAAAAAATTCGTTATAGTGTATTGTCACAAATAAATATAATATAATATGATAAATAAAAAATATAATCAAAAACGTTGTAACGCATTTTCACAAATAAATATAATATTACGATTAAAAAATATAATAAAAATCGCTTAATACGAAATTTTATATTTTATGAGTGTTTTTACCTCGGGTGCTGTGGACTGTATGAAAGTTGGGTAATGATACCTATTACTAATAATAATAAATAAGTCTAATTTTTCTCTTGCCGTGGTTGACGGACTACTATTCGCAAACAACAAACAGAATAAATAATAATTGGGGCACAAGGAGTGCTGGCCAGCCTGGAATAATATACTCACAAATAATACAATAATAATTAATAATTAAATACAATAATGTGGTAATAAACCGTGATGGTTGTGTACGGTGACAGTCTTGCACGGACCTTGGTCGATGACCAATGTGGTGTTGGACAGCGGGTGACGACAAACCACGATGATGATGACGACAGTAACTTGTGACAATGGTAACGGTAGTAACGGTGATAACAGCAGTATCGGACGGTCGCACTCAGTAAGCTACGGTCGAACGTGCCGTGACTGACTCGCCACACACACGCACATACTACGGTAGATAGTACGGGCGGCGCGAGCTTATCGGGGTTGTCGTCCGAACAATGAGGTTTATTTCTATAACTTAAAAACTTAATATAATCGTATTGATTAATTTTGTTCGTTGTGTAATCTGAAATTTTTTCATCTATGAAATCTAATTATTCGGATTATTTTTTACTGAATTTTGGTTTTAGTTACTAATATTGTGGTTAGGACTGTATAAATAAAATTATGTTAAATTTTTAAATTATAGATATAAGCCTCATAAAATATAAAATTTTACATTATGTGATTTTTCTTATAATCATCATTTATTTATTTTTTTAAATTCGTATACACATATTTAATTGTGTATATACATATTTTACCTTTTCCACCATGTAGGAACTAATATACGTACCTGGTTTTACCGTGAGGAACTTATATATGTCCGTGTAGAAACTAACATATAAAATTATATGCCTGCTACTCTCGTGTAGGAACATACAAGGTATTCCGCGAATCGTTAAGTACCACGGCCAGGCGCGTACTGGGTCAATCTTTCCTACTAGGAAACTTGATATGATTAGGGCCCACTTACTATATACAATATATTTATTAATACATAGGCATTTTAAGGAGGGACTAAGCTCCTCAAAAAAATCGACAACTCTACGCCAATGTACTAATAGCAAGTGGTCCCATGTATACCTATAACATAGCCAGGTTATCTACCTATTTCTTACACTAAGAAAAAACTATACAATTAACATGAACCTAAATTATTAATCAAATCTACATTTTAATTTAAGTTCAATAAAAAAAAAATAAATACACAAAAATATTAAGATAATTATTTTTATTTAAGTGATCTTGATTGCGTAGTATCAGTTAATGATAATATATTAATATAATATTTTGATATAATTGAATGAAATAATTAAAATAAAGGAAAATTTATTTATTTCTGTTATAGTTTGTCATTTAAAAATTAGCTACTTTTTCAATGCCATGTTTTGATTACTACTGTTGGAATCAGGCTTTTATTAATTAATTAAACCCCTAACTGATATAATAGTATTATACATTATAGTCTGCAGGTGATGTTTGCTCAGAATAATATAATTTATGAAGTTTAAAATAATAATCACCCTTGTGGCGGTCACGACATAATTATCATGCACCGCCAGTGCTTTGACATGTTTGCTGTAATATCAAACTATTAAAGCAATATTTCAATTTAATGTAATCACTCTGTATAATGCTTAAATTAATTCCTTGAAATCATAATATAGTAGGTACCTACTTCATCGTTTAATATTTATAAATTAAAAAGTTCCACGCTGATTTCTTATGTTAGTATACTGGATATTTTTTGTAGTAACTAATATAATATTATATGTTATTTTAAATTTCTTAAGATTCATTCTCTTTCTACCGGAGACCTATCATTTGGAATTTGGAATCGGATAAAACATTTGTGTGGTCCGACACAAGGTAGGTACTTGTCGATAAAGACTTCCACGAATCTGGGTAGATACCGAAAACTCGCACAAACACACATGTCATATACACGCACAAACACTATCAATTCCGTCGTTGTGAATCATTTCATTTAATATATTGAAAATCATTATACTATTCATATGCATATATTATCATGTGTATTTTATTTTATTATTTTAATAGGACAGTACTGTAAGACTCGTCATCGAGTTTTATTTGTAATACAACTATATATAATAATCTCAGTATCAAAATCAGATAAATTAAAAAACTTTCATCTCTGATCGTTTTTGGTGCAATCTGAATAAGCGAAGAAATAACTTCAGGTCGCAAAGTTGGAACTGGTGGCATTAATTTTCTACGTGCATTATACATGTTTCTTTTTACCAACGACATGTCATTTGAAGTTAAATTTGTTGAGTTTTTTATTGTAGGTACTACTACAACAATATAACATTCTAATCCCATATTCAATATTTTAGCTAAAAGAAAAAATATATCAATATTCAGTATGCAATTAGTGTTTAGTGTATGCCATCTACAAAAAATGAATACATGTGTCGTATACAATCTCTCATTGACCATTTATTTTTTTTTGTTTATGTAGATAGCATACGACACGTGTACCTATTTTATTGCTATTTAATTTTGAAATGTATTTACCTGGTTTATCACGAATATCTTCCACCACTTTTCTTTTTACACAACTACTTATTTCTTATCTTTCTAGTGTTTGGTTTGAAATTGGAAGGCATGAAGTAATGTGAGTATCATTTGCAATATGTGTTAAAGTAATATTATGTTGCTCAGCTCCAACAGTTTTTATAAATGCATTACAATTTTTGTTATTGCACCTCCATTTTATTTCACCTTACGCGTATTTTATATTTTTATTATACTTATAATTTTTAAATACAACCAATAAATTGCCTCGTTGTCCAGTAATTAATTTTATATTATTACTTTCTTGCGACATATTTCGTTCGGACTTATACAAATATCGGAAGTATCGGAAATTACAAAATTTCGTTCGGAAATATACACGAAAACACGTATACTACAAATGATTATGTTCGTCAAAGTATACGTCTTTACGTATACCTCACCTACTGCCGATATCATCATTGGAAATCCTGATTTCAGATAATATGTAGATAAAATTATTAATAATTATTAATGAATCGATCTAACCTTGACAATAATTTATCATTTTTGACGTATATCATCGAAATAGATGTCAACGTATTTAATGTGATAAGACACGTGGCAATATGAGCTCTGACAAGGTAAAAAAATAAAATTGGCGGAGTTTACATATACCCATTACAGGTAAGAAAATAAAACTGGCGGAGTTTACCATAGACCTATTATTGCCTTTTTATCTTGACCGGTATTCTGGTGGAGTTTACAATATGTACGCCCCTACGCTGGAATGTGTAATTCCATTTTAATTAAACTTATAATAAAAAGAAATAAATAAATAATAAGACCGTTTCTTTAATTACTCCTGAAGCTTCTTTATTGCAAATTATAAATAAAATATGTAATATGTGACCTGTACTCACAGAACAATATATTATAATAAAACATGTATTGTTCAAAAATAATGTGAGTACAATAAATATAATAATAATAATTTAGCCTGCTAGCTCAAAAAGCAATGTATAATATAATGTGTATAATAATATGCAGCTCGTCAGCTGATTACTTGTGGGCTGGCGTCCGTTAACGGCTTCAAACCAGAACGCTACCGTCTCGGGGTATACAAATTCTCACAATAAAAAATACAATACAATAGTAAAATATGTGACGATCCCGAGAACGTGCGCCTAACGAGCCACCAGTTCGGACGTACAATTCACTGACATAAAATTCACCACAATAAACAAATCACGTGCTTCTATAAGTATGTCGCTGTCTGCCCTGAACGGGGAAAAATAATATTAGAAAATCACAATGTTGTGGCTATGAACGATACTTACAGAAGCAAATCACAACACAAGACAAATGATTGACGAAACGACGATGAATATAATATACTACCACCAGGCGCGTACTGGGTCCATTTTCCCTACCGGGAAACTAAATATAATGTACAATATACTTACTAATACATAGGCATATTTAAAGGGGGCCTAACCCCCCAAAAAAATCGACCACCCTACACCTATGTACTAATAGCAATAACCAGGTTATCTACCCATTTCTTACACTAAGAAAACACTATAAAATTAACATGAACCTAAATAATAAACCAAATCTACATTTTAATTTAAGTTCTATAAAAGTAAATAAATACACAACAATATTAAGATAATTATTTTTATTTAAGTGATCTTGATTGCGTAGTACCAGTTGGTGATAATATATTAATATATTTTGATCTGATTGAATTAAATAATTAAAATAAAGGAAAAGGTAGTTATTTCTGAGTATTCATATGGATTAGTTCAATTTAAGATAATAATATTATACCTACCTAGCATAAACTAATGAACAGCGCATTCCACTCCGCCCTGCCATCAATGTACGGGAATCATATAAGAGAAAGAGAGAAGAAAGAACAAAGAGATAAAAGAGAGAAAGAACATAAAGGGGGTAATCATTGACGTATGAAAATAATACTATATTTCCCCCACGTTCTCTTTTCTCTTTTACTCTATATCGTACCCCTGACCTTTCTCTCTAAGCGATGTCCATTAGTTTATAGGTCTATGCTACCTAGTGCTCCTTGATTGTAATTAAAATAAAGGAAAATTTATTTATTTCTGAGTATTCATATGGATTAGTTCAATTTTAGATAAAAATATTATACCTACCTAGTGCTCCTTGATTGTATATGAAAATTAAATTCGATATGGGTTTAATTATAAGTAAATAATATCAGCCGCACGCACTCAAATGTGGCTTAATAAATATTTAACACAACGGCATAAACGCCAAATATTGTTTATACTATACAGCCGACGACGAGCATCTTATTATATTATTATTTATTATAACCAATGCTGAATAAATAGATAATATACTAATAGCAATTATAGTTTTTAATAAATTATTATAGATTAAACATTAAAAAAAAAATGATAATAATACCTATGAAACACGACAAGGAATAGGTATACTGTATACGTACTACGTAATAATAATTATTAAAGTTTTAATAGTTATACTTTTTCCACTCATATCGATATCTCATTGTTCCAATATTATGTGACTTTTACATTGACTTTTCTGTGTACTAATTTCAATGTCCAGTCCTAATATTATTATTTTTTTATAATATATAAGTGTATAACAGTGATTAGGTTCAACACACAAATCTAAATAATAAAATAATTTTAACATCAAAACTATTTTCAATTTATTCAAATTATTATTTTAATAGTTTTTATAACTAAAGAATACAGAAATTTATTCTAGGAATTAAAAAAAAATCAAAACTTACCAGTTTGGGCTGTATGGCATGCGGTGAAAAATGTTGAATTGTAGACTGAAGACAACAACTAAACCGTCTAAACCCGACGAAGAATTTCAAATTAATGAAATAAACTACGTATAATAATACTAGATTAATAATAATATTATCGTCGATAATTATTATTAATCCAAGCAATACTTATAAATAACTTTTTTATTAGCAGAAACAGACGGAGTATACCGTGTACCCGTATGCCGTTTTATCTTGTCTAGACGTCTAGTGTTCATTAGCATTCTAAATAAAAATTGTTTGTTTTTCGACGAATATATTATTACATATTAGTTATTACTTATTAGTATAATAGGATCAAAGCTAGTACAGTCAGTAGTAGGTACACCAACAATTGCATAATCAGTAACTAACTAAAGGTACGCCTTGTTTGGGCGCAAACACTGCGGTAGTTCCCGGACCCCGTGTTGTTTGTACGTAAGTGTATGATTTAACTCTAAAGTATCAAAGCTATACTAAGTTTGTCGTATTCTACCTATGGTGGATTAATATAATCAACTAATACAAAATCCTAACCTAACCTGTTGCGTCACTGTTGTTTGTACGTCCACACACCTAGGTAACAATTAATAAACTGGGTAGTGGCTATAGTGGATACCTAAACCTATTAAAAATAATTTTTTAAGTACATTTTTAATGTGTTTATTTTAATAATTATTATTCGTTAAAATAAAGTCGGTAAATCACCGAAAACCATGAATTTATAAGGCTACACCACCAAATACTATTGATGTCCTACAATTAATTATCACACCATCATTCTATACTGGTTGTACTATGTAGGTTTCTGAAAAAAAATTATATATTGGTAGTACGCGCCTGGTCATGGCGGTGGTGGCGATGGCAGCGACGTTTCGTTGAACCACTCGTGGAACACCTGCGTGGCGACCGCACCCGAAGATTGCCGATGCTTACGTCTCGGTACCCTTGAAGACCCGAGGCCTCCATCGAACAGCGCTCGGCGTTGACAGATCAGTCGTTTGGTACTTGTTGGTACGGCCTGTCGTATGTTTAAGTTTCTCAGTTAATTTGAGTTTTACGAGCACGATCGTGTCTTTCAGCCCTCCCGTCTCGTCACATTACCTATTCCCGGATTCTTTCGCACCCACGGTGGTCGCCGTTTCCGTTTCCCTCATAAAAATCATCAATAATGTGCCACCCTCGACGGGACGAATCGGAACTAATTCCTCGAAAAGAATACATAGAACAATTGAGTGATGAAAGTGATAGCGATTATGAAGAAATGCCGGAAACCGACGACGAAAGTGACGATGAAAGCGAAGACACTGAGGATACCAGTATAGAAGAAAGTGAGGAAACCGACGAGGAAAGCGAAGACATTGACGTTACTAGCAGCGAGGAATTCCATGTCCCTGAGGTCAGTTCCAGTGATGAAAATTTCAATTCTGAGGTAGACGCAAGAGGAAGACGTCTTGGTCACGTTTCTGCGAGGCGTACACGACACGCACAATATCTAAGGTACGGTACAACCACAACATCATAGCGTAATTTTAATTTTTAACGGATAACAACCATATTGATAACGAGTACGCGTGATTAATTTGTCGAATGTCATTTCTCTCGGCCCTTGGCTGTAACGGTTGTTTCGAACGTGTTCGTTTTTATTTTCGTTTTTGTCGTTGTCCTTGTTCACCATAACGTGGTTATTGGGTGCTCCAACAATATTATTAGTGCTCCGACACCTGTTCGAGATTCTCAAGGAGGATATATCTAACTCGAGTGTATCTGTAACATACCGGGGATACGTATCGATACGTATCGAAATTTTGTTTTTGAAAATCTCACACATTTCTATATTACAATTGGTATAGAGTACGGCTCACGGAAAGTGAACTTTAAAATTTTTAATAAGTGATTTGCGTGATTTTTAAAATTGTAGGTACGAACTTTCACCATCCTTGAGCGGCGTGACTTTCAACGGTTTTACCCAGAACCTAATACCAGAAGAAATTACCGGTCACAGGATAGTAAGTCCGACCGAAATGCGGTTAAGCGTGAGGTGGCGAAATCACCCTGAGATCCGGCTCATCGAGTTGAGCGTGATGCGTGAACACAGACCTGATATGGTCGTGGATTATTTGCGGGCAATGGTTGCAAGACTTCCTGAAAATAATTTTCCCTCGGTTGGTATATTTTAATAATAATAATAATAATAGTAATAATGATAATACCCTTACGTAAAACATACAATACAACTGAGTTGTTGAAATTAAATCTCTTTACGGTGGAACGGGGGTGGGCACAACAATTTGTTATTTTATTGTCATGACAGCTTTTTAGCATCACGCAATGAGCTATTAAATTAATAACAATTTTCGTTTATAAAATTACCCAAAACAATTTTTAAGACCAGTAATTTTCCTATTCTATAATACTATAACATGATTATTAATTTTTCGTTTAATGTTTTTTTAGGTCCATCAGAATGAATAAATACGTCTGTTAATGTTTTTTTTTTTTTTGATTTATTTCAATTTATTATTGTTCCTAAATATTTTTTTTATATATATAATAATAATAATTTTTTTAACAATAATTTTCATAATGTATCTACTTATTCTAAATACTACATTAGTTTATTATTATACATGTATTTTTTTTATTTACATATTATTTTATGACTTAAACAACAAATAATGATAACAAATGAATTTAAAATGTGTTTTCTCCGTTATAAAATGTTATTAACTCATGTCTCATTTATTTCCACGTAATGTTTCGTGAATTCACGCAAGTACAATATTGGTACAAAAAACGAACTTTGCTGAGTTCAACATCAGAATCTCAGATACTACGCTTAAAAGTAAAAATAAGGTTATAAATGTGTTAGTTGCGAGTTTTAAAGTTTAAGATAAAAAAAAACCATACAAAGTGTATAGTGTATGATACATTTTAAGTCGTCGTGTCCTACGATCCTCGCCTCTCAGACATGTCTAATTTTGTACACAACTATACGTATGTAATAAAGGTGCCTCCCACATAGCAATTTTGTAACATTAAACGTTACAGGAATATTATTATACTAAACACCCATTATTTATTTAATATGTATATTGTAATACACCAGTATAGTATTCTAGTAATATCACATTAAGAATATTGATATTCTAATACTAATTTAATATTGAATTAATGCTACGAGCTAAATGTTTATTTACGATTATAGTTTTAATTATACAAGGGTTAATTTAAAACTACAAGCGGAAACTTATAAATTATACTTCACTTTATGGTTTTACTTGTATTTAAATGTTAATATTTTAAGGCCAGCTATAAATAAACATTATCCAAACATTATAATATTATACATTTAGGTTTATACAATTATATAATAAGTCTGAATCCTTTTTCATAATAATATGTAGGTATATACAAAATGTCAAAATGTACGAGTGTTGTCTTTTTATTTTTTACTTATAGTTACATAAATTGAGGAGTCGTACCTTATCTTCTTTTTAAAAATATTTTAGAGAACTCCTTCTAATAAATTGTATTACCTACCTTTAATCAATAATGTATTTACTTTTCATGTACGCATATTTTGTTTTCACTTTTGCGTTTCCCAATCTTAAGAATTCTTATTTCTTTTTCAATTCAATTTTCAAACACTAATAACATTGCAAATTTTATGTTAAGAATACTGAATAATAGGCATACGCTTATTATTGATACTCAGCTGAACTACATGTTTTTACATACACGTGAGACGTTCTCTTAAGAATAGTATTACAATTTATGGTGCAGATCATAGTACAACATTATATATACTATATAGTATATACTTTACAATTTACATATATAACTTTTTGCTTACCTATAGTTCTATGCTATTTTAGACTGTAGACTGTAGTACGTAAAAAATATAAACATTAATATTGTATGATGAAATAAACAAAATAAATCATTAATTTTTTCATATGATAAAAATTTATATTTTTTATTCATTGATGTAATATAAATTATAATTTATAGTCATCACAAATATACATAATAATCTAATACAGTAATATCTATATATATTCTGTGATATTCTATTATTTGTTTGGCTTATATGGCTCATTTTTAAAATCGCCGAACTACAATAAATAGAATATTTAAACAAATAATATACCTAGTACAAAATATAATTTAGACCATTATAATAATAATTCTTAATATGATAGTATGCTGTATACATATTACGTCTAGTTAATACATACATCAATTATAACTTATAAGGTATGTATTATTATAAAATATGATAATAATGTAGGTAATATACATAATGGGTACTAACTACTACATAGTGATAACATAAAGCTCATAACTGGTATTTTGTATTTATAATATTACTAGCTTTATAGGAGCTGTATGCCTGTATGCCTGTATAACCCATCCTCGCCCGAGAAAAAATGAACAATTATTAATATACGGTGTGTCTCGGTTTTGATTTTAGTGTTCCTCAGTTAAAATATTATCGCTCTTGGTATAATTTCTGAAAGTGGTACAGTGCAGGAACTATAAATTCTTAGGCTCTTGTGAAAGTATTTATTTTGAGGCCCCAAAATTGATACCTATCATTAAAATATTATAAGGAAGTTAAAGTTACTTTATTAGTTATTACTTTTTCACTAACCATCCCAACAAATCAATATCAATATATCAACTTTACCTACTTTAATAATGTAAAATTTAGTCATCTCTCGAAAAAACTTTAGATTTCATCAACAAGAAAAGTAATTTAGTACAGCTTTTCTACAATATCAGAGATAGTGTTCTATCCTTGAGGAATCTTCAGATTAAATGGGTGAAACAGAAAATAGTTAATTTTTGAATAGTTTTTTGAAAACGACCTAAAATCTCAACCATTGTAGCTTCTTCTGTTACAATTTAAGTAGAACAGAGCTCTGTGGTACTCACTATGTCTGTTTGACGGCCGTATATCAATTGGTTCCAAAGAACAGGCTTTGTAAATTTCACAAAACGAATTCATATTTTTTAAACAATTGTTGTTATCTCTCAAAAAAACTTTGGGTTTCATATACTTATATCATTTGAGGTATTTAACATAATTTTTATCAGGTTGCCCTAAAAGAAAGGTAATGTAGTCACCTTTCTTAAATTGTATGATAAGGAGTTCTAGCGTTGTGGAATAGTCGGATTACATGGGTGAAACAGAAAATAGTTAAATTTTGAATAGATTGTAAATTTTTAGATTTTTTGATGAAAACGACCTAAAATCTCAATCATTGTATTTTGCCCTGTTTCAAGTTAAGTAGAACAGAGCTTTATGGTTCTCGCTATGTCTGTTTGACGGCTTTGTATATTTCACAAAAGGAATTCATATTTTTTAAACAATTGTAGTCATATCTCGAAAAAACTTTAGATTTCATCCAAAAGAAATGTAATTAAGTACAGCTTTTCTACAATATCAGAGACAGCGCTCTATCCTTGTGGAATCTCCAGATTAAATTGTTGAAACAAAAAAAAGTTAAATTTTGAATAAATTGTAAATTTTTAGATTTTTTTATGAAAACAACATAAAATCTCAATCATTGTAGCTTGTCCTGTTACAATTTAGGTAGAACAGAGCTCTGTGGTTCTCGCTATGTCTGTTTGACGGCCGTATATCAATTGGATCCAAAGAACAGGCTTTGTATATTTCACAAAAGGAATTCATATTTTTTAAACAATTGTTGTGATCTCTCGAAAAAACTTTGGTTTTCATATACTAATATGTTTTGAGGTATTTAATATAATGTTTTTCAGGATGCCCTAATAAAAAGGTAATGTAGTCACCTTTTTTAAATTGTAAGATTAGGAGTTCTAGCGTTGTGGAATAGTCGGATTACATGGTTGAAACAGAAAATAGTTAAATTTTTAGATTTTTTGATGAAAACGACCTAAAATCTCAATCATTGTAGATTGTCCCGTTTCAAGTTAAGTAGAACAGAGCTCTGTGGTTCTCGCTATGTCTTTTTGACGGCCGTATATCAATTGGTTCCTTAGAACAGGCTTTGTAAAATTTCACAAAACGAATTCATTTTTTTTAAAAAATTGTTGTCATCTCTCAAAAAAACTTTGGGTTTCATATACTTATATCATTTGAGGTATTTAACAATATTTTTATCAGGTTGCCCTAAAAGAAAGGTAATGTAGTCACCTTTCTTAAATTGTATGATAAGGAGTTCTAGCGTTGTGGAATAGTCGGATTACATGGGTGAAACAGAAAAAAGTTAAATTTTTATAGATTGTAAATTTTTAGGTTTTTTTATGAAAACGACCTAAAATCTCAACCATTGTATTTTACCCTGTTTCAAGTTAAGTAGAACAGAGCTTTGTGGTTCTCGCTATGTCTGTTTGACGGCCGTATATCAATTGGATCCAAAGAACAGGCTTTGTATATTTCACAAAAGGAATTCATATTTTTTAAACAATTGTTGTGATCTCTCGAAAAAACTTTGGTTTTCATATACTTATATCTTTTGAGGTATTTAACATAACATTTTTCAGGTTGCGCTAAAAGAAAGGTAATATAGTCACCATTTTTAAATTGTAAGATTAGGAGTTCTAGCGTTGTGGAATAGTCGGATTACATGGGTGAAACAGAAAATAGTTAAATTTTGAATAGATTGTATATTTATCGATAATTTGATGAAAACGACATAAAATCTCAATCATTGTAGATTGCCCTGTTTCAAGTTAAGTAGTACAGAGCTCTGTGGTTCTTGCTATGTCTGTTTGACGGCTATATATCATTTGGTTTCAAAGAAAAGGCTGTGTAAACTTCACAAAAGGAATTCATTATTTTTAAACAATTGTAGTCATATCTCGAAAAAACTTTAGATTTCATCCAAAAGAAATGTAATTAAGTACAGCTTTTCTACAATATCAGAGACAGCGCTCTATCCTTGTGGAATAGTCAGATTACATGGGTGAAACAGAAAATAGTTAAATTTTGAATAGATTGTATATTTATCGATTATTTGATGAAAACGACCTAAAATCTCAATCATTGTAGCTTGACCTGTTACAATTTAAGTAGAACAAAGCTCTGTGGTTCTTAATATGTCTGTTTGACGGCTGTATATCAATTGGTTTCAAAGAACAGTTTTTATAAATTTCACAACACGAATTCATTTTTTAAACAATTGTAGTCATATCTCGAAAAAACTTTAGATTTCATCCAAAAGAAATGTAATTAAGTACAGCTCTTCTACAATATCAGAGACAGCGCTCTATCCTTGTGGAATAGTCGGATTATTTGATGAAAACGACATAAAATCTCAATCATTGTAGATGGCCCTATTTCAAGTTAAGTAGTACAGAGCTCTGTGGTTCTTGCTATGTCTGTTTGACGGCTATATATCAATTGGTTTCAAAGAAAAGGCTTTGTAAACTTCACGAAAGGAATTCATTATTTTTAAACAATTGTAGTCATATCTCGAAAAAACTTTAGATTTCATCCAAAAGAAATGTAATTAAGTACAGCTTTTCTACAATATCAGAGACAGCGCTCTATCCTTGTGGAATAGTCGAATTACATGGGTGAAACAGAAAATAGTTAAATTTTGAATAGATTGTATATTTATCGATTATTTGATGAAAACGACGTAAAATCTCAATCATTGTAGCTTGTCCTGTTACATTTTAATGAGAACAGAGCTCTGTGGTTCTTAATATGTCTGTTGAGACGGCTATATATCAATTGTTTCAAGAACACGTTTTTATTAATTTCACAAGACGAATTCATTTTTTTAATAAATTGTAGTCATATCTCGAAAAAAACTTTGGTTTTCATATCCATAGGTTTTTGAGGTATTTCAATATAATGTTTTTCAGGATGCCCTAATAAACAGGTTATTTCTCACCTTTTTTAATTGTAAGATTAGGAGTTCTAGCGTTGTGGAGTGTCGGATTACATGGTTGAAACAGAAAAGTTAATCTTTAGATTTTTTGATGAAAACTACCTAAATCCTCATTTGTAGCTTGTCCGGTTACAATTTAAGTAGAACAGAGCTCTGTGGTACTCTCACTATGTCTGTTTGACGGCCGTATATCAATTGGTTACAACGAACAGGCTTTGTCAATTTCACAAAACGAAATCATTTTTTTAAACAATTGTTGTTTTCTCCTCTCAAAAAAAACTTTGGTTTCATATACTTATATCATTTGAGTATTTAACATAATTTTTATCAGGTTGCCCTAAAAGAAAGGTAATGTAGTCACCTTTCTTAAATTGTATGATAAGGAGTTCTAGCGTTGTGGAATAGTCGGATTACATGGTTGAAACAGAAAATAGTTAAATCTTTAGATTTTTTGATGAAAACTACCTAAAATCTCAATCATTGTAGCTTGTCCTGTTACAATTTAAGTAGAACAGAGCTCTGTGGTACTCACTATGTCTGTTTGACGGCCGTATATCATTGGTTACAAAGAACAGGCTTTTGTAAATTTCACAAAACGAAATCATATTTTTTAAAACATTGTTGTTATCTCTCAAAAAAACTTTTGGGTTTCATATACTATATCATTTGAGGTATTTAACATAATTTTTATCAGGTTTCCCTAAAAGAAAGGTATGTAGTCACCTTTCTTAAATTGTATGATAAGGAGTTTCTAGCGTTGTGGAATAGTCGGATTACATGGGTGAAACAGAAACTAGTTAAATTTTGAATAGATTGTATATTTATCGATAATTTGATGAAAACGACATAAAATCTCAATCATTGTAGCTTGTCCTGTTACAATTTAAGTAAACAGAGCTCTGTGGTTCTTAAATGTTGTTTGACGGCTGTATATCAATTGGTTTTAAAGAAAAGTTTTATAAATTTCACAACACGAATTCATTTTTATAAACATTGTAGTCATATCTCGAAAACGAAAAAACGTTAGATTTCATCCAAAAGAAATGTAATTAAGTACAGCTTTTGTACAATATCAGAGACAGCGCTCTATCCTTGTGGACTAGTCGGATTATTTGATGAAAACGACATAAAATCTCAATCATTGTAGATGGCCCTATTCAAGTTAAGTAGTACAGAGCTCTGTGTTTCTTGCTATGTCTGTTTGACGGCTATTATCAAATTGTTCAGGAGAAAAGGCTTTTAAACTGTCACAAAAGAATTCATTATTTTTAAACAATTGTAGTCATATCTCGAAAAAACTTAGATTTCATCCAACAGAAATGAATAAAGTACAGCTTTTCTACAATATCAGAGACAGCGCTCTATCCTTGTGGAATAGTCCGAATTACATGGGTGAAACAGAAAATAGTTAAATTTTGAATAGATTGTATATTATCGATTATTGATGAAAACGACGTAAAATCACAATCATTGTAGCTTGTCCTGTTACAATTTAATGAGAACAGAGCCTGTGGTTCTTAATATGTCTGTTTGACGGCTATCTATCAATTGGTTTCAAAGAAAGGCTTTGTAAACTTCACAAAAGGAATTCATTTTTTAAAAACAATTGCAGTCATCATCTCGAAAAAATTTGGGTTTCATATATTATATCTTTTGAGGTATTTAACATAATTTTTTTCGGGTTGCCCTTAAGAAAGGTAATGTAGTCAGCTTTTTTAAATTATCAGCTTAAAATTTCTATTGTTGTGGAATCATCGGATTACATGGGTGAAATAGAAAATAGTTAAATTTTGAATAGATTGTATATTTATCGATTATTTGATGAAAACGACCTAAAATCTCAATCATTGTAGCTTGACCTGTTACAATTTAAGTAGAACAAAGCTTTGTGGTTCTCGCTATGTCTGTTTGACGGCCGTAAATCAATTGGATCCAAAGAACAGGCTTTGTATTTCACAACAGGAATTCATATTTTATAAACAATTGTTGTGATCTCTCGAAAAAACTTTGGTTTTCATATACTATATGTTTGAGGTATTTATATAATGTTTTTCAGGATGCCCTAATAAAAAGGTTATGTAGTCACCTTTTTTAAATTGTAAGATTAGGAGTTCTAGCTAGTTCCACAACGCTAGAACTCCTTATCATACAATTTAAGAAAGGTGACTACATTACCTTTCTTTTAGGGAAACCTGATAAAAATTATGTTAAATACCTCAAATGATATAAGTATATGAAAACCAAAGTTTTTTCGAGAGATCACAACAATTGTTTAAAAAATATGAATTCCTTTTGTGAAATATACAAAGCCTGTTCTTTGGATCCAATTGATATACGGCCGTCAAACAGACATAGCGAGAACCACAAAGCTCTGTTCTACTTAAACTGTAATAGGTCAAGCTACAATGATTGAGATTTTACGTCGTTTTCATCAAATAATCGATAAATATACAATCTATTCAAAATTTAACTATTTTCTGTTTCACCCATGTAATTCGACTATTCCACAAGGATAGAGTGCTGTCTCTGATATTGTAGAAAAGCTGTACTTAATTACATTTCTTTTGGATGAAATCTAAAGTTTTTTCGAGATATGACTACAATTGTTTAAAAATAATGAATTCCTTTTGTGAAGTTTACACAGCCTTTTCTTTGAAACCAATTGATATATAGCCGTCAAACAGACATATTAAGAACCACAGAGCTCTGTTCTACTTAACTTGAAACAGGGCAAAATACAATGATTGAGATTTTATGTCGTTTTCATCAAATAATCGATAAATATACAATCTATTCAAAATTTAACTATTTTCTGTTTCACCCATGTAATCCGACTATTCCACAAGGATAGAGCGCTGTCTCTGATATTGTACAAAAGCTGTACTTAATTACATTTCTTTTGGATGAAATCTTAAGTTTTTTCGAGATATGACTACAATTGTTTATAAAAATGAATTCGTGTTGTGAAATTTATAAAAACTGTTCTTTAAAACCAATTGATATACAGCCGTCAAACAGACATATTAAGAACCACAGAGCTCTGTTCTACTTAAATTGTAACAGGACAAGCTACAATGATTGAGATTTTATGTCGTTTTCATCAAATTATCGATAAATATACAATCTATTCAAAATTTAACTATTTTTGTTTCACCCATGTAATCCGACTATTCCACAACGCTAGAACTCCTTATCATACAATTTAAGAAAGGTGACTACATTACCTTTCTTTAGGGCAACCTGATAAAAATTATGTTAAATACCTCAAATGATAAAGTATATGAAACCCAAAGTTTTTTTGAGAGATAACAACAATGTTTTTAAAAAATATGATTTCTTTTGTGAAATTTACAAAGCCTGTTCTTTGTAACCAATTGATATACGGCCGTCAAACAGACATAGTGAGTACCACAGAGCTCTGTTCTACTTAAATTGTAACAGGACAAGCTACAATGATTGAGATTTTAGGTAGTTTCATCAAAAAATCTAAAGATTTAACTATTTTCTGTTTCAACCATGTAATCCGACTATTCCACAACGCTAGAACTCCTAATCTTACAATTTAAAAAAGGTGACTACATTACCTTTTTATTAGGGCATCCTGAAAAACATTATATTAAATACCTCAAAACATATTAGTATATGAAAACCAAAGTTTTTTCGAGAGATGACTGCAATTGTTTAAAAAAATGAATTCCTTTTGTGAAGTTTACAAAGCCTTTTCTTTGAAAGCAATTGATATATAGCCGTCAAACTGACATAGCAAGAACCACAGAGCTCTGTACTACTTAACTTGAAATAGGGCCATCTACAATGATTGAGATTTTATGTCGTTTTCATCAAATAATCCGACTATTCCACAAGGATAGAGCGCTGTCTCTTATATTGTAGAAGAGCTGTACTTAATTACATTTCTTTTGGATGAAATCTAAAGTTTTTTCGAGATATGACTACAATTTATTAAAAAAATGAATTCGTGTTGTGAAATTAATAAAAACTGTTCTTTGAAACCAATTGATTACAGCCGTCAAACAGACATATTAAGAACCATAGAGCTCTGTTCTCATTAAATTGTAACAGGACAAGCTACAATGATTGAGAATTTTATGTCGTTTTCATCAAATAATCGAAAATATACAATCTATTCAAAATTAACTTTTTCTGTTTCACCCAGTAATCCGACTATTCCACAACGCTAGAACTCCTAATCTTACAATTTAAAAAAGGTGACTACATTACCTTTTTATTAGGGCATCCTGAAAAACATTATATAAATACCTCAAAACATATAAGTATATGAAAACCAAGTTTTTTCGAGAGATCACAACAATTGTTTAAAAAATATGAATTCCTTTTGTGAAATATACAAAGCCTGTTCTTTGGATCCAATTGATATACGGCCGTCAAACAGACATAGCGAGAACCACAAAGCTTTGTTCTACTTAAATTGTAACAGGTCAAGCTACAATGATTGAGATTTTAGGTCGTTTTCATCAAATAATCGATAAATATACAATCTATTCAAAATTTAACTATTTTCTATTTCACCCATGTAATCCGATGATTCCACAACAATAGAAATTTTAAGCTGATAATTTAAAAAAGCTGACTACATTACCTTTCTTTAAGTGCAACCCGAAAAAAATTATGTTAAATACCTCAAAAGATATAAGTATATGAAACCCAAAGTTTTTTCGAGAGATGACTGCAATTGTTTAAAAAAATGAATTCCTTTTGTGAAGTTTACAAAGCCTTTTCTTTGAAACCAATTGATATATAGCCGTCAAACAGAAATATTAAGAACCACAGAGCTCTGTACTACTTAACTTGAAACAGGGCAATCTACAATGATTGAGATTTTATGTCGTTTTCATCAAATTATCGATAAATATACAATCTATTCAAAATTTAACTATTTTCTGTTTCACCCATGTAATCCGACTATTCCACAAGGATAGAGCGCTGTCTCTGATATTGTACAAAAGCTGTACTTAATTACATTTCTTTTGGATGAAATCTAAAGTTTTTTCGATATATGACTACAATTGTTTATAAAAATGAATTCGTGTTGTGAAATTTATAAAAACTGTTCTTTAAAACCAATTGATATACAGCCGTCAAACAGACATATTAAGAACCACAGAGCTCTGTTCTACTTAAATTGTAACAGGACAAGCTACAATGATTGAGATTTTATGTCGTTTTCATCAAATTATCGATAAATATACAATCTATTCAAAATTTAACTATTTTCTGTTTCACCCATGTAATCCGACTATTCCACAACGCTAGAACTCCTTATCATACAATTTAAGAAAGGTGACTACATTACCTTTCTTTTAGGGCAACCTGATAAAAATTATGTTAAATACCTCAAAGAATAAGTATATGAAACCCAAAGTTTTTTTGAGAGATAACAACAATTGTTTAAAAAATATGATTTCGTTTTGTGAAATTTACAAAGCCTGTTCTTTGTAACCAATTGATATACGGCCGTCAAACAGACATAGTGAGTACCACAGAGCTCTGTTCTACTTAAATTGTAACAGGACAAGCTACAATGATTGAGATTTTAGGTAGTTTTCATCAAAAAATCTAAAGATTTAACTATTTTCTGTTTCAACCATGTAATCCGACTATTCCACAACGCTAGAACTCCTAATCTTACAATTTAAAAAAGGTGACTACATAACCTTTTTATTAGGGCATCCTGAAAAACATTATATTAAATACCTCAAAACATATTAGTATATGAAAACCAAGTTTTTTCGAGAGATCACAACAATTGTTTATAAAATATGAATTCCTTTTGTGAAATATACAAAGCCTGTTCTTTGGATCCAATTGATATACGGCCGTCAAACAGACATAGCGAGAACCACAAAGCTTTGTTCTACTTAAATTGTAACAGGTCAAGCTACAATGATTGAGATTTTAGGTCGTTTTCATCAAATAATCGATAAATATACAATCTATTCAAAATTTAACTATTTTCTATTTCACCCATGTAATCCGATGATTCCAAAACAATAGAAATTTTAAGCTGATAATTTAAAAAAGCTGACTACATTACCTTCTTAAGTGCAACCCGAAAAAAAATTATGTTAAATACCTCAAAAGATATAAGTATATGAAACCCAAAGTTTTTTCGAGAGATGACTGCAATGTTAAAAAAATGAATTCCTTTTGTGAAGTTACAAAGCCTTTTCTTTGAAACCAATTGATATATAGCCGTCAAACAGACATATTAAGAACCACAGAGCTCTGTTCTCATTAAATTGTAACAGGACAAGCTACAATGATTGAGATTTTACGTCGTTTTCATCAAATAATCGATAAATATACAATCTATTCAAAATTTAACTATTTTCTGTTTCACCCATGTAATTCGACTATTCCACAAGGATAGAGCGCTGTCTCTGATATTGTAGAAAAGCTGTACTTTATTACATTTCTTTTGGATGAAATCTAAAGTTTTTTCGAGATATGACTACAATTGTTTAAAAATAATGAATTCCTTTTGTGAAGTTTACAAAGCCTTTTCTTTGAAACCAATTGATATATAGCCGTCAAACAGACATAGCAAGAACCACAGAGCTCTGTACTACTTAACTTGAAATAGGGCCATCTACAATGATTGAGATTATGTCGTTTTCATCAAATAATCCGACTATTCCACAAGGATAGAGCGCTGTCTCTGATATTGTACAAAAGCTGTACTTAATTAACATTTCTTTTGGATGAAATCTAAAGTTTTTTCGAGATATGACTACAAGTGTTTATAAAATGAATTCGTGTTGTGAAATTTATAAAAAAACTGTTCTTTAAAACCAATTGATATACAGCCGTCAAACAGACATATAAGAACCACAGAGCTCTGTTCTACTTAAATTGTAACAGGACAAGCTACAATGATTGAGATTTTATGTCGTTTTCATCAAATATCGATAAATATACAATCTATTCAAAATTTAACTATTTTCTGTTTCACCCATGTAATCCGACTATTCCACAACGCTAGAACTCCTTATCATACAATTTAAGAAAGGTGACTACATTACCTCTTTTAGGGGGAAACCTGATAAAAATTATGTTAAATACCTCAAATGATATAAGTATATGAAACCCAAAGTTTTTTTGAGAGATAACAACAATTGTTTAAAAAATATGATTTCGTTTTGTGAAATTTACAAAGCCTGTTCTTTGTAACCAATTGATATACGGCCGTCAAACAGACATAGTGAGTACCACAGAGCTCTGTTCTACTTAAATTGTAACAGGACAAGCTACAATGATTGAGATTTTAGGTAGTTTTCATCAAAAAATCTAAAGATTTAACTATTTTCTGTTTCAACCATGTAATCCGACTATTCCACAACGCTAGAACTCCTTATCATACAATTTAAGAAAGGTGACTACATTACCTTTCTTTTAGGGCAACCTGATAAAAATTATGTTAAATACCTCAAATGATATAAGTATATGAAACCCAAAGTTTTTTTGAGAGATAACAACAATTGTTTAAAAAATATGATTTCGTTTTGTGAAATTTACAAAGCCTGTTCTTTGTAACCAATTGATATACGGCCGTCAAACAGACATAGTGAGTACCACAGAGCTCTGTTCTACTTAAATTGTAACAGGACAAGCTACAATGATTGAGATTTTATGTCGTTTTCATCAAATAATCCGACTATTCCACAAGGATAGAGCGCTGTCTCTGATATTGTAGAAGAGCTGTACTTAATTACATTTCTTTTGGATGAAATCTAAAGTTTTTTCGAGATATGACTTCAATTGTTTAAAAAAATGAATTCGTGTTGTGAAATTTATAAAAACTGTTCTTTGAAACCAATTGATATACAGCCGTCAAACAGACATATTAAGAACCACAGAGCTTTGTTCTACTTAAATTGTAACAGGTCAAGCTACAATGATTGAGATTTTAGGTCGTTTTCATCAAATAATCGATAAATATACAATCTATTCAAAATTTAACTATTTTCTGTTTCACCCATGTAATCCGACTATTCCACAAGGATAGAGCGCTGTCTCTGATATTGTAGAAAAGCTGTACTTAATTACATTTCTTTTGGATGAAATCTAAAGTTTTTTCGAGATATGACTACAATTGTTTAAAAATAATGAATTCCTTTTGTGAAGTTTACACAGCCTTTTCTTTGAAACCAAATGATATATAGCCGTCAAACAGACATAGCAAGAACCACAGAGCTCTGTACTACTTAACTTGAAACAGGGCAATCTACAATGATTGAGATTTTATGTCGTTTTCTAGTTAAATCTTTAGATTTTTTGATGAAAACTACCTAAAATCTCAATCATTGTAGCTTGTCCTGTTACAATTTAAGTAGAACAGAGCTCTGTGGTACTCACTATGTCTGTTTGACGGCGTATATCAATTGGTTACAAAGAACAGGCTTATAAAATTCACAAAACGAAATCATATTTTTTAAAACAATTGTTGTTATCTCTCAAAAAACACTTTGGGTTTCATATACTTATATCATTTGAGGTATTTAGCATAATTTTTATCAGTTTCCTAAAGAAAGGTAAGTAAGTCCACCTTCTTAATTGTATGATAAGGAGTTCTAGCTTGTTGGAATAGTCGGATTACATGGGTGACGGAAATAGTTAAATTTTGATAGATTGTATATTTGATCGGATAATTTGAATGAAAACGACATAAAATCTCAATCATTGTAGCTGTCCTGTTACAATTTAAGTAACTAGCTCTGTGGTCTTAATATGTCTGTTTGACGGCTGTCTATCAATTGTTTTAAAGAACGTTTTTATAAATTCACAACACGAATTCATTTTTATACACATTGTAGTCTATCTCGAAAAAACGTTAGATTTCAATCCAAAAGAATGTAATTGTACAGCTTTTGTACAATATCAGAAGACAGCGCTCTATCCGGGTGGAATAGTCGGATTACATGGTAAACAGAAAATAGTTAAATTTTGAATAGATTGGTATATTTAATCGATAATTTGATGAAAACGACGTATAAAATCTTCAATCTTGTAGATTGCCCTGTTTCAAGTAAGTAGTACAAGCTCTGTGGTTCTTATATTTCTGTTTGACGGCTGATATCAATTGGTTTCAAAGAAAAGGCTTTGTAAACTTTCACAAAGGAATTCATTTTTTTCGTAAAGCAATTGCAGTCATCTCTATCTCCTCGAAAAAACTTTGGGTTTCCTATACTTTATCTGTGGGAGGTATTTAACATAATTTTTTATCGGGTTGCATTAGAGAAAGGTACATGTAGTCAGCTGTTTTAAATTATCAGCTTAAAATTTCTAATTGTTGTGGATCACGGATACATGGGTAAATAGAAATAGTAAATTTTGAAATAGATGTATATTTTTTTTTCGTTATTTGATGAAAACGACCTAAATCTCAATCATTGTAAGCTTGACCTGTTACACTTTAGTAAAATCAAAGCTTTTTGTTCTCGCTATTCGGTTTGGAACGGCCGTATAATCATTGGATCCAAAGAACAGGCTTTTGTTATTTCACAACAGGAATCCAGATTTTTTTAAACAAGTGTTGTGATCTCTCTGAAAAAACTTTGGTTTTCATATACTTATATGTTTTGAGGTATTTTAATATAATGTTTTTTCAGGCTCCCACTAATAAAATGTAATGTCGTCACCTTTTTTAAATTGTAAGATTAGGAGTTCTTACGTGGTGAATCGTCCGGATACATGGGTGAAACAGAAAAGTTGAAATTTTGAATAGATTGTATATTTCGATTAATTTGATGAAAACGACATAAATCCAATCATTGTTAGCTTGCCGGTTTTTAACAATTTAATGAGACAGAGCTCTATGGTTCTTAATATGTCTGTTTGCGGCTTGTATTCATTGGTTTCAAAGAACATTTTTTTATTATTTCCACAACACAATTCATGTTTTTAATACATTGTAGTCATATCTCGAAAACTTTAGATTTCATCCAAAGAATGTAGTTAAGTACAGCTCTCTAACATATAAGAGACGCGCGCTATCCTTGTGGAATAGTCGGATTATGTGATTGAAACGACATAAAATCTCAATCTTGTAGATGGCCCTACTTCAAGTTCTAGTACATAGCTATGGGGTTCTGCTATGTCAGTTTTGATACTAAAATTTATTGTACATACTTTATATATATTTTTTTTTTTTCATATTATAGGTTATTAGTAATAGACATTTTGTACAAATGAATATTCCATTGTTTTACCACAATTGCAGTATTTTTTTATAAGACATTATACATTCCTTATTGATTTTTGTTACTCATTACTTGCATACTTTTTTTCCAGTAAACAATCAGCCGCGTTTTTTACTTACTACTTATTGGGTGGGGTACATTCATCATTTCTAGTGTTGGGGTAACAATATAATTCAAACATAAGTTATGATATAATAACTTCATTAAGTAACAGAATTTTTCAATGTTACCTTCATAAAACCAGGAAATGACGATTAGATATCTAATATTTAATTTGTTATTCCTATATTCAATTCTTAGAAGAAAAAAAATTAATATTCAATAAATGTATTATATTTTTTCAAAAAAAAACATATCAGTAGGTAATATATTATATCGATTAGGTAACACCCAATTTAAATCATAAATTATAAGCAAACAGCAATAATGCCAGATTCTCGATAATGTGTATACAATATACGAACACAACACAAACAATATGGTGAAGTTGTGAACCTGACTTAGGATTTTTTTTTTTTCAGTGTACAACCAATATATTATAATATCCAATATTTTGCTGATTAATCGCGGGTTTGGATCAACAAGGTTCTATCTGTAAGTTTGAGATTTTTCAGAAAAGCCAATTTAAATGTGTTTAAATATTTTCAGCTTATAATTGCATGATTTGGACGTATAAGTTATCAAAACCTTTTAAATTAAATCAGAATTTGTATTATTTCGACAGTTAATTGAGAAGAAATTTGGTGATCAAAAAATAATAAAATATTTACATAGAACCTTTTGGATCCAAACCCGAGTAATATATAATGTTAGTACGATACTCAGGACAAAATAAACGTCGAAATAATAATACATTAAACAAAGCCCCAGCTCTAGGAAAATAAAACTTCGGAATAAATTATCCAGAAGTACCTCATTTTAGATTCTGAGCGGAGCGAAAGAATATATTGGTTTTACAATGATTTGAATTTTTTTCTGTCAGTCAGCAATATTTCGGATAGTAAGCATACTTCGATTTTTGAGATCAACAACTCTTCTGATACAAAAGTGAACCCAGTTGGTACTTTTAGGAGGTCAAAGTTGAAAATTCAAAGTGGTTTTAGAAAGCGTCAAGAAAAACTACCGACAAATTACGAAAAACAGCTTAAAATGGAATTTTAATTTCTATCGATTTGTTCATCACCATAGCAACGAAAAAAAAAAAATAATATTATAAGGACTTCGCTAACCACTCGGAATCGTTTTTCTTATACAATGGTTTATCATTGTATTCAAATATAACACATCCATTACAACTACTGTACAGCAAAGCGGTACCCACTTGTCCACCTTTTTTGTCTTCATAATTAATTAGTAAAATACATAAATATAGAAAGTGTATAATTAACTTGGTGTAATTAATAATTATATCTACCAAAGTAGTATATATTTGTATGTTCACAGCCAGCTTTTCCACGGTAACAAAAATTTTTCAAGGGGGAATGTCCCGCTTAGAGCGCTCCGATTTACCGTGTAATACCACAATATAGAGATTACACACTGATTATCCACCAAATTTCACCTCGCACAAAAATATTTGCAGTATACCAAATTTTTTACCTAACTTTATTGTAAAAAAAAATCTATTATTTCATAATTTGTGAGGTGACATTTCAAAACGTACAATTTCCAAAATTGAATTATACATGGATTCATTTTATGTAAAAATGGACAAGGAATCGAATAGCGTGGTCAAATTTAACCAAAACGTAATATTTCCTTTGTTAAATAGTTTGTTCATTTGACAAATTGACGCAAAACGAACCAATTCCTCAAATTGTACAATAAACGTACTATTTCCAAAGTAGGCCATTTTGTACTATTTTCCATAGTATGAAGATAGGGAATATAATTGAGATAAATACATAACGTACTATTTCCATTGATAATTAAAAATGGAAAATCGTGATTTCTCAAAAAAGTGTAAAATGGAAATAGTACGTTTTGAAGAGTCACCCATCATTTGTGTTCTTTAGTTGAAATAATTATTTCAGTTTTATAATAAGGTTTGGTAAAAAAATTGATATACGGCAAATATTTTTGTGTGAAGCGAAATGTTGCGGACAATCAATGAGTAATCTTCGTATTGTGTTACACGGTAAATCTAAGTGCTCTAAGCGGGACATTCCCGCTTGAAAATTTTATGTTACCGTGGAAAAGCTGGCTGTGAACATACAAATATATACTACTTACCAAATCAGGTAGGTATTATATTAGATTCTGAGCGGAGCTCATTCCGGTTTTTTAAAATTTGGTACTCTTGGAGAACTACTAATGCGCAGTATTTTAAAGGTGGAGGTCAGTTAATCTGAAACGATATTTATTCTTTAAAAACGTAATTTTGAAGAGCGAAGTTTCACATATTATGTATGTAGAGCCAAAATACGTCCTAATATAACATAAAAATAAATAAAATATTGAAATATCTATTATGCACGGAAATTAAAAAAAATACTCTTTGTGGTACTCCACCCTGATTTAACCCTTCAAATATGAATCAATGTGCAAAATATAATTTTGTCTGATATCAGCTTAATTTGAAATACACATATTTTGAACCATCATAAAGTTGTTAATACACATAGTATGAATATAAAGTAGCTATATACGCGTGGTATTGGGAGGGGAGGGATAAGGAGGCTTAAGAATTATAGCCCTCTGAAATTGTATTTAGTTGCAATTTTAGAATATATGTTGCAAACTAGAAACATAATAGGCTATTTAAATTTATATAGCGCCTATGAGTAACTAATAAAAACAAAACAACCTCAGCATAGGTCAACACATTTTAAGATAATAGACCTAATGTCGATTTATATATACATCTATCCATAAATCCCCCTTAAATAGATAAATATATCTACTCTGTGATTACTTATCGGGAGGCTATTTATACCGAACCTAATTTTCTTACAATTTTAAATACAATGCGAGAATTATTTTCTCACTATTCTATAAAAGTTCATAGAACTACAAACAAATTTATAAGGATACAGATATTATTTTATTTTCATATTAAGACAAAGGAATAATTAAACACATTTCACTTTATTCTCAACTTCTTTGGTTTTTGAAACCAATCAAATAAAAAAAATATACAATTGTTTGACAATCATTAACATAGAAAATTTTGTTAATATATTATTGCTTAAAATGAATTATTTATTAAATAATAAAATACGTTCAGGAACTAAACCAAGTGATGTTTCTCAACAAATAATACATTAAAGTTTTTTTTTGTGTTTCTTAGTTAGTAATAATATTTGTGTTCAATAGATTTTAAATGTATTTCCTAAGTTATTACAATAAATGATTTAATACTAAGTACAAAGAATAAAGCATTAGTATCTTAAAATTTATTTTAACCTTTTAGGATTTACATTTTCCAAGATGTTTTATTTTTGAAATAGAGTCTGTGACCTAAGTAACTGTTTTCAAGATAATTTTTTTAATTCATCAAACATTTGTTACTTAGAGTAGGTACTCGACCATAAGTGTAAATATATTTATTTAAATTGATGGTTTATTATTAATTATTTGGTAAATAGCGAATTTAGTTGAAACTGGGTTCTTAAATATATTAATTACTAATAACTATACGTCCATAACTATTTATACTCACACATATATTATTTACCAGTCATAAATACCATCAGTTTTCAAAATGTTAATAATTTCTTGACTACTACAAATTGATAATAACCTGACCTGAATTTACATATTATTGCATTATCCATGTGAATACACATGGTATTATTATTTAATATTTTGTAATGGGATATTGAATGGGATAAAATAAAAAATGTAATTAGTAAATTTAAGTACTTATTGATTTCTTCCCTATTCACTGTAATTATTTTTTGGTAATAACTATTAAATATTATATTTACTATGAGTAATCATGAGATTATTATTCTTTTCCATAAAAAAATTAAGAAAATAGTTTTTTTTCAATAGAAAATAGCGATAGTGTATGATTGGTCAGCGGTTGAAGGTATTATAAAATTTTCCAGAGTAATCCCAAAAGACGGGTCAAATAGGGAATTCATTGTGATCGTTGTAAAAGAACGACACGGTTAAATATAAAATTTTTGAAAAAAATAATATATATGTAACGTATGTATAAAATGAAATTCTTTTCTTTTCTTTAATCTGAGACACCATTAGAAAAACCATTTGAAAATTCACAATCATTAAAATTACAGACTGTATCAACTGTAGGAAGTGGAGATGCTGACTTTGAACAATTATTTCTTGGACTAAATCTGGTCCATTCATCCATGGATTCATCCAAAAATTCAATACTGTTCAAGAATTTTTTGCCTTAAAAAAAAATTTATATTTTATCATTAAATAAATTAGAGACAAAGAGAACAAGTAACATAAATTTTTTAAAATATATTAATAATTACCAGAGAATCCCCCAACAGCATACAATCTGTTCCCAATCACAGCAACTCCTACATTTGCACGAGGTGTAATCATGTTTGGACCTGGAATCCATATTCTTTCGTTAGGATCATACATTTCAGTAGTAGTTAGTGATTGAGTTCCGTCAGAACCACCAACAACATATAATTTTCCTGTAAAAATATAACAAATGTATTATTATATTGATTAGTGGTATGCGTAAGATTTACAAAAATAATTGTTTGTTAACCTTTAATATGTGCAAGCCCACAACCACGTCTAGGTGTAATAATTGGTTTAATAAATGACCATGAATTTGTCTCTGGATCATAACACTCGACAGTGTTTAAACAATTCCAAGTATCACAACCACCCACAACATATACTTTACCATTCATTGCACATACACCTGCTTGGTTTCTTCCTAATTGGTTTAAAATTTGTATTAAATAGTTTTTTTTTTTTATTTATTTAATCACTGTATTTTATTTAACCTTACCTGTTTGCAATGGAGCAATACTAGTCCATTCATTTGTGTTTGGATCATAGACATCACTCTGTTTGATTCCAACTTGACCATTCCATCCGCCAATGCAATATATTTTACCATTCAGTTCACAAACACCTAAAAAATTATACACACATCTTGGGTAACTTCAAATATTTTGTACATTATCAAATTTATTATTTACCAGTGTTTGATCGAGCAAGTGGTAAAGAATTTACAGGAATCCACTTTCTTTTAATCATATCATAACATTCCACTGTGGATAATTCTGTAGTCCCATTGCAGCCTCCAACTGCATATACTTTGTTATTTAATACTGCTATATTAAATCGCCCACGTGCTTCACACATAGGTTCAAAAGTTTCCCAAACATTTTGTTCAGGATCATAAGACTCTACGTTTTTTATACATTCAGTTCGATCATAACCCCCACATACTAATAGACGGTTGTTAAAATTAGCACAACCAATAGCACATTTCCCAGATGTCATGAGAGCTAAAGCACAATAAAGATCGGGCAATGATTCTTGAGACTCAGCTCGGCTGTGCAATGGTGACGGTTGAGTAGAAGGCGGATTTGATAACATAGATATATTTAGTTTTAATTTTATGCTCAAAGAACATAATTGACCTTTTAGTGAGCCCAAAGCAGAAAAAGTATGTTCTAAACAAAAAATAAATAACATTAAGATTTATTTATGATAGATTAATGAATAAATAGGTACCTCCAACACAAGTAACACCAAGTATAGTCCAATCACTATCAATAAAGCTCTCTCTTCGTTCATGCATTTCACGGTTGCATATCAAAACTCTAGATTTAGCAGGTTGTATTTGACCTTTACGTCTAGTCTAAAGCATACAAATATTATAGAAAACATAGTAGTTATTTATAAATTTAATAATTTTATGTACCTTTGGAATAGATGTTGATTTCTTCGATAGTTTTTTATAGTCCTGTACAATTTCAGTATCACTTAACTCTCCAGACGGAAGTTCTGAACAATCCTGTAATATGTTATCTAATGCCAAGTATAACATATATGTCTAAACAAATAATTATGATTTAAAATTAATCCAAATACTTGTTTTTAATATTTTACTTTTTCCATAAGACCATTAAAGAATGTGGCTGGTTCATTTTCATCATAACAACGTTTAATCCAATCTAATACTAACTGAGATACAGAATCACCTGTACTCAAAGTCATCTCTTGTTTTGTTTGACTTAAAATTTCTATTTGTATGCATGGTAATGAAAGGAAAGTTGAAGTTTCAGCAACCTCTTTCATCTAAAATTGATTGTTAGAGATATAAAAGTAGTCATAATTATTTTTTAGCAGTATTAAGCTTACATGTGCTGATATAAATGAGTTGACTTGGTTAATAAACGATATGTTTGTTGATATACAAGGAAGAGAACGTATCTCAATACAATTATCGACACTTAAGTATTTCAGCATGAAACGAGCCAACTCTTTTGCAATACGGTCCATTTTTAAGTAACAGGCTGCTTGAAATATTGATTTTACTTGGTAAACATTTGCTTCCAGACTGAAAAACATAAAAATGAATCAATAAAAATCTATTTTTTGTCATTTTTAATACTTTAAAAAGTAAATAATAAAATTTAAAAAAATTAACACCAACCATGATTTAAAATTTAGGACAGTGGAAATGAAAGATACCCAAGCACAGATGTTTTCATAGCATTGGAAAGGTATGTTATTAAATAAGAACATTTAAATAATTTTAATCGGAAGCAATAAATTAAGTAATGTATTTAAAGTTTAAACATGCAACACCCATCCCATGGCCTCTTACAAATGGATATATAATTACTTATTTTAATCATTTACAATTTTTTTATATATTATTTTATAACTACAAATAAAATAATATATGATACGGATTTGAATTTTAATAGTTTTAAATTAGTAAAATAATATTAATAAAACAATTCATGTCAGATAATAATAAGAAAAAGGTTTTTGTTCACATTAGTATACTAATTATAGAAATAGCTTCCTCGATTCCTAATTTCATATATTATGCACAATTAATTATTATTTAGTTACATATTAAAATTATTCAATATTCATACTAAAGAGTTAAAAAAACTATTAGGTATAACGCCTTTTAGGAATATTTTTACACTATATTATATTTGTTTGTGCCAAACCTCAAAATAGTATAAGTTATTATAAGGAAAACATACTGATGTGTTATTTTCATACATTATCTAAATCACATTAAGTTTGCATGTTTTTTGATCAATGTTTCTACATAGACATCAAGAAGGTAATGCTGTTAGAGTTAGATAAATAAATGGTAGCGACAATGCGTTACCGAGATGTGTAGGTGTATTCGATGAGCTTCTCAACAGCAGAACAATCGCTGAGTGGACCAGTGGCATTCAGTGCATATGTCGTTATTGCTTCTCGCTGTGAACCTTTCTTTTCTTCATCATCAGTGCTAAACATCTCCATCAGAAACCGACTCGAGCTGGCCAACACAGCACGATGACCGTGTAACTCGCAATTTCCCACCTACACACACTCATGGTGGTCGGTCTACGTTTCAAAATAGTCAACACTTCCCGTCCAACCCACAAATTACAAAATAATTTATTCAATAAAAATGAAAAAATAAAAATTCCCATAACAAATTTTCAGTAAACCAATCTTTTAAATTTACCAATCTAATTTTATGATTTATTCTTAATTGCATAAATAATTTCAATCTAAAAATACTCAAATTTTAGTTAAAATTATAATAAACTTGACAAGGCCCAATAAGTTTAACAGTCATAATCAATGATTTAACTTACATTTAATATAACATCACAAAATGTTCGACTTTTGCGCATCATGTTAAGTGTATTTAGTAATACGGTTTGATGATCTTCATCTTCCATCACAAACATAGCTCCCGTATCACAGCCATTTAAATCGGGACTCATATTTTTGCCTGCTGCAACTTTGTCTATATTATTATGCCCGTCTGAAATTCAAATAATTATATAAAAACTCTAATATTATTATTATAGTAAGTCATTTCAATAACTAATAAAAAATTATTTTATAAATTTTAATGTTTTTGAAATTTATTTTAAAAATTTAAATAGATAATAATTTATTAAACTTCCTATATGTTATAAATATTCACCCATTATTATTCAAATAAATATAAAGTTATTTTAGTCACGAAAACAAAATGTTCACAATAGATAGTTATGTTCATATTATGTTGTAGACAAGATATACTTAAGCACTTTGCAAAATTACATTAAAATATATATATATATAATAGACCATGAATAAGCTATTATATCTATAAAAGCTATCATAGTATAAAGAGAGGTATCATAAGTTGAAAAACAAATATCAATGAGTGACAAGGACTCTTGAAAACTTTTAAAGATAACTACCAATCCAACTCAATAATTGTATACTATTTATATAATTAAAATATAACAAAGAAATGTTCTTTTAAACAAGAACTAAAAGATATAGACAATTAATTTCTGAACATAATAAAATTACATTTTACAATCTATCAACAGTGTTACAACAATTATTACACTAAGTTTGTTGATGTAAAATAAATAATACCAGAGCGACCCGATCACTATTTATTTTAAAATGTTAACTCTGCTTTTATGACACCAATACACGACTATATACAAGGGTTGGGTTGATGAATTGATTTGACAGAAGCGCTAAAAAAAAAAAAAAAAAAAGAGTAGAGGGGTAAAGCCGTAAAGGGAATAACCTTGATTTAAACGATAGACGAGGTGCACAAATTGACTTGTCCCTCTTCTTCCTTACGAGTTTTAGATACCCTGACGTAATAATAAGTAATATATAACATATTGGATTTACTTAATATTTTATCTGCATATTCGATAATGACCTTGTACCTAAATATCGTGACTAGTTTAAATTAATAATACATATATTTAATTTATGTTTATGTATATAAACGTTTTATTGATTTTCGAATGACGCACTCAAACAAAACAAATCCGCCAACTTCCAATACATAATATTATCTATTATATATTTACCGTCTAAAAAAAATACTTAAAAATAAATAGGTCAATAATAATAAAATTACTATGGAAGTATCGACTGTATATTGTCAGACTTCTTAAAAATAAATACCAACAGACTACGGGTTAATACAAATCAGCATTTGTATATTTTATACAACATGGTACTGGCAAATATTATTTTAAAACGAGGAGCTACTATACTAATAAGATATAGAAAACTTAATAATATTATCCTTATCATGTATGTAACTAATATTGGATAAATATATATTTCAGTTCCCAATCAATAATTAATTTAATTTAATTAATATTATGTAATATGTTTGATATTTGACAACTAAATATGTATAACGTAACATTAAAATATAAAAGCTCAGCTGATATAATATTCTCACTTTTAAATTATTTGATAATACTAGAATAATAGCCAATAGGTCAATGACTACAACATTGAACAGTGTTGGTCAACTAAAAGTAAATTTGTTATGTAGTATTGCATTTTAGACAGTGATAAATTGATCATGTCATTGATACGACTCCTAAATTTTTAGTCAGAAGCACACGAATACACAACGATTAAATATATTATAACATGAGAACATATCTAGGCCAGAATATGACTAAAACAAATTGTGTATAAAATAATGTAGGTAACCTAGTTTTGTTGTTTAGCATTTGGTACACCATTTAAGTAATTTTAAGATAATAATTAATATAATTGTAGTTACCTACATACATTCAAAAGTTCAAAATGTTAATTGATGATAGTTCAGATAGTTTTATATTGATAACTAAGACGGTAAAATATGATTGTTGTAATGTTATTCATTACTGTAAAATTAATTATTTATTGGAAAATTTATTCCAATAATAGTTCTATAAAAGTATAAACCCAACACAATTTAAATAAAATATTTTTATACCATCGTAATTCATAATATTGTATACAATAACTGACTGAAATACTGAATAGCGTGTTATCAAAAAATATTTGTGAATTACGTATATAGGTACATTATGGTAGTAGCAATACTTTGACTCAAGTCAAATGAATAAGTTGATTGTTATTCAAATGCCAGGATACGAAATAAGAATAGCATGGATCATGCTTTAATAATAGTCTTTAAATATGCACACTCCACGGTAACATTAATTCCTTTTAGAAACACTGCAACACTCTACCCGTACCCATATTAAAATTTATAACTTTTATCCACATATTATTATAAAATATCTGTTTTAGCAGAGTATTTTACTAGTTATAAAGAAATAAAAAGTACTACCGAATTTCATGGGGAAAATTATGTTGGACAGGAAATAGATAAAACCTTATAAATCTCGTAAGGTAAAAATATAGAATAGAATATGTTAGAGATACTAGATTTGTGGTGAAAACTGATTGTTCCGATGTCACTATTTCGACGAAACATTAAAATTTTAATTACGTGGTTTGATAAGTTTGAATCGTAGATATATAAATAAATTTATTTATGTCTATGGTTTGAATTACTTAATTATAAATAGGTACAATATACTCTATTCATAATAAGACCACACCAGGCGGCCACGGTAAAAACCGGTTTTTTCACGTAAATCTGGTGTGCTCTTATTCCGAATAGACTATAATAAATTACCATAGATACTTTTATTATATTATATTTTAATCCAGTGGTTCCCAAAGTGTGCGCCACGATGCCTTTCAGGGACGCCGCTCTGCAGAAGAATTCTACATAATCAAAAAATAAATTTGAAAACCCACCTAACCCTTTACCAAAAATCAAAAAAATCAAATATGCCATAATAATATAGTAATACAACGACCCATCATAAATATTTTGCGACCCATAGGTTGGCAAACACTGCTAACTGAGTATATACAGCACAATTGAGGAATAACGTAGTCGTATTTCACTATATCAAGTAAAATATTGAAAAACAAATTTTGAATTTTATGATGGATCTGTGGAGTATCTACGGGGGGAGTCATATCCCTTCTACCGGAAACCAAACATTGTACACAAATACACAATCCAACATGTATATAATAATACGAATATAATATGTGAATACTGAGGTGACGAAACTAGGGGGCTTAACTCCCTCACCAAAAATATTC